>JADLZK010009074.1:0-170811 GCA_015847255.1 Hyparrhenia diplandra
CCACATGCATCCACGGTGGCGGGCTGGCGTTGGCGGGGGCCCGCCACGCCGCGCCAGTGCATGCGGCGCGACGGGAGCTTGGATGTCATGCAAATAGTACTACCAAATCTTATTCAGCTTTGGGAAAAAAAAATGTCACATGAGACAATCAGAAGACTTTTCGTTTGTTTGTAGTAATTGTTGTCCTACCATGACCTAACTAGGCTCGAAAGATTCGCCTTATCTGTACATCAAAATTATATAATTAATTTTTTTATTTACTTACATTTAATGTTCCATGCATGAGACAAAAGATTTGATATGATAGGTCAATAGTGAATTTTGAAGAGAGAATTGGGAAACTAAACATGGACGGCAGGAATCGCGTGCATACATGCATACAGACTCACCTGCAGAAATCACAAGAGTAGAAACAATATAATGAGAACACAAGAAAAAAGCGATGAACCATCGTAGTTTGTGATGAATTCCCAACCTTACCGAAGGCTGTAGAAATCATTCTGGTTGCGCGATAGCATGGAGGGACACATAAAGTTGAATGAGGCAACATGAGGGTGTATTTTGTGGCGGCGGCGAAATGTCGAGGGGACTTAGGGTTAATATTGCGAACCACGCAGGAGAATATAAAGGACAACAGACTCATTCTTAGACGTTGGATTTGATCTAATGGTAGAGGATGTCGTGTTAGGTGCAAGGTCGGCTTGTAGGTGGGCCATATTCTTGAAGAAAATTCACTTGGCCGTGCATATAATTGGAGTCAATTGGATTCGTACTTATTTCCAAAACAATCTACGTGTGTGTCGTCTTTAAAGTGAAAAATCACTGCGTTCAACATATAGACCACACAAACCTACTATAAATTCAATAGGTGCATATGTGATGGAGAAAAATCCCTTTGAAATATTAAATTTGTTGCACTATGATGTCCAAAGTCCAAATCCCATTCGGTTCCAGAACTAGGCTTGGTTTTAGGGGGTTTGAATCGGATTAATTCAATTCAGCCGTTGAGATACAAAATTCAATTTGAGCGGGTCATACAAGCAGGCCGCACGGGCGGGTAGCCAGTCGAGTGGCCCATCTAAGCCCATGACACCACACGCCCACACGCACGCGGCCCACGTACAACTGGTCGGCCGGCATGGGCCAGACCGTCCTTCCCCTCCGCCGCCGCCTTTCCCTTCTTCTCCTCCGGGCAAGGCAGGCAAACCCGACCGTCCGACCGCGTCGTCTCCCCACCTCCTCTCCTCTCGCGTCCGCAGCTTCCCTTGCAGGCTAAGGCTAGGGTTTGCAGATGACGACGGCGGCGCGCCCCACCTGGGCTCCGGCCAAGGGCGGCAACGAGCAGGGTGGCACCCGCATCTTCGGCCCTTCCCAGAAGTACTCCTCCCGCGACCTCGCCGCGCACACCTCCCTCAAGCCCAGGTACTCTCCCTCTCTCTCCCATCCATCTGGCTCTCCGATTTGGTACTTTCCTCGATTTGGGGGGGCAGGAGTTTCGATTTGGGGGCCGATTCCCCGATTAGAGCACCTGCCGTCGGTTTGATGCTAGCACGAGATAATCGCCATGGTGTGGCCGCCTCATACGCCGGTGCCTAACCCTAGCCTTTAGAATTTCGCGTTTGGCGCGCCATTTGTCCAGTTCAGGATGCTTAATCGCGCTTGATAACCCTTCCATACCATGTGTTATCTATTGCTACTTACAAAAAAAAGTCGAATTACATTAGTGCCAGCCTTAGTGTTTCAGATTCAGTTTGTTTTTAGTGCTGCAAAGTATACTTGGAATATTAATAATAGGTTACAGTTTTGATTTCTTCCAGCGTCATTTTGTTTTCTTGCATCTGTTCAGAGTTGCTTACTTCTATATCAGCTACCACGACTTCAATAGATTGAGATGCTATTCAGTACAAAGTAGTGTATACCACCGCTACCTGCTGATGTTGAGGCTATTTGAATACATATAAGTGTTTCACTATTTCTATTTGCGGTTGGGAGTGGCATGGTTTTCAGTTCATCAGGAACCAAAAAAAAGTTTTCCTTCATTATTTTTTATTACAAAACATGTCATGCTGATATATTAGTTAACTTTGTAGTACAATGACAAACAGTTGTCTGAGTCTACCAAAAACTGAAGCAGATGGCTGCCTACTGTTGTTCAGTTGCCATGATCATCTAGACATCGCAAATGACATCCAGCAGGACCTCTTGCTTCCACACCTCCACTTTCCACCAATTTACCGTTAGGATTGTAGT
Organism: Hyparrhenia diplandra; assembly: GCA_015847255.1. NCBI lineage: Eukaryota > Viridiplantae > Streptophyta > Magnoliopsida > Poales > Poaceae > Hyparrhenia > Hyparrhenia diplandra. The sequence goes on from JADLZK010009074.1 coordinate 2,251, forward strand.
CCAGAAAACGAAGAAGTGGTTGGGGCATTTTGGAAAATAGAACATGACAGAAAGTTCATTAACCCTAATCCATGTTAACGTGTTATATTGTCCTCTTAGAGTTTGGTTCCAGTTGCTAATTAACTATTGACAAACACTAAGTGAATCTCCTGACTTAATCAAATAGCCTACATGGATGGCACTTTTGTCTGAATTCCCTCTATTGATAACAGGTTTCATAGTTAGCTCGCAAGTAGGATATGCAGTTCCTAGTTGGTATTTAAGAAGATGTATGGTGCATTGTACATTTCTTAGCTTCTCTATTTTTGCATTCATGAGGTTTCACACACTTTGTTCATTATTTTCTACAGCAGCCTCTTTTAAAATTCCATTACATGTAGATATCTGTTCATCTTTTAAAGATTCTAGTAAGGCATGCATGTTTTTGTACTGGACAACTGGCATGCATCTTAGGATAATAATACAGTGCTTAATCCTGCTTGATTAGCTTTCTGCACCACCTGATTGCTTGCAAATAACGGAATGCATTTGCTTTTGCTCCACCTCCGACAATTGTATGACTACCACCATGTATGTAGTTTGGATTTCATGTGCTAAAGGGTCAGCTAGTTTCTTATGGAAGGTTGAATATTTCCCAGTATCCAACTAGTAACTTGAGATTGTACCTTGTCTAGCAAAATAAGGTGTAAACTACAGATTTTTGTTACATGTCTTGTCCGTCGTACATGTATTTTTCACTTTGGTCAGGCGATAATTGTGTCAACGTCAACTTAGGCATTTACAAATCTTAATAGTTGCCTTTGCTTCATTAAGGCAAAGAAAATTTCAGCATCACCATTTATTGCTTACAAAGATGTATATGATCCCTTTAAGTATCTGGGAATCATAACTAACCCCCTTAGACATGGTTAAGATATTTCTTATAATTATTCTCACTGATTATCTCTGTTATAAAGCCGCTGGCTTGTATTTTCGTTGTGAGTATGTCAGGCTGAGGTTGGTCCCTCCATAACTCACTATTTTTGCCCATGTGTACAGAAAAGACGGTCAACAGACCCAAGAGGAGTTACAGAAGAGGAACCTCAGGGACGAACTTGAGGAACGTGAGCGCAAACACTACTCTTCCAAGGATAAGTCCTATGCTGGTACACCTACTTACTCTGTCTCGTTCTTTTGTTTACCATTCAGGATAAGTTTCTAACTGGTATGTACAATCAGTAACAAATTAATAATATGTATTTTCTTGCCTGCAGAAGAAAGAGACCGGCGGAAAAGTTCAAGCCAGCTACTCTTAGAAGGTTGATGAAACAAAACGCTGCATCAATATTTGTTTATGCTGTGGTTTAGTTGTGACTTATTCATTTCTTGCTGTAACTCATAGGTTCAAAGAGAGAGGCAGAGGATAAGATAGTTCCACGAGAAATCGATGCAGATGACTCTGATGTGGAGCCTAAAAGTGATGATGAGAGGTGTGAATCATTGTCCTTCCCAGTGATGAGTGTTTTATGAACCCTACTTTTGTGAAATGCTGCTGGGATTCTTCTTTTTTGTAGAATGGTTTCAAGTGAACTTGACCTGCAGCTGCATTAACTATTTTGTAGAATGGTTTCAAATGTTTTTTTTTCGTGTCACTTCTGTAGTAGTGGTTGCTGATTGGTATCCTTTATTGTGCTTGTGCATTGCCTAGCTAGTAGAATGTTTAGTTTCTTTCCTGTGATAAGGCAGCCTCCATTTCAAATGTTCAGTGAAAATAAGGCAACATCTTTCTTGATATGATTGCTCTTACACATTGAATGCCAAATTGTGTTCAGCGATGAAGACGACGATGACGACACTGAAGCTCTAATGGCAGAGCTTGAGAGGATTAAGAAAGAAAGAGCCGAGGAGAAGCTTAGAAAGGTTTGTTGTGTCATAATTTTATGTTTTTGTAAATTTGGATTATGGGGTCATGACTTGAATTGTTTCATTTTAGGAGCGGCAACAAGCAGAAGAGGAGGCCAAGATGAAGGAGGCTGAACTAATGCGGGGAAACCCTTTGATTAATATCAACAATCCTGGCTCCTTCAGTATTAAGAGAAGGTAGGATGGTGTTGCGAGCCATGAGCTTATGCTTTTTCATGGCATTTGGTCGAAGCCACAAATGGGTTAATCTTTGGCGTGTGTGCTTTTCAGGTGGGACGATGACGTGGTATTCAAGAACCAAGCACGTGGAGAGACCAAGACACCGAAACGGTTCATTAACGACACCATCAGGAGTGATTTCCACCGTAAATTTCTTCAGAGGTACATGAAGTGATGGTACTGCCGTGTACAATTTAGATGTCTCCGCGTGGTGTGTATGGCAGAACACTGGTTCTGTTGGGAGCTCTCGTCATTGTTATGGTTGTGTTCGAGTGAAAGACCATTGTTGTGCTGTATGAAAAAAATATAAACATCTGTCCGCATCTTAACGAAGCTATACTGAGCAATACATATTTTATGAAATTTGTTGAAATCATGAGTCTGATGTGGGATAATGAGCTCAGGGAGTGGCGCGGGCAGATTAAGTGTGATTTGGACCTCACGTTATGTCTAAGCAGTGGTGAAGCTTGCCAATTTTGACATTTGGACATCACGTTACATCTAAGCGGTGGCAGTGCTCGCCAATTTTGACCCCTAGGGCCACTAGCAATTGACGATCTCTGCCAATGCATTATCAGAGCATATATATGTTCTCCGCAAATGCATTATCAAAGCATATATATACTGAAACACTGCTCATAGATGCATAAGTTCATTCATTCAATTCGTTACAACCCTGGCTGTGTTGCCTGGAAAAACGTTATATGCCTCAAAGATCTGGAAGAGTTTTTAACAAGAAATTAGATATTAGAACTTTGGAAACGCCTGGGCACGGAGCTATTGCCTGGATGGAAGGCGATGGGGAAAAGGCGGATTAGTTTAACAAGAAATAATAGAACTTTGGAAATTGGAAGGCGATGGGGAAAAGGCGGATTAGATAATAGATACTTCCCTTGTCCCTGTGTGACCGGGAGCCGGGAGCAGTGAGCTACGCCCGACGGCGGTGCCATGCACCGAGTGGCCCTGGCCCTCACCGTCGGCTGTCGGCTCTTGGGCGCAGCAGTGCGTGCAGTGGCGGCAGGTGGTGATCCTAAAAAAATTTTGGCCACGACTAGGCCCAAATCCGCTCCTGCGTCTTAAGAATTTAATGTGACTAGTTGGGTGGCGCGCCTTTGCGCGCCGACACAGATCAAAAGCCGAGGTTGAGAACCGTAAATGGCACATACACATAGTGTGTAACGACAAAATAAACAATGGCAGATGCTCAAATGAAATATTGAGGCATGTGTAAAATGAGAGTTTGAGACCGTCAATGAGATATCAAAGGAAAACTTCTAGAGTCAAATACATAGTGGTAAATACAAATAGTATACATATTTTATCTTGATGCAATAGCTTAGGTGACGAGGATGTCTTCGTCAGGCTTATAGCAGAGTCGTTGTTGTAGCGTGCTGGAAGAATGGCCTTTTGTGAGTTTTGCACTGATTTCTTCAAATAAAAAAAGAGTTTTGCACTGGCCGGAGGACACCATAATTATATAACCTGAAATTAGATGCACCCAAAATTAGGAAATATAAGAATCGACCAGTCAAAAGGAATTGGAGGAAAAAGAACATATTTTTGCATATCCAAATGAGTAAGACAACTCGTTTTTGAATTATAGTAAACCGATATGTTTTTTTCAGATCAATATGCAATCCATCTACATGACTGAGTGAAGATAGCATATTTTCTTAATGTGTAATTAGTGGGTTATGCAGAATTAAGAACTGTAAGTCCGGAATCAACCTAAAAGGTTATATAACTATCAGAAAATATAAAACAGTTGAAACAATACGGAGGAACTGATTTACGACAAGAAAGCGAGAACTCATCAAAACCATAGGTCTTAATTTTAAAATTAGGCAGACTTGGCTTCAAGTTGAGATTATACAATTATGAAATATTCATATAAAAAACCAACAAAACTACTCACCACATCTGTGTCAAATATTGACCCATATTCTTTGCTTCTAATCAACTGGTAGAGAGGGGTTACTGGGCTGCTCGATTGTTGCTGCTAGGATCCCTGGCATGCTGATGGTCTGGTTCGAAGGAAGGAGCCTGAAACAATTGACCAATGTCATTTAATATGATATAGGCCTGAAGATAGTAAAAGTCATAGATTTAAATTTTTGAAACTTCGAGTATGTTGTCATGAATCTTGTGCAGATCAGTTGAGGCTAATGTCCATCTGTAAAAAAAAATGTCGATGTCCTCATCTTTATATTTATTACCTGCTCAACGTGCACACATTCTTCAGATTGGTTGGTTCTAAGAACTGTCTGATGTTGGGCACTACATAGCCTGTTGTCCCTGTGTATATTAGATTCCTTGGCTAGTTGTTGAGATCCACCTAATGCTTTTGGTTACCTCTGACAATAAATATTACTATATGCAGGTTAAGCATTTACTGCTGTCCTTACAATCAAAGTATCATTACCTTTTCTTACCACATTGATCACCGAGTTTGTAGGTCCATAAAGTGCTAACTGCTATATTTTGAATACGTCTTCGTCACAAGCCATTCTTGGCTCCTTGGTTATTATCGCAGTGATAGTATAGTGGAAACTGAATCTATTTGATGTCTGTGATATTGTCTGAACAGAGGTACAAAGCATCCTACCCAACTTTAACATGTTTAATTTAATTCGTTGTTGTGGTTTGCTTGCAGCAAGTTGTGGACCATGTGCTTGTCATATTTTCTGAACAAAGGTTACACAGTATTGCATCCACCTTTCCATTGTACCTACACTAACCTATTTAATTTTATTCTCTGTTATGGTCTGTTGGCAACACACTTCCTGGTCAACCACATGAACATAGAAAGGTCAATCCTTTCAGGCAGATAAAACACTTTCAATAAGGGAACCTGCTCATGTCTTCCTTAAAAAAAATGTTTGCCCCTTTGGTTGGGTGGCTGCTACCTAGATTGCTCCCAATATAAAATTGATGCACATAAGAAGATGAAAGGGGATATTATTGAAAAAGGAGGATGACCATGGAAAATTAGGAAGCAAATATGTAACAGGCTATATGGAGCTATATCTATATTTACCTAGGAGAGAAGCAAACCAGTAAAGAAATATAAGATCTATTGAGGCAATATTTTCCATGCATGAACAATCAGGACTCAAAGTAAACCAAGGTCATCAATGTAATTTTTTTATAATTTTTTGGCAATTTGCAAACAAATTAAATTCTATCTAGATTATATATCTGAAAATTGGAATTCAGTGGAACAATTAATGACAGAAAAATGTGAAATTACTCACTGACCACATTTATGTCTGTAACTACTCTGAAAGGGAACCACTCAATAAGGAAAACAGCATATTCCTCGAGTAAATGAAACTACTATTGACAGTAAGATATGAATGGCAGTTTTCAAAATTAAACTAACATATAACCATGAGGACAGAAATTTCAGTAACTGGGTAACATTAATACGGAAAGTAGGAAATGGAGCCTTCACTTTCTGTGTAGTAATCAATCCGTAGATGCAGGACACAGAAAATAGAGAGCTGTTGCTCAAAGAAGTATAATAGTAAACTTACTTACAAAGCATAACACTTAATAAAACAGAGTTGTATATACATGTAATAATTCGTGTGCTGGGCTCAGAATGGCAGAAATAATGTCATATCCATATTGTGATAACGAACTGGCAAGCCTTGCAAGCTGAGCAAAATTGCAGAATAAGCTAGAGCTCAATGCCATATAACTCTGAAGACTAAATCATACAAAATCAAAGTTATCACACAACTGGAAAGTACGTTAGGTACATGAAACACTTTGACTTAGAGGGAGAATGCGACATCAATGTTACCTTGCTTTTAATCCGCTAGGCGCAACAAACAGAGCAAGAGTTTCGGATGAGCAGTGAAACATGTCTTCTGCACATTAGACCACTATATCAGAGTGGAAGCTATTATTGGAAGGATCAAAATAGTGAAATATGGCTTCTGCTCGTGAGAGCACAATATCAGAGTGGAAGTGACTATTGGAAGGACCAATCAGCTCTACATAATCCTAATTGAAGAAAATGCATTGAATAATCCCAATCTGGGATAATCAATGATATTCACAACCTCAAATTGCAGATACGTTCAGTTTTAAGCACGAAATTGACAGAGCAAAGAGCTTTCTGAAAATTAAGATTTCGTAAAAAAATTCAAACATTGAAGCATTTACTGACCAAACCAAGTATACATGCTTAGCTATACTGAGAATGAACGGTTTCTCAAATCTTTTTAGTACAACAAAGTAGACCGAGATGATGGTATGTCATGTTATTTCACATTGACAAGAAATCAAGCAACCTTTTAATTTGGAACTTTTGGAACAACCCACATCTCAAAATCTTTTTAGTACAACAAAGTAGACTGAGATGATGGTATGTCATGTTATTTCAGATTGACAAGAAATCAAGCAACCTTTTAATTTGGAACTTTTGGAACAACCCACATGTTATTAGGATACCTTACCTTAAAGCTAGATGCAAACTGATCGGTTCAATCTCTGGCTCCTAGCTGTGATCAGAGAAGTGAAAGCAAAATTCAGGTACAAAGAAAAATTCAATCACTGATAGTGTGACACCTGCTTTAGAATCACATTGAGCCTCCAAATTTTTTTTTCACTAAATACTTCGCCAGCAGGTCTTCATATTCAATTGCCCATTTTCCAAAAATACACCTACAACATTGAGCAATAATGTAATTTTTTTAACGGTCATCATGTTCATGGTAAAAAACATCAGTTTTAATTTTAACAATACATACCACCTCGCTGCAGCACTTCTGATAAAGCTCCGCATGGTTCTTCTAGGCAGTGAATTGACTGTGTCATTGAGGTAGCCAAAAAAACAGAGTAATCTTATGAGAGATGGTCAGATCCTTCAAAAAAGAATAGTTATCTAGAGACCCCTGCTAACAGGTTGTGCCACGAAAAATTCTAATCTAGGTAGCAGACACCTATAACAGAGCATACATTTGGAAGCACACAAAGAAGAAAAACGATGAGCACCTAGAAATTAAGCTTTTTTTTTGTTTTTCCATTTAGTAGTCGGGACTTTAGTAAGTAAATATTAGAGGGAACAAAAGCAAATCAAGGATTTGATGAAGCAAGCACAAAATCAAGCACAAAACCAGTGCTGAACCCTAACCCTAACCCTAACCTTAGGGCAAATCGTGAGCGTCACCTGCGAGGGCTGTACGGAGAGATGTGGAGATGAAGAGAGAGGGCCAGGGAAGGCGGCACCGCCGCGCTGCGCGCGCTCTGCCCCCATCGCGCCGCCCGCCAGCACCGCCGCCGCATCGCCCATGCCACCGCGGAGGAGGACGGCGAGGGCAGGGCCGAGGAGGAGGAGGAGGACGTTGGGAGGAGGGGCACGACCGCCGCCGAGGGCCGCCGCTGCCGTCGCCGTCGCCCGGAGCCCCCGCGCCGTCGCTGTCCGCGTCGAGGGAGAGGAAGAGTACGATGGGGAGAAAGAGAGGAGGCCGGTGTTTTTTTTTTTTTTTTTTTTTTTTGGATTTGAGAAGGGAAGGACGCGGTATATATTTAGTGGGGAGAGACAGGGGTTTTTGAAAAAATTACGGGCGGGCGGTTAAACGTAAAATTACTGTAATTTTGGAATTTTGTCTCCTTCAAGTGTAGAAGGTTCACTAATACAAGGGGTGGGAAGTAAAAAAGTAAAACTAAATTTATTTTTTGACGGATCTAGATGGGTTGTGATGCTATTTAAAAATAATATAGGGGTTTTTTGAAAAAAAATCCGGACCAATCAAATTAATTGGGGTGACGTGGATGGGGTGTCCGAGGTGGGTTGTTTTGAGGGTTAAAGGTCCGAGGAATTTGGGCCTCACCTTACATGATTAGGGACTTAAGTTTGAAGACAAAACATCTTTTGAGGGAATGGGGGGGGCGGGCATTTCTCAAGAACAATAGCTAAGGGCCCAAAGACTACCACTTGGATTTGGATCTTACATCCGCACGATTTGAGCCCTTAGCTATTGTTCTTGATGAGGTGATCTAACTATCCTATGATGGTTGCATGTAAGGCCATGTTTGAATGCGCACTTTGCACTTCGGTGGAAGAGCTCGAGTTGCTAGTTTCTATTATTTTTGCTCTTGTCAAACGTTTGTTCCAGCTTTTTTTTAATTTGTTGGCTTAGATGTTGGCGGCATGCGTTCAGTGTCCGTATGGTTGGTATGGTGTACATTCTTCAGAATGACCGTTATGTCTTTGTGTGCGGTGCTTCAGTTCTGATCCAATGCTTATTACTGCACAAGCACATAAGAGGAAATTAAATGTGACCTTATTAGTTTGGTGGTTAATGTAGCACCGATCTGACTCCGGTTATGACACTCATAATGCAGACTCTATCATAGAGTCTAAAACTATTTATTATCTCGGGTATCGTGGATTTGAAGTCCAAATAAGACTTGTAGTCTTGGTTTTTTCCTCCTCTCTCTTCCATAAATATACTACCATATCAACGCCACATCAACAAAGTACACTGAATACAAAAGTAATAAATAAGCTTAGACTCTATGGTGGAGTCTGCATTGAGTGCCCTTAGTGTGTTGATGATATTCTAGTGTGTTATTAATTTGGTGGTTAATGTAGCACCGATCCACACTTATCGCAGAATTTTGAGAGCTTCAACGGTTAGTGTGTTGATGATATACTAGTCACTTTAATAACAATATATTGCATGCAGACGAATAATCATGTAAAAGAAATATTTAATCCATATTCTTGGTGTATATTTATTCACGTGAAGAAAGCTTTCATACACTAACAATATATTTATTCACACTACATGAAAGAAGTATTACATTCATACATGCATCGGGTTCATTCATGATTCATACGCTAGGCGGGGGCAAAATTGCTCCATGCAAGCCCAACCGTCCCGTCATCCCGCTCCCGTCACACATACTACTACCGGATCCAACTCGGATGCAAATCAGTTAGATAGGTACGTGATTGAGAACTGGCGTAGGAGAAATGGGAGCGACGCGGGGGATCCACGCGAGAGCCGAGTTTGAAACTTCGTCGCCCCCAATTCAGGTGTCTTTTCTCTCGTCCTAATAAATGTCTTGCGCCGCATATGGAATTTAATTTATTTAACGAGATTGAAATCTTTGGCCGACCTAGATGGCGTAAGTAGGTCGGGTGGTAAACCCTCACGACATGCTTGAGAGCGAATGGAGTTGACAAAGTTTTTTAAACAATTTAAGTTTGTCTATGGGGGTGATCGAAAAAAAATTATGAGTAAGTTGGCTAATTCACATCATTGTCGTCCTCATTTACTTATACCAAGTGATTCTATTGCTCATTAGTTTGCAAACCTGCTAGCACCCAGACACACATGTGTGTTTACAAGATGAATACTCACTCTATGATACAATTTATTAGATTTGTATATGTGTCTTTGCTATTGTAAGCTTGACATAGGGAGGGGAGAGAGGGGTACCGATCACTTGTGGCTTGGCTTTTTGGCCTTGGCCTTTTGGGTTTCTCCTAGTGCTGAGTTACTCTTGCAATCAATCATGGTTGGGATATCTTCACAATTAATAGAGTCACCTATATAGTCTCATTTAATTTTCATTCATTCATCAAGCCCAGGATATATAACATATCATGCGTCATGTGTAATAACATACAATTGCAGTTTATCTTCTTCATTCTCTAATCTATCTCATTTTCATGCATACATCAAGCAAGTCCAAGATACCGTTTTTACATGAAAGAAAAGCATATATAAACAAAATGCCTAGGTGTTGTAGAGCTAGACGCCGCCCCGCCTAGCTAGGTGGAAAAAAGTTAGAGGAGTCAAATCTGAGAGAGGAATGACTCCCAGCAACGAGGGGTTAATTCCACTTAATAACATAACATATGATGTTTTATCCTTGAACATATATATGAACTCTACCATCTTCTGCATCACTCCAATAACATTAATAACATTCTTGGAGGGATGCGAGGAACTTCATGGTCATTGTTTTCGGAGCCTACTTTGTTTTTTTTCTCACTAATTAGCTAAACTTTTTTCCCTTGGAATTTAAACTTTTTCCCCTTGGAATTCCAAGCCTTATGACGATTTGTTGTTGATGTTTTTTTTTTTTCTACCATCCACCGATGGGGTGGTAGAGAGATGGTAGAATTTGGATTCCATTATCCAAATAAAATCCTTGAACTATTTGCACACACTTGTTTACAAAGTGTTAAAATAAGCTTAATTCCTATAGAAGCAAAAGACCCTTGCTTATACAAAAAGAATCATTTTAAGATTTTATATGTAAAATGGTAATCGTGTGAAGTGTTAAATTTATAAAGAAGATAAAATTCACTCCAATAAGTGACATCACAGAGAAACGACTTAATAATTTGCACAAGATGCTGAGTACTGTCAAGCCTTCTGAATCCACCGAGACCAAGGTACATGATGATTTAACTTTGACATTCTAGCCTTCTTTTGACTTGTCTAATTTTCATATTAGTATATATCTAATATAGTTCATCAATTAATGTTTTAGGGCATTTCGCCCCTTGGAGGGTAGCTGAAGTCAAAAACTATGCTAGAAAATATGTCAGCACACTTGTTATAGTTTCAGAGCTAACAAAAAGGTTCAATACCTTTAAACCCTTATTCCGTTGTTAACATTGGTTTTTGTTGTTAACTATATCTTTTTCATAAATGTTGTATTGCTATCTTTTGTGTCTATAGGAGTAGAACTTTCAAGGGTCATCCTTATGCAGTTGAAACGGTAGTTATGAATGCCCCCTCCTACAAGAAGAAAGACATCCTCTTCTACAACAATGAAGAAAAAGTGAGGCCAACGTGATTAGTGTTGATATGATTACAATTTGGGATTTAAATTATGTGTGCCTTTCTTTCACAAGGATTGAATTTTTATCGATTTGCTAATAGAAGGCCTCTTTTACGTCAAGAAGAGGTTGATTTTATAATAGAAGCTACAAAAGAAGTCACAAGGTAAGTTTCATCTATTTTTTCTATAAAAGGAACCTTAGCTTGAGACTAATGTAGTGTCTATTTTTGTGACTAATGTAGTGTCCATGGTAGAGGACTGAAAGGTTGTGTTGGTGTTTTTTTGTGAGCATTGTTGGAATCAACATACATCGATAGTTTATCGAAAGATTATATTTTTAACTGTGATGTCATGAAGAAGACCGTTGAGGTAGTAAAAAATGCTTTTACATGAGATGAGATATATGATGCACTATACCGTACTAAATTCAATTACATTGTTGCATTGTCAATTATGCTTATAGGATTGCATTAAGGATCTAAAGAAAGAGACTTGCGCTAATGAACAAAAAAGGTAAGATTGATAACATGTCTTTTTTTCCTTGTATTAATCATTGTTCCTCCCCCCTTACAGTGCCCCCAAGGGGGACTATTTATACACATCTGTATAACTTTACATGACCAAAATATCCCTCAACCGCCCTGATGCTGCCTGACATTTCGCACTGTCGAGGGGTTGACATCTCATGTGTGGTTTTGGTAATTGATGACACCTAGTTATGCTAATCCTTTGCTCTAAGTATGCTTAAGAGATAGGATTGCATGGATGACGTGGAGCAACATGATCATGGACATGAACATTGATGATGGACGTGATGGATCATTGTGCTCGCGTGTCGGAATGGAAAGGACCCTGAGATCAAGGCAAAGGTATAACTTGATATGGTTTGCTTTCAGTGATCAAGACACTATAGAGAGTGTGATCACATTTAGGATAGATTATAGCCGACTATCAAGAGGGAATGCCACGGCTAATCCAATGAGAAAGTGCCTCTAGGTTCATACTGACTTGCATATGCATTTAGATTCTAGAGCACTAACTTCGTTCTTGCCAAATCGATTGTGAAATGCTAACACATGTGATATTGAGATCATCCTTAACTTGTGGAAAGTGGCGAAGCTTGAGTTGAAGCGAAGACGACAACAAATCGACAAACTACGCAAAGGAGGACGCCGATCGGACGCATGGACGCCGACCGGACGCTGGGACTGCCTCGACCGGAGCGTCCGGTCGATTCCAGTAAGGTCTGGAATCCTGGCTCAAGCTGACCGGAGCGTCCGGTCAGGGACCGGACCCATCGACCGGACGCTGGCTCTGGCTTGCGCAGGCACGTTGTCGTTTCTGACCAGAAGCTTGACCGGACGCATGCTGGTAGCGTCCGGTCATCGCGCGTCCGGTCAAACCCGACCGGTGCGTCCGGTAAGTGCACAGCAGTTGTAGTTTGAACTCCAATGACTCCATTTTTGATTGGGGCCTATATATGTGTGTTGTGGTAGGGACTTTGAGCTCTCTCTTGCACATTTGATCATTCTAACACACTTGTGAGCCAAAGAAACTCCCCTCCACACATCTCTCTAGCCAAACTTTGATTCTTGGGTGAGATTGAGTGTGATTGAAGTGCATTGCATTGTTGATTGCATCTAGAGACACTTCATCCTTGGAGGAGCTGCGAGATTCTTGTTATCTTGAGAATTTGCTTGGTTCCCTAGCGGCTTGGAGTTCGTGGCGGTGTTGAGCTCGATTGGAGGTTGTTTGAGGCCACACCGGTGAACTTGTGAGGGCTTGATCCTACCCCGCTGGAGATTCGTGAAAGGAGTCACTAGTGGATTGCTTGTGGCTTGTGGATCCCCTCTTGTGAGTTTTTCATTGAGCTCCCACCGTGGGATTTGGCACCGGCCATTAAGCTTGTGGAACATCAAGTGGGTGTATCGCCACAACGAGGAGTAGCGTGTCGACAAACACGTGAACCTTGGTAAAAATCATCGTGTCAATTGTCTTGTGTTCGTTGGAGATTTCATTGACCCGGTGATTGGCTACTACATCCTCTACACTACACCGTCGGTATATCGAGCTCCCTCTACTGTTGCTTCTACCTTGCTTATATTGATTAGCTTGAGTAGTTGTAGTTGATATTGTCTATATCTTGCTCTAGATTGTGTAGAGTCACCACCTAGGATTGAAATAGTTAGTTTGATTGTGTGACTAGAGATCATAGTCCTCTTGTAGTGTTTGATTGCATAAGGGCTTGCATAGATAAACTTGTAGCACCGCTTATTACGCTTCTCTGTGTTATTTACTAATCGGTTTGCTCAAGTGTTCTTGGAGGAAATTTGCTCAAGTGTAAAAGAAATATTTAATCCATATTCTTGGTGTATATTTATTCACGTGAAGAAAGCTTTCATACACTAACAATATATTTATTCACACTACATGAAAGAAGTATTACATTCATACATGCATCGGGTTCATTCATGATTCATGTACGCAAGGAAGGGGGGTGCAAAATTGCTCCATGCAAGCCCAACCGTCCCGTCGTCCCGCTCCCGGATCCAACTCAGATGCAAATCAAATAGATATGTACGTGACCGAGAACTACCGCAGGAGAAACGAGCGCGACGCAGGGGATCCACGCAAGAGCCAGAGTTTGAAACTCATTGCCCCCAATTCAGGTGTCTTTTTTCTCTCCTAATGTCTTGCGTCATGTATGGTATTTAAATTTTTTTAACGAGATTGAAACCTTTGGCCGACCAATAAAACGTAAGTAGGTCGGGTGGTAAACCCTCACGACAGCCTCTGCTTTGGTCCGGCACTCGGTGAGGGAAATCAAAGGGTAGGTGTTAGCATCAAAGAAGAAATCAAGCCGCTGCTCATCCATCCAACTATCCAAGCTCAACTATTTCAGAATCTCAAATTCCAACATGCTGTAGCTGTAGCATACAATTCATAGACAATCCCAATCACCGCACAACTACGCAAGACACACTCAAGAATGCTTAGCCTTTTATTCTATTAATCAATGGACAATGAGGATGACCGAGGTTGTTACTAGCCCCATCACTTGTTGCCCTTTTTTGTAACCTAGCAAACCATCATTTCACTCCTTGCACACAAACACACACAGGGGGGCACTCGCTACTTTGGGTGCCGTCTCGGAGGAGCTTGTAGCCGGTGACCCAGGCGTCGGCCGGTGGCGCGGCCCGGACGTCACGAGAACGAGGCTCTTGCCGGCGGGTAGGTAGGGACTGCATCCAGCTCGGGGAACACGTAGCCGTAGCACGCCTTGTCGACGCCCCACACACGACCGTAGAGCTTGGAGATGCCGATGTGGAGCTCGTGGACGGTCTTGAGTGACTGTTGTTCACCGTCACCGCCGCACCGGGTGGTGCGTCTTGCCCCGCTCCGTCCACGACGCCGCCGCGTTCTACTTGATCTCAATGGGCGACGCGTGCTCGGCCGCCGCAAAGATGCACGTAAAAGAAGCTTGGATCAGTGAAGAGAATCTTGTGAAGAGCGATGTACATGCAGATGACATGTATGTTCAGGTAGTTACTGCATCAAGATTCAATCAAGTAGAAAATGTCGAGTGATTGGTTACCCGGAGAAGGAGATGGAGGTCTGATTGGCGCCATCAATGGTCGTGGATGAAGAAACTTCGCAGGCAAAGAAACAGATCCATCGATTCAACCCGGCTTAGTTTCGTGCGAAAATCACCAAGCTCATCGGATCAGAATGTATGACTAGCAAGTAGTTACCATCGGTGGCGACGACGAGTGGTGACCAAAGCAGGGGAGAGATCTCTCAATACATGAGTCAGGGTTAAGAGGACAGGGTTACAAAGCAATACCATATCCTCAATGAGCGCAAAAGGCGGCCTAAGTTGAAAGCAACACCAGAGTTCATGAACAAAGTATTTTTTTCTCGAATACGCAAAAGGTTTGCGCATCTTTTTAACTAGGTGAATACCACGCGCATTCTTTGAGGGGATTACAAATAATTTAAAAAAATAGACTATTTTTTTATCTATAGTTATATGATTGAAACTATATTAAATTAATTTTGGCAACACAACATTGTGGATAATTAAATACATGTTAGTGGATGAAGAGAATCTATCATAATTACATTTGCTAGTTGGCTATAATTGTAACTTCTAATGGTGTTGAATGGATTCTTCGATATGGATATAATTGTAATTTCTAATGGATTTCGATGTGGATAGTTTGCATGTTGAGAGAAATACCTTAGTGAGGTTTATCTTTATAGGAGTAGTAGATTAAGAAGAAGAGGTTTTACAATACGTGGACAAAGTTGGGGGATAAATTATACAATAATATTTGCCTCCCCAACTAAAGCGTAGTCGACTAATCGCGAATTAGACAATTAAGTTTGCGCGCCCCGGCCTCGATCCAAAGATCGGCGGTGTGCTTGATGGTAGCTAGAATCTGGGAGGCGGAAGACGTCTCGTTGCGGAAGCACCTTGCGTTCCATTCTTTCCAAATCTCCCAGGCTACCAAGCCAAAGAGAGTGTTGGCGCCCTTCCGCTTGTCGCCATGCCATCTCGCTCTCCATCCGTCCCACCGGTCAAGCGGCGATGCATGACCCACTCGAGATGAGTCAGTGCCTAGGACCGCGAGGATGGTCCACCACAGCTGCCGGAGAATGAACATGAAGCGAGGATGTGGTCGATAGTTTCCGGCTCATGATCGCAGAGAAAGCAGTTGTCGTGTGCCTCCGGATCATGTCACCGCCTCTGTCCGTGGTCCGGTGTCTCCTCCGCACGCCTAGCCATAGGAAGATCCTTACCCTTGGCCGGTGCCCGGGTCTTCCGGATCTGGGCGCAGCCCGGGATTGGGTGTGACGTCATCCGAAGTGCTTAACATGAAGCAAATAGAGAGGTTGAAGCTATTCCAATCCAAGTGAGCATCTTATTGTTTCTTTTGCTTTGACCTTAGAATATCGTCGTAGTTAACCTACATATCTTCTTTATTATATTCAATGCGGTGAAGAGATATTTTTCGGGAATGAGTCATGTACACTCAATGGAACATGATTATCTCGAAATTTTGTGCCCCAGGAAATGTATAGACAATGAAGTAATGGACCTTTTTCGTGCAAGCTTTAAAATGGTCAATCTTGAGGCCCTTGACCAATATAAATGCAAGCCTAGGGTTTTCATTGATACAAAAATAACAGTAATTTCTTTACAAATTAAGTTCACCTCGAGTATGTTATTCATCACTTATAATTACATTTTTTTCCTTTGTGATGTGCTATTTTTCAGAGTCTTCTCCAATCTTCTAGTTATGATGATGCTGAGCTATTGGGCAACGAGCTGGATTGTTATATGCTAGAGAAACAATAGTAGAGCGACGTACACCTTGTGAGCACATCTAGTGTTTTACTTTTTCTTTCTATTCTACTATCTCCTCCTTTCCAACAAATAATAAAACATATAATTATTGAAAAATCTAATGATATTAAAAATGTTATTATTGTATTATATAAATTTATAATTTGTGGATGGAGGAAATTAGTATTGTATCTAATTAAGTTTGTGTGGCATTCAACCTTTTGTTTGAATGCGAGATATTCCTACCCTTCTTCAATGAACAAAGAGAACATTAGTGGCTAGGTTGCGTAAATGTTCAAAAGAAATGCATCCACCTTTTCTTTCCTACAAATGAGGAGTTAAATAGGAGAAAAAGAAAAGGAATTTGTGAGTAGTCCATGTTGAGGGGTTTCTCTTTTCTCTCGCAATGTGTTTTACTCTTCATGTATATATTACAGGTTTCTTGGTTGGGGTCTTCACTTTCATTTGAACTTGCGCAAGCTATGTTCACATCAAACTTCGGTGGGAAATTTGGATTTGGATACCTCACCGCATGAAAGCGGGGAAAAGTGAAAGACAATCATGGAATCTTTGTTTTAAATTATATGGAATCATGGGGCGGTGAAGCCTTACAATGTGAAATTAATCCAAGAACCAATTTTTCTCTCTCATTTCTTTCTTTCGCAACTCATTATTACTCATTGCTTAATCTCCAATCCAAAGCATTGTGATGTCCTTATTATGAATTGTTTTGTAGGGCAAATAGAATGAAAACAAGGAAAGATACATATGTTCCTTGCTTAAAGGCGACATGATCAACCTCGACACATCAAATGTACAAGATGCAATGGGTGAGGCGGAGTATGAGCATGTGTCTACTTTTGGTCATGATTTTGAATATGATGATGACGATGCGGCAGCGATGATGAGGTGATCTAATTATCCTATGATGGTTGCATGTAAGGCCATGTTTGAATGCGCACTTTGCACTTCGGTGGAAGAGGTCGAGTTGCTAGTTTCTGTTATTTTTTCTAGCTGTTGGCTTAGATGTTGGTGATTGTGTTCCATGTCTGTATGGTTGGTATGGCATAACATTCTTCATAATGAACGTTATGTCTTTGTGTGCGGTGCTTCGATTTCGGTCCAATGCTTATTCTTGCACAAGCACATAAGAGGAAATTAAATGTGACCTTATTAATTTGGTGGTTAATGTAGCACCGATCCGACTCGGTTAGGGCACTCACAATACAGACTTTGTCATAGAGTCTAAAACTATTTATTATCTCGGGTATCCCGGATTTTAAGTCCAAATAAGACTTGGAGTCTTGGTTTCATTTCCCTCTCTCTTCCATAAGTATCTTTGCCATATCAACGCCACATCAACAAAGTGCAATAAATACGAAAGTAATAAATAAGCTTAGACTCTATGGTAGAGTCTGCATTGTGAGTGCCCTTAGTGTGTTGATTATATTCTAGTGTGTTATTAATTTGGTGGTTAATGTAGCACCGATCCACACTTATCGCAGACTTTTGAGAGCTTCAACGGTTAGTGTGTTGATGATATTCTAGTCACTTTAATAACAATATATTGCGTCTTGACAAACAAATAATCATGTAAAATAAATATTTAATCCATATTATTGGTGTATATTTATTCACATGAAGAAAGCTTTCATACACTAACAATATATTTATTCACACTACATGAAAGAAGTCTTACATTCATACATGCGGCGGGTTCATTCATGATTCATGTACGCAAGGGGGGGGCAAAATTGCTCCATGCAAGCCCAACCGTCCTGTCATCCCGCTCCCGTCACGTATACTACTCCCGGATCCAACTCAGATGCAAATCAGATAGATAGGTACGTGACCGAGAACTGCCGCAGGAGAAACAAGCACGACGCTAGGGGGATCCACACGAGCCTCGAGTTTGAAGCTCGTCGCCCCCAATTCATGTGTCTTTTCTCTCTCCTAATAAATGTCTTGCGCCACGTATGGTATTAATTTATTTAACAAGATTGAAACCTTTGGCCGACCTAGATGACGTAAGTAGGTCGGGTGGTAAACCCTCACGACATGCTTGAGGAGGGAATGGAGTTGACAAAGTTTTTTAAGCAGTTTAAGTTTGTCGATGGGATGATCTAGAAAAAATTATGAGTAAGTTGGCTTCACATCTTTGTCATCCTCATTTACTTATACCAAGTGATTTATTGATTATTAGTTTGCAAACCTGCTAGCATCCAGACACACGTGTGTGTTTACAAGATGTATACTCACTCACTCTATGATACAATTTATTAGATTTGTATATGTGTCTTTGCTATTGTAAGCTTGACATAGGGAGGGGAGAGAGGGGTACCGATCACTTGTGGCTTGACTTTCTGGCCTTGGGTTTCTGGGTTTCTCCTAGTGCTGAGTTACTCTTGCAAACAATCATGGTTGGGATATCTTCACAATTAATAGAGTTACCTATATAGTCTTATTTAATTTTCATTCATTCATAAGTTCCTAGGATATATAGCATATCATCGTCACGTGTAATAACATACAATTGCAGTTTATCTTCTTCATTCTCTAATTTATCTCATTTTCATGCATACATCAAGCAAGTCCAGGATACCTTTTTTACGTGAAAAAAAGCATATATAAACAAAATGCCAAGGTCTTTGCATGGATAGACACCACCCCGTCTAGCTTGGTGGAAAAAAAGTTAGAGGAGTCAAATTTGAGAGAGGAATACCTCCTAGCAACGAGGGGTTAGGAAATTCCACTTAATAACATAACATATGATGTTTTATCCTTGAACATATATATGAACTCTCCCATCTTCGCATCCCTCCAATAACATTAATAACATTCTTGGAGGGATGCGTGTTTTGATTTCATGATTTGTTTTTCGGAGCCTACTTTGTTTGTTTCGCTCACTAATTAGCTAAACTTTTTTCCCTTGGAATTCCAAGCCTTATGGCGTTGTTGATGTTTTTTTTCTACCATCCACCGATGGGGTGGTAAAGAGATGGTAGAGGCTGGATTCCATTATCCAAATAAAATCATTGAACTATTTGCACACACTAGTTTACAAAGTGTTGAAATAAGCTTAATTCCTATAGAAGCAAAAGACCCTTTCTTGTACAAAAAGAATCATTTTAAGATTTTATATGTAAAATGGTAATCGTGTGAAGTGTTAAATTTCTGAGAGGAGATGAAATTCACTCCAATAAGTGACATCACAGAGAAACAACTTAATAATTTGCACAAGATGCCGAGGACTGTCAAGCCTTACGAATCCACCGAGACCAAGGTACATGATGATTTAACTTTGACATTCTAGCCTTCTTTTGACTTGTCCGATTTTCGTATTATATTTAGTATATATCTAATATAGTTATCAATTAATGTTTTAGGGTCGTTCGCCCCTTGGAGGGTATCTGAAGTCGAAAACCATGCTAGAAAATATGTCAGCACACTCGTTGTAGTTTCAGGGCTATCAAAAAGGTTCAATACCTTTAAACCCTTACTCCGTTGTTAACATTGGTTTTTGTTGTTAACTATATCTTTTCATAAATATTGTATTGCTATCTTTTGTGTCTATAGGAGTGGAACTTTGAAGAGTCATCCTTATGTAGTCGAAGCGGTAGTTACGAATGCCCTCCTCCTCCTACAAGAAGGAAGACCCCCTCCTCTTATACAACAATGAAAAAGTGAGGCCAACATTATTAGTGTTGATATGATCACAATTTGGGATTTAAATTATGTGCACCTTTCTTTCACAGGGGTTGATTTTTTATCGATTTGCTAATAGAAGGCCCCTTTTACGTAAAGAAGACGTTGATTTCATAACAGAAGCTGAGGTAATAAAAAAATACTTTTACATGAGATGAGATATATGATGCACTATACCGTACTAAATTCAATTACATTGTTGTAATGTCAGTTATGCTTAAAGGATTGCATTAAGGATCTAAAGAAAGAGACTTGCGCTAATGAACAAAAAAGGTAAGATTGATAACATGTCTTTTTTTTTCCTTGTATTAATCGTTGTTCCTCCCCTTACAATGCCACCAAGGGGACTATTTATACACATCCGTATAACTTTACATGACCAAAATATCCCTTAGCTGCCCTGATGCTACTGAATATTTCGCACTGTCAAGGGGTTGAAATCTCATGTGTGGTTTTGAAAATTGATGACACCTTGTTATGCTAATCCTTTGCTCTAAGTATGCTTAAGAGACGAGGATTGCATGGATGACGATGGAGCAACATGATCATGGACATGAACGTTGATGATGGACGTGATGGATCATTGTGCTCGCGTGTCGGAATAGAAAGGACCCGGAGATCAAGGCAAAGGTATAACTTGATAGGGTTTACTTTTGGGTGATCAAGACACTATAGAGAGTGTGATCACTTTTAGGATAGATAGCCGACTATCAAGAGGGAATGCCACGGCTAATCCAATGAGAAAGTGCCTCTAGGTTCATACTGACTTGCATATGCATTTAGATTCTAGAGCACTAACTTCGTTCTTGCCAAATCGATTGTGAAATGCTAACACATGTGATATTGAGATCATCCTCAACGTGTTGGTAACTTGTGGCTAGTGGCGAAGCTTGGGTTGAAGCGAAGGCGACAACAAATCAACAAACTACGCAAAGGAGGACGGCGATCGGACGCATGGACGCCGACCGGACGCTGGGACTGACTCGACCGGAGCATCCGGTCAGGTTGAGTCCGGTTGATTCCAGTAAGGTCTGGAATCCCGGCTCAAGCCGTCCGGAGCGTCCGGTCAGGGATCGGATCCATCGGCCGAACGCTGGCTTTGGCTCGCTTGAGCACGTTGTCATTTCTGACCGGAAGCTCGACCGGACACATGCTGGTAGCGTCCGGTCAAGCCCGACCGATGCATCCGGTAAGTGCGCAGCAACTGCAGTTTGAACTCAACGACTCCATTTTTTATTGGGGCCTATATATGTGTGTGTGGCCGGGACTTTGAGCTCTCTCTTGCACATTTGATCATTCTAACACACTTGTGAGCCAAAGAAACTCCCCTCCACTCATCTCTCTAGCCTAACTTCGATTCTTGGGTGAGATTGAGTGTGATTGAAGTGCATTGCATTGTTGATTGCATATAGAGGCACTTCATCCTTGGAGGAGCTGCGGGATTCTTATTATCTTGGGAATTTGCTTGGTTCCCTAGCGGCTTGGAGTTCGTGGTGGTGTTGAGCTCGATTAGAGGTTGTTCGAGGCCACATCGGTGAACTTGTGAGGGGTTGATCCTACCCCGCGGGAGATTCATGAAAGGAGTCACTAGTGGATTGCTCGTGGCTTGTGGATCCCCTCTTGTGAGTGTTTCATTGAGCTCCCACCGTGGGATTTGGCACCAGCCATTAAGCTTGTGGAACATCAAGTGGGTGTATCGCCACAATAAGTACTAGCGTGTCGGCAAACACGTGAACCTCGGTAAAAATCATCATGTTAATTGTCTTGTGTTCGTTGGAGATTTCATTGACCCGGTGATTGGCTACTACATCCTCTACACTACACCGTCGGTATATCGAGCTCCCTCTACCGTTGCTTCTACCTTGCTTATATTGATTAGCTTGAGTAGTTGTAGTTGATATTGTCCATATCTTGCTCTAGATTGTGTAGAGTCACCACCTAGGATTGACATAGTTAGTTTGATTGTGTGACTAGAGATCATAGTCCTCTTGTAGTGTTTGATTGCATAGGGGGCTTGCATAGATAAACTTGTAGCACCGCTTATTACGCTTCGCCGTGTTATTTACTAATCGGTTTGCTCAAGTTTTCTTGAAGGAAATTTTATTAGGCTATTTCCCCCCCTCTAGCCATTAGGACCTTTCAGGGGTACTTTGGTCTTTCTGATCCAGCAGCCCAACTGCTCCAAGAGACCACTTGGGCTTCTCCTTCGGTCGTCTCTCGCCGGAATTAGGCCGATACCGGCGAATCACCGCCTGCAAAGACAACGTTAAACAAGACGATGAAAACAAGGATCCAGGTCCTTTAACCCCCGAATCGAGCCCCCTCGGTCTCTAAGGACCGAGGAGCCGAATTTTGGTAAAGCAACCCTTCTACTCGCCACTCGTCGTGGGCAGTCCCAAAACCGAAACCTGGGATTCGGTTGTTTATCGCCGGAACAGATCCCCTCGGCCATCTATCCTCTGAAGGCCCTAGCTCGTCGCACCTCGGAGGGACATAACCTGAATCTCACCCTTCGGTCACCGGCATCTTTGAGCGTTGTTTTGTTGACTCATGTAGGGGCGACCTTCGGGGTGTCCCGTGACCGTCGGCAACCGTCGGACTCACCGACCGAAACACACGCTTCGATTTCTCTCCCGGCGAAACTCGTCCCTTGGCCGAGTCGTACTGAGAGACGCGCTTACGGTTTTGCGCGTCCGGACGATGGGGTGATAAGGCTCACACCCCCCAACACCTATGATGGTTGCATGTAAGGCCATGTTTGAATGCGCACTTTGCACTTCTGGTGGAAGAGGTCGAGTTGCTAGTTTCTGTTATTTTTGCTTCTGTAAACGTTTGTTCCAGTCTTTTTTATGGTTGTTGGCTTAGATGTTGGCGACTGCGTTCCAGGTCTGTATGGTTGGTATGGCGTAACATTCTTCATAATGAACGTTATGTCTTTGTGTGTGGTGCTTCAGTTCGGTCCAATTCTTATTCTTGCACAAACACATAAGAGGAAATTAAATGTGACCTTATTAATTTGGTGGTTAATGTAGCACCGATTTGACTCGAGTTAGGGCACTCACAATGCAGACTCTATCAAAGAGTCTAAAATTATTTATTATCTCGAGTATCGTGGACTTGAAGTCCAAATAAGACTTGGAGTCTTGGTTTTCCCCTCTCTCCCTCCATAAATATACTCATATCAACGCCACATCAATAAAGTGCAATAATTACGAAAGTAATAAATAAGCATAGACTCTATGGTAGAGTCTGCACTGTGAGTGCCCTTAATGTGTTCATGATATTCTAGTGTGTTATTAATTTGGTGGTTATAGCACCGATCCACACTTACCGCAGAGTTTTGAGAGCTTCAACGGTTAGTGTGTTGATGATATTCTAGTCACTTTAATAGCAATGTATTGCATGTTGACGAATAATCATGTAAAAGAAATATTTAATCCATATTCTTGGTTCATTCATGTACCTTAAGGCGGGGGGGCATTGCTCCATGCAAGCCCAACCGTCCCATCGTCCCGCTCCCGTTACGTATACTACTGCCGGATCCAACTCAAATGCAAATCAAATAGATAGGTACATGACCGAGAACTGCCGCAGGAGAAACGAGCGTGATGCAGGGGATCCATGCGAGAGCCAGAGTTTGAAACTCGTCGCCCCCAATTCAGGTGTCTTTTCTCTCTCCTAATGTCTCGCGCCAAGTATGGTATCTATCAATTAACCTTATTTTTGTACACCATTTAGAGCTCTCTCCTTCAGCCACGTCACCCCGTTATCCCAACCCTTCGATCGTGCATCTACGACTACGACACCATGTCTGATCCCCTTCCAGCCCCTTCCAGCAGCGCCGAATTAAAAAAAACCACGACTCTCTCCGACCACGGCGCGCGCCGCCGGCCTCGCGTCACCCACGCCCGGCGCCTGCACCGCCCGCGCGGCCAGCGGCGTCGCCTAGATCTCGCGGCCCCCTCCGCTTTTTCGCGGCGTCTCCTAAGCGGCGGTGGCGGGGAGCCACGGCCGGGCGGACAGCGGCCGGCGTCCGGCCAAGCCGGGCTCGCCTCGAGCTTCGCCCCGCCCTCATGCAGCGCGGCCGCGGCCCGCCCCGCCACTGTCGGCGGCCGGCCGGAGTTAGCCGGCCGGGCCGACACACACGCTATTGTCGTCCGTTGTCCGATTGAAGAAGAAGCGGGGCAAAAACGCAATTTGATTTCACTCTCGGGGTTCGTGATGCAAGATGCCTAGAGAGGTAAGTTTTTAGAGCTGGCATTCTTATATTTCGACAAAGTATAGGGACCTACATGAAAATTGCTTTGTGTTCTACGAATTCCTGTTTTCCCTTCTTAGGAAAGAGTGTTGAAACTTAGGAAATCAATACTAAATCATAGAACAATCTAAAAATAGCAGATGAGGTCGTTTTGAATTCAGGATGAATAGATCTACGCACTGTACTCATAATAATATATAGGGCTTACAAGAATGTTTTTATTGTTTATATTTATTCTTAATAATTATGGATAAATTTATATCTGGAGTTTTAGTGATCCAATTGCTTTTAATTCCAATTGCTTTGATTTTTTTTTTTTTTTTGGTACGTTACTTATGCTATGTGTGTGCGGTTATAATACGAAGACCTATATGCTTACCATAGCTTTATATGTTTACACATTATGTACGATCTCAGTTACCTATAATACATGCATGACCAACAAATGTAACACCTTATTAGTTTCCCTTAACAATTGATAATGTTCCCAAACTTATGTCATACAGATGATAATCACCTTTGCCATATGTTCAGTTGATCTATGTAAAATTACATAACCTGCCACTATTCAACGATACTAACGTATAATGTGTTCAGCTGTATTTATGAGTAAACTTATGTGTTACAACTTATTAGCCCGCGCGAATGCGCAGGTTCTGGCTAGTATTAGTTGTTATTAGCTAGTTTAATTTATTTAACGAGATTGAAACCTTTGAACGACCTAACCCTCACGACAAGCATGTCGGGTGGTAAACCCTCACGACAGCCTCTGCTTTGGTCGGGCACTCGGGGAGGCAAATCGAAAGGTATTAGGTGTCAGCATCAAAGAAGAAATCAAGCCGCTGCTTATCCATCCAAGCTCAACTTTTCAGAATCTCAAATTCTAACATGTTGTAGCTGTAGCATACAATTCATCTCCAATCCCAATCACCGCACAACTACGCAAGACACACTCTAGAATGCTTAGCCTTTTATTCTATTAATCAATGGACAATGAGGATGACCAAGATTGTTACTAGCCCCATCACTCGTTGCCCCTTTTTTGTAACCTAACAAACCTTCATTTCAGTCCTTGCACACAAACACACACAGGGGGGGCACTCGCTACTTTGGGTGCCGTCTCAGATGAGCTTGTAGCCGGTGACCCAGACGTCGGCCGGTGGCGCGGCCTGGACGTACGAGAACGAGGCGCTCTTGCCGGCGGGCAGGGACTGCATCCAGCTCGGGAAGACGTAGCCGTAGCGCGCCTTGTCGACGCCCCACACCTGACCGTAGAGCTTGGAGATGCCGATGTGGAGCTCGTGGACGGTCTTGAGTGACCTGTTGGTCACCGTCACCGCGTACCGGTGGTACGTCTTGCCCCGCTCCGTCCACGACGCCGTCGCGTTCTGCTTGATCTCAATGGGCGACGCGTGCTCAGAAGCTGCAGCAGCATGCACAGAACGAAGCTCGGATCAGTGAAGAGACATGTATGTTCAGGTAGTTACTGCATCAAGATTCAATCAAGTAGAAAATGTCGAGTGATTGGTTACCCGGAGAAGGAGATGGCAGTGAGGTCTGATTGGCGCCGTCAATGGCTGCGGATGAAGAAACTTCTGCAGGCAAAGAAACAGATCGATCGATTCAACCCAGTTTAGTTTCCGTCTGAAAATCACCAAGCTCATCAGATCAGAATGCATGACTAGCTAGTAGTTACCATCGGTGACGACGACAGAGTGGTGACCAAACCGTCCGCCGCCATGGCCGGCGGCCAATCGAGCGAGGACGCCCATGAGCGGCGCGTTGTTGTAGGTGCAGGCCTCCGTCTGCTCGTAGTTATCCCTCTCGTCAGCAAAGTTGTCGTACTCATCGGGTCCGCCGACGGTGGCGCCGTCGAGCAGGTTGGGGTTGGCGGCCTGGCGGTGGTACCAGCTGCTGAACCCGGCCTGGCAGCTGACGAGCGACGGGTTGGCCTTGACGGACACAATGGAGGCGCCACGGTGGTGCACCTGCTGCGGGTACGTGGCGCCGTACCCGACCATGTAGCTCGTCGCCCTCGGGTTGCTGCCCAGGATGTAGTCCACCTGGGACCTGGCGAACGCGAGCATCTCCGACGGCTGCGCGGACCCGCCGTTGTCCGGGCACTGCGCGGCCTGCCCCGCCGCGGCGAGGTGGTCACCGTAGGCGGCGAGGAGGAACGAGGCGCTGGTGACGAACTGCACGTTGTTCCAGCTCTGGTGGTAGACCATGCCACCGGGCGTCCGACGGACGCTGTTGGCGCCGCCCCTGCCGAGGCAGGAGCACGCGAACAGGTCCGCCTTCTGCTTGTACCGGCGCAGCACGTCGGCGTGCGCGTTGGTGTTGCCGTCGCGGCGCAGGAGGAACATGGCAGCCAGGACCTGCACGCCGGGGTACTTGACGTCCCAGCCGAACTGGTTGATGGACCAGCCCGTGCCGCCCAGCGCGTCGGCGTTGGTGGCCAGGTAGTCCAGGTACTGCGACTCGCCGGTGGCCTCGTGTAGCCACGCCGCCGCCCACAGCAGCTCGTCGTCATACCCGCTCGATGACGCGTAGTACTTGCGCGCCACCGTGATGCTGCTGTCGTACCGCCCCGGTACTTGTCGGCGAAATCGAACAGCTACATACATAAATACGAATAATGAACATTCGCAACGTGTTCATCAACAAATCTTGGAGAAAATGTGCATCCTGTTTATCAACAATCTTGGAGAAAATGCGGCGTACGTACCTCCTTGGAGTGTTGTATGAGAGTGTTGGCGTAGTCGGCGTTGGAGCTTCGGAACACGAGCGAGGCCGCCGCCATTGCCGCGGCGGTCTCTCCGGCGAGCTCGGAGCCGGGGTTCTGGGGATCAATCCGGTAGGCCTGACGGCTCGTCGTCATGTCCTCCGGCCGCATCCAGCAGTCGTGGTCCGAGTCACCATCGCCGACCTGCACGCACGCAGGCGACAGATCATCACTCTTGATGACTAGGCAGGCAAAAGTTTAAACCCAACGACTAGTGCATGGATGCATGCAGGGTTTAAACGGATGGGTTGACCACCAACACACCTCTCCGTACAGGACGTTGGGCTCCGGGTGCGCCTTGACAAGGTAGTCGGTGCCCCACTTGATGGCCTCGACGGCGTGGCCGAGCTCGCCGGCCGCCGCCATCTGGTTGCCGTACTCGAGGACGCTCCACGACATCATGGTGACCGTGAACGCCATGGGAAGGCCGAACTTGACGTTGTCGCCGGCGTCGTAGTAGCCGCCCACCAGATCCACCTGGATATATGATCGACCAACATGAAGGAAATTAATTCTTTAAAAAAAACAGCAGGTGTAATCAATCCATCACAAATGCTGGTTTTAATTAGTATCCATGTATATATGTAGTTAAAATATACTACATAGAAAATGCTGATTTGTTTCCAAATCAAATGCCAAAAAAAAATATGCGGGACGTGCATGAATGAACACGCAGAGATCGATGGTCTAGTATCCAAGAACAAGGAGAGCAGGTCTGGGGTCCGTCATGGCAGATGCATGACACATACCCCGTTGGCCTTGCCGTCGCGGAGGCCGGAGTCGGCGCGCCAGGCGACCCTCTGGCTGCCGGGAAGCGGCCCGGACCGCTGCGCCTCGAAGTAGAGGATGCTCTTGCTCAGAGCCTGGCCGTAGTCGTGCCCGCCGGCGGCGGCCGACGCCACTTGCGTCGTCGTCGCGGCGGCGAGCGCCATGGCGAGGCCAACAAGAACGACGGCCATGGAGTAGTCCACCGCACCGCGTGATCCCCCTCCTCTTTCACTGGCCATTGGCCGAGGGCACCCCAGAACTGAATGAAGGATGGAAGGAGAAGAAGGGCCGGCCGGCGGCGGCGCAATGGTGGTGATCTCCGTACGTACGTTTTGGGTGGAAGGAGGGGAGGGCCGACGAGGGCGTATTTATAGCAGCTGCAGGCGTTGGGGAGGGACGAATGAAGAAGCCGACGATGAGATGAAAGGAAACTTTTTGTTGCATTGCATTTGCATCAGAGAGGGAAGGCTGACTGTATCGATCTGATGTGCTCCTGGTTTCAGGGAAGTTTGCACCCATCAGTCCCGGGCTACTGATCCGCTTCTCATTTGCTTCCAAATTCTTTGGCAGACGGTTGGTTGTGCTGAAATCCTGCGATCGATGATTCAGAAGTCAGTCCAGCAGCACTCTTTGTGAGGCGAAACTTGGGAGAGTGAAAGACACGCCTGACCGCCATTTACGGCCGTAGAATGCGCTCAACTCATTCCTAACGTTACCTTTTTTTCAAATAAAAAAAATCCTAACGTTGCCTTTTTTGAAATAAAAAAATCCTAACGTTACCTTTTTTCAAATAAAAAAAATCCTAATGTTAAAAACAAACGCCGGCGAGTTTTTTTTAAACATTTTTGTTCCTCCTGCTAATAAAAAAACGTTAACGTTAGGGGTTACGTATGTTGTAACCGGTTTTTTGCATTTTTTGTGGTTCATCTGTCAGTAAACTTTTTTTTTTTTTTTTTTTTTTTTTTGTGACTATCTGTCAGATAAACCTGAGCTCGTTTGAACCGAAGAGTAATGGAACGGAGTGATGGGCATGTGCTTCTGCAGAGAGCTTCCTAGCTATTTGTCCATTTCTGAGAAAATGGTGATGAAACTTTCCTGCTGGCGCGGCAGCTGCAGAGGGGATCACATCAGAAGGCAGGGGGCCGTTTCTGTGAGCTCTGAAAGACCGAAACGGAAGGAAGAAAGCGACGACGACGTACAGGGCCTTGGTCTTGGTCCACACTTGGCTGCATACATAATTCCTGTGTCTTCACTGCTTGATCGACGCCCGCCCGCCCTGTGGCTCCAAGAACAAACGAACAACTACTACTCTGGGCTCTGGTGGTCTGGGGATACGCGAACCTTGAATATTACGTTGACTCAGGCAGAGCTAGATCCTCGGATTATTGTATTTCATAACGTATAATCTATATGTAATCAAGAGAAAAGCTCCATCTGCATGTGAAGTGAAGGTCAAGTTAGCTGCAAAGTGATCTTGTTTGTTTGCAGACATCTAGTCTGAAGTCCGAATTTCCAATTCTCTTGATTGCTTGAATATTTTTTTTGAAGGTACGTTGCTTGAATATTTTTTAAATACATTTTCTTTTCTTTGCGAGATTTTTTAAATATACACTTTCGTATCTGCGGAAATGAAAAAATTGTTACGTGATCAAATCAAATCAAACCGTGCCCCTATGCAGAAACCACGAATCCACGATTCAACACTCCATCCCGTGTCTCATGAGAGATGGCAAACTGATGGCGCGTTCTCGTGTGCTCGGCCTACCGGGCACTACGCCTTGGATCCCATCCAATTCCAGGGTACCTTCTGATTTGGGAAATTTGGGCTTCCCTGAGAGTCAAGATGTTCCTATAGTTGGCCATTCGCCGTAGATAGTGGATGGCAGACTGTCTCCTCTATGAGCAAGACCCAGAGACCATGGACTACATCATAGTGGGATGCTCGTTCACCAGGCAAACCGGAGCATCCCGCACCCAGACAACTCCCTTATGGATTGGTGGCATGCATGTACGGCGAGCGCACTGGGCGGCTGATCTTCTTTTTTTGAGAATTACACAATAATGCTCACAACACGCACGCACACTCAACCCTATGAACACACGTACACAAACCCTACTCCTATAATCACCTCCGAAGGACAGAGCAGAAAGGCTCAGATTCGCTCTTCACACTCATTGCTTGGGAATCATGGAAAGAAAGGAACGCGAGACTTTCGCGGCGCAACCATAGAGGTCCACGCGCTCGCCGAGCTGATCAAGATCAGGGCCAACCCCGTTTCTGTGAGCTCTGAAAGACCGAAACGGAAGGAAGAAAGCGACGACGACGTACAGGGCCTTGGTCTTGGTCCACACTTGGCTGCATACATAATTCCTGTGTCTTCACTGCTTGATCGACGCCCGCCCGCCCTGTGGCTCCAAGAACAAACGAACAACTACTACTCTGGGCTCTGGTGGTCTGGGGATACGCGAACCTTGAATATTACGTTGACTCAGGCAGAGCTAGATCCTCCGATTATTGTATTTCACAACGTATAATCAGGAGAAAAGCTCCATCTGCATGTGAAGTGAAGGTCAAGTTAGCTACAAAGTGATATTGTTTGTTTGAAGACATCTAGTCTGAAGTCCGAATTTCCAACTCTCTTGGTTGCTTGAATATTTTTTAAATACATTTTCTTTTCTTTGCGAGATTTTTTAAATATACACTTTGCGGAAATGAAAAAAATGTTACGTGATCAAATCAAATCAAATCAAACCGTGCCCCTATGCATTTGGAAACCACGAATCCACGATTCACCACTCCATCCCCTGCCCTGAGAGTCAAGATGTTCCTATAGTTTAGCCATTCGTCGTAGACAGTGGACGGCAGACTGTCTCCTCTGTGAGCAAACCCGGAGACCATGGACCACATCACAGTGGGATGCTCTCGTTCACTAGGCAGCTCTGGTTCATGGCGGCATTGGCGCTGAACCGGAGCATCCCGCAGTCGGACAGCTCCCTTATCGATTGGTGGTATGTATGGCGAGCGCACTAGGCGGCTGATCCTTTTTTTTTTGTGTGAGTTACACAGTATAGTGCAGACGCTCACAACACGCACGCACACCCAACCATATGAACACACGACACTTAAAACCCTACCCCTATGAAAGCACCTCCGAAGGACCTGGCGTAAAGGTTCTCTTCGCGACTCATCGCTTGGGAGTCATGGAAAGAAAGGAACGCAAGACTTCCGCGGTGCAACCACCGAGGTCCACGCACTCTCCGAGCTGATCAAGATCAGGGCACAACAGTGGAGCGTTGGTTGAGTTGGGTGCAGAGCTCCATTTATTAGTTTTACTTGCACTGATTTCGTTTAGCAAAACTCTCTTTCTTAATACAGAGACGCGCAAGTTTGTTGTGTGATTAAGGGAGGAAAAAATCCCCCGTCTCATTCAGATAGCACCCGCTGAAGCTACATACATAGATGAGTAGAAGTAGAAGTAGGGGCATGCAGCAGCGGTAACATGCATGGCAACATCGTCATCACCTCCATTTCTTCCGCCTTTGAATTGCAATGCATGCGTGGATAGGAACAGGATAGGTCAGGTGGGTTGACCATGTTGCCTGAATCGCGCTGCGAACCTGCAGCGATTCCTGCACAAGGGAAACATGCAGAGGAAATCTTGTGGATTCACGGCGGCTCACGAGAGGGGAGATGTATTTACGGCGCACGAACGTGAACGCGACGCGACGCGTGCAGTGCAGTGCAGGTCGGCCGGCGGACAAGGCCCCGGTAGCGCGCGCGAGCTGAGTACGCCACGCCACGCCAGACGGCCGGCCGGCCAGGTGAAAACAGCGCGCTGCTGCGAGTGCCAAGTCAAGTATTGCCTTGCGTGCTCTGGCTGCTGCACGTGACTTGGAGCAGATGCTGCATGTAGTGACACTGACGGCCTATTATAGAAGAAGAAATGATCAATGAGAATGTCTGACAAGGAAGTGCACCCACGTGAGCTCTGGCTACATTGCACCGGCCGGTTCACCATTTTCAGTGCGTCGTAGTGTCTGGAATTGAAATTTTCAACTCCGGATGTAGCGCCCGGAAGCAGGCAGGCCTGGTTTTCGGGTGCGGCTACTTGGATACATTTTCAATTCCATCGAATTGCTTGCTAAGCTGCGATGAGGCATTTGATGCAGCTCCTGCTCCGGCCTCGCAGAGAGAGGACACCTGAATCAACGGCTGTTCTGCCGCACGTAAGCAATCACCTATACTCTCCTTTTCATTCCACTGGGAGGGAGTATCGTCCCGGTGACCACTGAGCAGTGAGATCGACACTGAATTATGTAAATATTGCTGCCATTTCTCATTTGCAGGCAGCGAGTAGTGCTGAGTGCCGGCGTCAGATCTGGGACTTCGATTCATCATGCCCACGGCTGTACTGTGCTCTGACCCACCGGAGCAGCCGTTACGCCGGCTCGGACAGGCAGACCAAATCCCCCGATTTGGGCCTGGGCGCAAGCTGCCAACCGAGCACGTCCAACGTTAACGGCCGCCGCATATCAGGCCGCGCCGCCGCGGGCAGCACGCGCGCCGCCGCGGGCAGCACGGCGCCGCCCGCCTTCGGACTCCCGGAGCCCCGTGGTAGTCGCCCATGATTTCTGCTGCGGCCGTTAACGCACGCATCTGTCCTATCCTGTCCCGCCGCCCGCCGGTGCCGTCGTCTCATATGAACGGTTCCAGGACCAACTGATATGCGTTGTGTTCGTGTTCCAGCCTCACAAAGTAGGGGAAAAGTCACGGCGGCTACCTCATCCAACCATGAGTCACCAAGACAGGAGAGCCCGGCGGCAGCTGGAGAGCAAAAACGCCACATCTTTGAGGCGCCACTCCCTACTCATTTTGCCAACGGTTGCAACACCCAGCCAAGTTCAAAATTCACCTCAGATATTTTTTTGAAGGATACTGACAACCATGTCCAAACCAGAATTTCTACGCTACACCATCACCATTGCTGTGCGAAGGGCAACTGATCGAGTGAGGCAAGACAAAGGAATGAACCCGTACCAACTGTTCACTTATGCAGCAAATTAAATACAAAAGAGTTCCTGTGGTTTCAGAGTCACCCAGCTGTGAGCTTCACCATTCCTAGCCAACACCACACTACCTGTCCTTCCCCAGCTACTTATTCCAAAGAATTAGGATCTTTAATTAACAGCTACAAAATTCTTTTTAGTGGCAGAGGCCCGATTACCAGATCACCGCACAGGGGCACACGAGCCAAATACACAGTTAGATTTGCCGCGGCATCGCAGCAGAGGCTTACACTACATGAGATGAGATGACAGCCCTGTCTGAACCTGAATGCATAGGGGCGTCTAAGAAACTATAGCTTCACTATGATTTCTCTTCGTCAGATGGAGACCCGTTGATGGCGTCAGCAAAATATTCGACTGCAAAAGAATTGACATGCACACTGCAGAGTCAGCAGGGTTGCTACACTTTTAAGCGTTGAATGAGATATGTCGGATGAGAATCACGGTTACCTATATCATCTTGGTCTGGGGAATCCAGCAAAATGTCCGAATCTGAAGGCAGGAAAGGGGTGCCAGTGTAGTTCTCCAGCACGTCCAGATCTGCTGTGAAAAGAAGCAGATGTTTCATTTATCAGAGAGAGATACAAGTGTACACACAAAGGAATTGCTATTACCAGAATGCTGATTGGGCCATAATCTGCTGGAAAAAGATTGTTACTGAAGTATTCAGCAAACTAGATGTGTGGGCTTAGGATTCTACCAATAACATATGTACTGCATGAAATCAATAATGCAACTTTACAATATACAAATGCAAATGTAACAGCCTATTTCTGTTTCCCTACTCTTTCTTGACGCACAATTGTATTTCTTCTTTACTATAATAAGAAGCACTACATTATCCAATCAAAGTAGAGTGTATATCTTTTAGGTTACACAATAAGTTAACTGTAGTCACTTGAAGCATGGATGGAGTCCGCATAACCCCTAATATATGTTTTGGTTTACGTAACCCCCATGTTATATTAAACTGGACCATTTCTGACATTTTGCTCCTAACCATTTCCCAGCTTTGCTAACATGGATGTAAGTCTGCATGGTTTTCCCCACAAAATCAACCTGTACCAATGACTATACCCTTGTATTGTTCTAACGCCTTCTACTCACTGTTCCTTGGCTCCGCAAGACCAACAGTCACACAACTTCGTGAATGGTAAAACGACCTAGAACAGAAAACAGATACTTGGTGTTCTACATGATTCCATTGAATGTAATGCCTGAATTTTAAAACAACAAAAGCCTCTTGTTAAATCTAATTGGGCCACTTTGGGCCAATAACAATGAACTAATCAGGTGGGGATCCCCCCTTGACCTTTCAGGGGAAAAAAAGTTAACCAAAACAAACTTTAGGCGGTAACACAGACTCTTGCTATACTTCAGGGGAGTAAAATTGACTTCTTCCTTTTTAGTATTGAATCTAATATCATTATTGCTAACTTCAGAAATTCAATGATTTCAGTGTTGATTAACCAAAAACACATAAGGTAAATTTCACAGCCCAGAAGGTTACCTCCCAAACTCGTCAAATCTGCTGTTAGATCAGAGAGGCTGAAATTCCAGAGCTGCCCTAAGGATCTAATAGAGTCTCTTGATGAGCCATCTGGTCCTAACTGCAGAGATCCAGGATTCCCCACATCAGATCCAAATGCCGAGTCTAGGGCTGATACATCCATGGTCATGCCTGGTATCTCTGATGGCGTAAAAGGAGCATGGTTGCTTGAAGCCGCTGATGAGGGACTCACAGCCATCTCAGATGACATAGCGCTACCGGTAGCACCAGCATGTGGTGCTTCAGGAGCCATTGTCCACGACCATGCTGCAGTAACATAAGAGCACACCATAAGGGCCAATAGTGTGAACAGAGTAGAAAGTATGGCCACACCCCAAAACGAGGGTGGGCAACTTTAGACAATTCAATAAGTGCATGGGCAACAACACCAAAAAAAATTCAATCCAGACCCAGAAAAAAAAAAATCTCTAGTCCATAAGAAGACATCAAACAAGAGATAGAAAAATAAATAATCAGGACAATCAGCTTGACATGAAACTCCGGCAAGGAAAAAAAACTGACAAGGAAATGGTGTGTCCAAGTCAGGAAACCAGTGGATAGCAACACGTGTCATTCAAAGTGCAAGTGGTGTAGTAAATATGTGTTCTGTAATCTGTAGCAGCCTGATTGTGCAGTAATATCATAACAAGTTAACAACTGCAACCCTCTGTTTCAAACTATAGGTTGTTTCCGTTTTTCTAGGTACATAGATTTTCCTATGCACCAAGACATAGATATGTCTAGATACATAATAAAAGTTGTGTATCTAGAAAATCCAAAACAACCTATAAATTGGAATGGAGGGAGTAACAGATCACTTCTAAAAGTAGGCTTAGAAACTGCATTTTGTATTTAATAATAGAAACAGGCACTATCAGTGTTGGTTCGTTCAAAAAAGAAAGAAGAATGGTAAATGCAGTATATGGTTTTATTATTCGACTGGCAGAAAAGCCACTCGTGAAGGTACAACAAATTATACTGGAACATGATTAAACATATATGAGTTATAATGAAAAGTTCAGAATTTAGGAAACAAAAATAGAGATGATAATACTTACTCATTTCCGGAGTTCATGCGCATTGGATGATAACCACCTGTTGCAGGTATTCCATTAACCATATGACCACTGGACATACCACAGGCCATTGGATCCATGTGAGGCTGGCGGGAGCAGGCATGATAGGCTGCTGAAGTACTGGATACCCCATTGGTAAATTGCTAACTGCACTGGAACCAGGTTTTCATTAAATAAGAATGGTGACAGCACCTTTCTATGGGTTTCATTTCTAGCCTACCCCAACTAGCTTGGGACAAAAAGGCTATGTTGTTGTTATTGTTTGGTAACAGCACCTTTCTACATACACGTGTAAATTTGTCAAGGATTAAAGCCGCATTTGTACTATTAATAAACCATAACGAAGTGTTAAACAAGGATTTGTGGTACAAATTATATCGTAATAACACAACTTACAAAATGAAACAGGGATAAAAAGTATTATTTTAATAAGCAGGGATGCAAGTATTAATGTGGTGAACTCTACATTAACAACAGAGCTTACAAAATGTAACAGAAGTAAAAGTATTATTCCACTAAACAGGGATTTAATTAACATACATAAAACAGTGATTGGAAAGTAAATGCTTGTCTATCAACAGTGGAAGCCAAATGCATTCCCAGATATAGCATGGCAAGTGCCAACTTTGAGCCAACATTGCACCAAAAAGAGTGAAACTAAGAAAGAGAAAAAGTTGTGTAACAGAAAATGTGAACACTTCCAAGTCGTAGGCAAGGGCAGTACATTAAATCTAAGGAAAACATGGAAAATGCAAGTCCGAAATAGAAGCCAATTAACTTAGCCATCTTTTCAAGATAGACTTATAAACAGGGACATTACCTGGCATATGATGAATTCCATTTTGCATCGGAGCCAATGGGATATTTGGAGGTGCTGGATATTTCATCAAATTGTACTGGTGTTGCAATAAATGATTGAACAAGATGATCTGCCTTTTCAATTTCAGCCGTATATAGTAAGCCCTAAAGAACTCAGAGTTCTCTTCTTCAAGTTTGTGCCATACTGAACAAAAAGAGAACATTAAACAAAATTAGTCAGAAAGCATGTACAAATGTTTGTTTGTTCTGGGCACTACAGTATATATCGATCATCATTGATCAACAGGGCAAACGATCCGCCAGGGGTGTTTGCCCCACAGTTTAAGTTCAAAAAACAGGGCAAATGCATGTATAAAAAAAAGGATAAACCGCAAGTTAATATTGAGAAAATTTTTGGTCACTAATGTGATTGGGCAAGGTTAGTTAAGACTAAGACAAGAAGTCAATACTTCAAGCAGTAGTGCAGTACTGCAATATTTCCCCTGTCCTAAGCTTAAACATGTGAAAATAAAGCAAAGAGTGACATGAATGTCCCACCAAAAGCCCATTGAAAGGGGTAGTGAACATAGAAAACATATAAACATGAACATCATCAACAACGGAAAATGAGCACGCCACCTAAAGTAGTGAAGCCAGGTTCTATTCTAGCACGAGTAGAAAGAGTTCTAACAACTTCTCCTTTGTTCATGTATAGCTGCAGACAACGCTCTATCAAATTCTGAACCTGCAGCAGGATGTAAAGTTTATTTAGTTGTCCAAAGCATAAAACTGTCAATGTAGAGGGATGCCACTAGATAGCTAGAAAGCTTACAAGTTCAATATCTTCACGAGACACCTCTCTTATTGTCATTACTAGCTACAGATAAGGAACCCGAATTTCCTGCAGGAGCATCAGTGGCCATTGGGTTTGGTTGCTGACTTTGCACTTCATTAGTACCTTGTGCTGATGACTGCAACTCTGTCGTGCTCTGAATATCCTGTAGAGCAAGTCAGTAAGTAACATAATTCAACTGCCAGATGAAGGCAAAAAAGGGGGCAAAACTGGTAGTATCGAAAGCAACAACAGTCCATTGTGAGCATATCAGCCAGAAATAAAAACTGGACCCTAGCATTAAAGAGGGAATCATTAGAAAGGGAAAAACAGGGGCAAGAAAGGATGAATCGTTTAAGCAAGATGATAGAATTTCATTATCAACACCACAACTGTCAAATACTTATATTCATATTTCATAGCATAATGAATGTATTATCTTCAGTGCAACACCTTTTTCTTTAGATTTAAGTGCAAAATTGGAGTATTAGCTACAGAATATCCCATTAAAAAACTATAGAAAAAAATTAACTGTTTAGCAAGTAATACACATTGCACATAGCACTCTAGCAGTCTGCTGAAGGAAAAAAAAAAAAAACTGTCCACACTTGCACTTTATAAATCCACCAGCCATCATGTTTATTGTAGATGACAAAGAAAAAATAAAAAAAGTAACACAGCCTCAGTAAGGAATGAAGGGCTCAAGGAAAAAGCAAGTAAACTCACCTGAGAATCCTTCATTGGAGGTTATATATAAAAAGAACTACTCGTAGGAGCAGCGCCTTTTCTGACAAGAAAAATATAACAGTGGTTATTCTTGAGTTCATGTACAGTGGCACGCACCAAAACAAAATAAAAAAATCTGTCACTATACTGCGAAACAGTTATATCACTATATCAGCTATCCAATTTTTCATGTCAGTATAGCAACGAATTTCATAATTCTAATCAAACAGAATCAATATAGTAACTAAAATAAAGAGAATGCACTATGGCCTACAGGTCCTTTAAGGTTATATGAAATCTAGTAGGTTTAGGGGTTTCTTATAAGAAACTAGAATGGTTTTTCGAAGTTTACAAGGTCAAACTCATGTGCTTTATAATATATAATAATAATCATGTTCACCTCACAGTATGATAGTACTGGTGGCGTCACAAAGATGTAGCCAAAAAAAAAAACTTATATTAATGGGTAGCAATGCATCGTTGAGTCTGAAAGTTAATTTATTGGTGAAAAACTAGCAGTCTAACACTAGTGCTCACTAAGGGGATTCAGATTATAACAACACCCCTCATAGGAATTGCCAAGAACTTTGGAAAGGTAAGGGGAAAAAACAATAATAAGCCGTGTTTAGAAAACACAAAGGGACCCATGTGACTCAGCCCCCCCAAAAAAATGATGAAGGAAAAAGAATTGGGTCTTCCTGCAAGCTTACAGTAAAGTAAGAAGCAGTTTTAGGAAAAGGTCGAGATTTGCAAAGTAAGATTCTTTACGAGGATTCAAAAGGAGAGGAATAAGAATCACACTAACAGGGTCTCAGATTCTAAACCCTAATAAAGATTTCGACTTTGCGGCAGGGGCCGACAGGTACGTGGCCGCCGGCTTTGTACATGAGGAACCCGTAGGCCAGCAGGAGGAAGGAAGAGGTTCCCGAGTAAAGCACGGTGGTGGTGCAGGGGAGGAAGCCGTAGGACTTCTCCTCGGCGGCCGGCGGGGATCCCGAGAGGCGGATTCACCGAGAGGAGCGGCGCGGAAGGGGCAACGTCAGAGATGGAAGGAGAGCAGGAACCGTAGAAAGAGTTACAGATAACCTTAGGGATTGGAAAGGGTGCTCGGTTTCGCGTAGCAGAAAGGGAAGAGAAGGGGTGGGCATACCTGTGGTGGGTGCTCGTCGCCGGCGAAGGGCCGTGGGGCGCCTAGCGAAATGCGGCGGAGGCAGTCGTCGCCACGAGCGAGCGAGAGAGAGGGAAGGAGGGAGGGAGAGCGCGCACGCGAGGTGAAGGGGAGAAGATAAAGCAGGTGCAATTTGGGCACAAGCTGGCATCCGTGCGTCTTTTGGTTGGGACTTTCGATAGAAAATTGGAATGAGGATGGCTTGGATTTGGAACTCATCAATTTTATTTAAGGGAAATCGGTTTAATTTTGTAAACTTATATACTTTATTTATAGAATCTAAATATAATTATGGGAAAGTTTAATAAATTTATGAAAAGGTCTGCATAACCCCTCAACTATAAAACCAGCTATTTAAAAAAGAAAAGAATGATAGGTTAGATTAGTATGTCAAGGTGACTAAGTGATAACCAACAATTTAGTTACTATGTTCATAAGTACGTGACACTTTGGACATGGACATGGCATTTAAATATCACTTTGATTAGTTTTTTTGTATGAAATGTCTATAATAATAAAACATAGCAAAAATATACTTTTTATAGAACTAAATTTTGAGACAGATTAGTTTGTATTATTATTCAAACACCCACAAAAATAATAACATACTACAAATATGACATGATCGATTTAAGGTAACTCTAAGGCGCAATTTGTTTTGTGATCGTGGGAGCGATAAAAAAAATTTAGGGTTGGTTGAATCTGGACTTTGAAGATCATATAGATTATCCTGTTCATTCTAATTTATTAGTCTTGCTTATCAATCACTGTACAATTTTTTTTTTTTTTTCTCTCACAACAAAACAATATCACAAAAATCATCGTCAGCCCAAGATGAAACATGGCGACGAAGAAAAGGGCAAAGACAAAAGGTGATGCAATCACTAAGAGAATATTTAGAAAAAAGACGCCCACTGTTTAGTGGACTTATTTTTCTTTAGCTATCAGCACGTGTAGCTAAACACTTTTTTTGCAAAAGTTAAATCAAGCCAAGCCTCTAGTCCGTTACAACATGTAAACCACACTCTACCTTGGCGCCGATGGACTGACTCTCCTTTTGGATGATTGGCATTTGGCATATCATACCTTTGTCTGGATCTCTAGCTTAACCAAGCCGTATTATTGCAACTTTTGAAGCCATGTCCCGAAGCAAATCCAACAAAACTAGACTGTGAAAACCGTGCTTGGCAACTTTAGTTGTAGGAGTAACAGCTTTTATGAGAATTAAGAAGTGACGAATGGCCCAAGGTCGAGTAGGGAAGATGTGGCTCACTAGCATGGGATTCGTGTGGCAATTAAGCGAAATTAGGAGATGCTCAAGCTCACCTAGCTCCATGTTGTAACATGCATGTTTTACTCTCGTCGATCCTCTTGGATCCGGATTCGTTCAACTTCCCTAGACCTTATTACTTGCTAGTTCATGTATAGAGAAGATGAGATCTACTTTGCTGCTTCGCCAACTAAATGTCGGAGGTCCTAAAAACTTTTGGGTCCAGCCGTCGTGGCCATGACAACTTTGCCGTGGATCGACGTAAAGGTAGCTACGATGAACAACGTACAAATGCTGAAACCAGCCAGGAAAGGAAAGAATTGCCGCCTTTTCATATTTGTTGATGAGCAAGCATGGAGGAGGCATGAACTTGACACAATTACACGCAGGAGCAGGGTCCATCGATCCAGCTGCAGCGGCATGGCATATACATACAGCGGCATATGCTTGGTTCGATCGTCGTCTAAAGTGACCTCGCTTTCCTCAATCATCATTCATCAATCAACCTAGGATGATGATGATATATAGGAAGCTACTAATTAAAAACTGGCCGCCGGAAATATATTAAGGAACGTGACGCACGTCACGTGTGCACCTCACAATTGCATGCTTTCCCCTTTCGGCCACCAGGATCTTTTTTCCCTGGCCGCCAACCAATGCAGAGTGTGTGGTATGAGCTGTGTCGACTGTCCACAGCCCTGCTTGAACGAAAGAGAGTACTACTCAAGTAGAGTATATTAAACCCGCAGCTCAGCTCGACAGCTCAGCTGGACTTGATTTGGCAACAGCTCAGTGTCACCAACAGTTGATCATTGAGAAAATTAAGAACAGTCGTGTGATTGTGAGCGTGACAAACCCCCGTCCTGACGAGCGAGTGATGTGCTTGCAGTTGTAGGTGGCCTGACGGATCAGCAGCTGGTGCCTGCACAAGAAGCAGCACAGTGGTCACGGCCTGCCTGCCGGGTTCAGAAAACCAGAGGAATTGGGAATCAGATGGTCTCGCCACGCCGTCCGTCCAGTCGCCATTGGAGAAGAAACTCTGCTTGATCAGCATACCAACGACCACTCTGATCAGATCTCCATCTGCCTACTGCATGCAACAACACTGCTCCTCCACAGCACAGAGACGTACACTGACACAGCTGCTCTGCTCTGTACGTGATGACCACCAGGCCGCAGCGATCGCATTTGCTTGCGTCCATCGGGTCGTTGAGCAGTGTTTGTCCGGCCGTGCCGTGCCAAACAAACAGCTTCTCATCGAGTACAGTACTAGTACGTCTCAGCGAACGTGGCCGTGACAAGGCAGCTACCGACGAGAGAATCTGCCGGCCGGCGCAAAACAGCAGCTGCGGCTCGGCGGCGGCGCCCACCGGAAATCCCAGCGATCGAGTGGCTGCAACGGCGGCCACGACAGACGGTGAGTGAGCGCCTTAGACGATGTCCAGTCGTTCTCGGCGACGGCACCACCACCATCGTGTCTGTCCTGTCCCTGCAGGATAACTACGGGATTGGAAGCTGTGATGTGGCTCGCTAGACGTCGAGGTCACTGTCCTCCTCCTCATGGCCGGGTTGCTGTTGCTCTCACCCCGGCCAGCCACCCGACAGAGAGAAGACGCACAAAAGTCTCTCCATCTGCGCAGGCTACATGATATTTCCTGATAGCTGACGATCCAGAGTGAGCGAGTGAGAACCAAGAGATGAGATGGTGGTCGAATCCATCCATCACTCGGACAGCAACAGCACACGGCGGGTTTTTTAAATTATTTCTGACGTATTACTAGTAGCAAACATTATAACACCCTGCTGATCTTGTTTTAGATCCAGTAGCACGGATGCATATGCAGGCTAATCGATGAACAGCTTGACACTGAAACTACATAGCTAATGGAGTAGGAGTAGTTAGCTAGTGGATCAACTCAAAAGATGTTAAGGCTAAAACAAAGAAATCAGTCAGAACATTATAACGCCTCTTTGATCTTGAAAACTCTAGCAATAATTCGGCAACAAACCTAGTACCGACAGGGAGATGTAGCAGCATGCATATGCCTGATTGCCTGGCCTGGCAGCACCATCCGGTCCGGTACGGTCCGCCGGTGAGCTGAGTGGGCTAGTGGTCCTGCTACACAATCACATGACGTTCTTCAATTATTGGACAAGTACGTGCCACTCCATTGCACAACTTGTCAACTGAGGCAATTTTCTTTTTCGTACCTACTACTATTTCCTCCTTCACGAAAAAGACTGCATTTCTTGCATGTGTGTTACTCTACCACATCATTTTGGGTGTCATCAAAGTTATAAAAAAATATCAATATCTGTGATATAAGTAAGTGCAATTTGATTCGTCATGACATGTATATTTTGAGTTATTAAAAATAGAGCCATAACTGTATGTTTTTTAAACAGATACGGTATTTGTTATTTAAGCGACACACACACAAAAGAGAGAGGGAGAGGAGAGGTGAACCTCTATCTATTTAGGGCTTGTTTGGATGCATGTGTACTTAAATTCATAAGTGTTGAAGTTTTATTGAAACAGAATTTAGTTTAATTACACCCCAGTCAATCCAACACATACGGATTGAGATGGATACATGTGCATCCAAACCCCCTAGAAATGTAAGATATCTAAGTAATTTTTACAATAAATCATGTGGTAAGACAAACGTCGATGCGTGTAAACCTTCGTGGCTACCAAATGTAGGTTAGTGAAAGATACTAATGGTAGGGTATGCATGTGAATTTTTCTTTTTGAGTATTTGCTCACCTAGGATACCTTGTATTTTCGATCAAATATTGAATTCTCAATTGTTTACATTTCAGGAGAGAGGGAGTAATTAAAAGCAATATGCATTGAGAGATATGCGTATCACAATCTTAAACTGCTATGGGCATATGACCCGAACCTGGTTCCAACCTCCAAGAGCTCAACACATCAAGTTTTCTATAGGACAAATTCTAAATCCTAGATGATCAAGTTTTACGGGACCTGAGTCACCTGACTAGATATTCAATGTACGCATGACCCTGTTATTCTGAGTTCAGAATTCTATTGCCGGTTCCTATCCTGAAATCAGCTTTTATTTTTGTGGTAAAAAATTCGTGTAATCACACACACACACAGAGTCACAGACATGCATATACACAAAAAGCAGTCATACTTTTTAGAAACAAAACAAAAATCAGGCAAACAAAAGCTGTGTTCATCATGGGTTTCGCTGAATACGCACAAACTTTATTTGGAAGCGGAAAAGGCCGGCGAGCAATCATGCATGCATGGTAGCATGGTAGCCTAGGCAGCGTCACCGGGTAGCTAGCATGCGGTAGAGCACGGCATGCTCGCGCCATGCCATGCATGCATGACGATTTCGATCCGATCCCGGCATGGCCCGCGCGCCGCCCGGAATCAACGTGGCCAACCGGCGGGACGCCGGAGAGGCCGGCCGGCCAGGCGATCTACCCGCGTGGTGTGGGACAGGGGCGGTGGGCTCAACTGGCCCTTGCGTTGCGCTTCCTCCAGGGGCGGGGCGGCCATCGTTGGCGAGCGCGACGGTGAGGCGGACAGGGCTTGTCCGTTTTCGTTCCCTCCGATGCGATCGATCCCCGGCCGGCCGGCGGCGGCTCGCTCCAGATATTCTCGTGCCGTGGCGACTGCCGCTGCCCACTGGAGGAGAAGCAGCAGGATGGATGGGTACCGGCCGGCGGCCGGCCGGGCCAAGCGTGCGCGTGCCAGGCGGACCGTGCGCAGGCAGGCATGTGTGGTGGTGGCCGGCCAGGCCGCGGCACGCAGAGGACGCGCGCGGGATCCGAAATCCGATCGGCCGAGAGGGACGTGACGTGAGAGCGCACAGGAACCTTGCTCGCCACTGCCACCACTGTCTTGGCGGGCCCTGCACCGCATGCTCAGCTCGATCGGCATGGGG
Organism: Hyparrhenia diplandra; assembly: GCA_015847255.1. NCBI lineage: Eukaryota > Viridiplantae > Streptophyta > Magnoliopsida > Poales > Poaceae > Hyparrhenia > Hyparrhenia diplandra. Next base: position 46,464 of record JADLZK010009074.1, read on the forward strand.
GCATGGGCCCTCATCACCTCATGGCATCGATATCAGTTACCACTTACCACAGAGCGCGCGCGGCCGGCAAGCCGCCGCGCCGTCCCTTCATCTCCGATCGATCCCCGGCCCGGCCGGCGGTGTCCCGCACCGACACGATAAGCCTGGTGGCGGCCCTGCCATTTGTTTGTTCACGTAGTACAGTACTAGCAAGGACTAGTGCCGGCCAGTATCGTTCGGCCGGCATCGCCGCCGCCTCCAGCGAATTCTGCAGCGTCTTATGCATGGACCGGACCGGACGGCGACGTATGGCGGCCGCGGCCTTGACCGGAGATATGCATGCTCGGCTCGGTACAGCCAGCCAGAGAAGGCGCGCGGCAGGGGGGACAACAAGGCGCCAAGGCGCACGTACAGCGACGTCCACTAGCTACCACGATCCTTATACGGCGCACGCGCGCGGCGATGGACGGAGCGTGGCCGCCACTCGTCCGTTCGCAGACCGGATGGATCCGGCGGGCGGGGGTCGTCCCGGAGATATCTATCAATCATGCATCTGCTCCTGCAGCGTGGTGTCGCCACAAGATCGATCAGGAGAATCAGCGCCGATTCACCGCCGGCCGGAAAGAGATGCTTTTGTCGGCATCGATTTTGCCCCGTCCATTCTTGATTCTTCTTACCCGATCCCCCCTCTGATATATCCAGGGACGATGACGCATACGATCGTTGTTTAGTGCTTACAGGGACTGTTTTGTTGTTCATCTCTGTTCAGACTCGTCTGCCGCTCCGAATCCCCGACGTTCGGTCTCCAGCGCCAGACCAAAATTGCTTGCCTGGCCTGAGAGTTTAGTTAATTGTCTCACAGGGAGGAGGCTACAGTCCAAACAAGTTTTCTTTTCCTGATATATCCATGGATCGCAGGGTGCTGCACTACAGCGTGAGAAGAAAACATTGTCTGCCCCTAATTACGCAGCACTAGTTCTTCAACCCTCCAAAAGATGGCTACAGTCCAAATAAGTTCCTTTTTTTGCTCACTTATGTGCTAGCAGTTGTATTCTTTTAGTTATATAAATACAATCTTCTTTTAGTGCAACAAGTTAAAATGGATTTTATTCAATTTGTTCATTATTATCAATACAATTCAGGAGACTTAGAGTGGACTGTGGACACTGGAAGTGGTAGTTTGAGCCATGCTTGTGCTCTGTCCTGATGCCCTGATGTTGTAAAATGTAATGACCTGAAGTTTTGGTGTTGATAGCAATGCTAACGGTCTGGGGTTTCTCTACCCAACTGTAAATAGAAAAATTTAAATAGGAAGTATGTAATTAAACACATGAGATCATTGACAACAGCACCACATCCAGGAATTGAACTCACAAGACCAGTATGTGCTACCAAATGAAGATTTCATAAATATATTGAGGTTGCTTGTATTCAGAATTTGAAAAAAAAAAAAAATGTCCACTGCAGGAATCTTGCAAAATAGCACATGGCTCTCACATTCGCTGTTTCTACCAATAGTCAGTTTATCACATATAACATAAAACTAGAATGAGCATACTCTGTTCAAATATGCCAAGTTCCAGGTAATAAGGAATTAAAACACAACAATCATGAGAAATGGTTGTTTCAACAAATATAAAATGAGAGATGCTAAACCAAGGTGAAAGACCTAGACTAATTCTACCTTCTACATTCGAGAAAGGGGTCTGCTATAGACAAATCACGGACATGATCAACATGTATACGATGGTAACAATTTTTTTCTGATAAATGTAACAGTGCACCTCTTGATGCCCTTTTCTCCATCTGAAGCATCCTATATTGCTCTGCGAAAAAAGCCTCATTGCAAGCATTGGCTCCAACTTCCAGTCTCAATAACTCTAACTCTCTCGCATTCAGTAGAAAAAATGAGGCGAAATTTACTTGTGATCTGATGCCTCGATACTTCTGCAACACTACTGTCTTGAGATGGATATCGAAGCTTTTAATGAAGTCCCTGTGTTTGCGACGCCATCGATTCATATTCCCTGAAATACAAGACTGGAAAACAGAACAGATCAAAATGAGAAACTCAAACCCCATTAGTACACAAGGATTAACACCAAGTCAACAAAAAGAATATATGAACATTGTGATCCAGAAACTGTAACTGAAGAACTATTACCTTTATGTACAATTTCTCCAGACATGGAAAGCATTTCAACAACTCAATGACCATATCGATATCAATACAATCTGATGCAACAGCTAAAGTCTTGATATTGCTCAATGCTGTTGTCAAGCTTACAACTTTTAGTCCCTGAATCAAGCATCGAACAAAACGTCAAGCCATGTGCAAATGCAGATGATATGAAAACCTCTGTAACAGAAAAAAACTAAACTCAGCAGCCTTTTTTCATGGGGATGAAAACAGAATGCCATGACTACCTGAATCGATGCGGTGGCAAACACGAGCCGCGTGCGTGATGACACCATTCATCAATAAGACATCCTAAGGTCTCCAGTTTAGGTGCCGAGATTACAGTTAGATCGATTGGCTTGCCAAGATAGAGAAATCTTTGAAGACAAGGGGCATCAACAATTATAACTTCCTGCAATAACTGGAGATTGTCCCTAGTATGAAGAAGATGAACACCCACACCGATGCATCTGAGGCTATTGGAACTAATCCGGAGGCAGCCAACCCCAAAGGCGTCTTTAAGCAGCAGGCACTCCAGGACAGGGCAGCTGGAAATGATGGTCTGCAGTGAGCCCTCCGAGACGCTGACAACTTCAAGGCCGAGCTGCTTGAGGTGGGGAAAGTGAATCCCTTCCACTGAGCGATCCAGGAGCTCGCATTTGCCAAATGTAGCAACTCGGAGGGTAGCCGAGAACCGGAAAGCAGAGGCAGGTGGCGGTGCGAACAGAGACGGTTGAATATACCAATATATCTCATCTTTTCCTTCCCAGAAATCAAGCTCCTGGATGTTGTCAAGCACCGGGGAGCTGAGCCAGGCGTCCACGGTGGCGGGTCGGTCCTGGAGAATGTGCGGCGGGACGCAGAAGCGGCGGGCGGGGCCCGGGTGTGCGGAGAGGATGAGGGGAGATCGCCCTGGCTAGGGCATTGTTGGCGTCCCTAGTCTTCTCATCGTCGCGGGGTAGACGTTGGGGTTCCTCTTGGGGTTGGTGTAGAGGTCCGTTCCGTCGAGGACGAGAGGGGACGCGAGCCAGACCTGGCGCCACCGGGAGGCGAGGATTTGGGTGCGGCCGGCTTCCTTGGTGGAGAGAAGAGAAACTATCTCACCGAGGACGGCGTCGGGGAGGCCGCTGATGCGGTCGACGTCGTCTTCTTCTTCTTGCTCTTCTTCTTCGCCGCCATTACCACCAGCAGCAGCTTCAGACGGCGACGGCGACGGCGGCGGCGGCGGTTCTTTGCTGTGGGTTGTAGATCCGGGATAGGCCGCCTCCCTGGCTTCCGTTGCCTGCGGCGGGGGCTCACCGGCTGCGAGGTCCTCCGATCTCCTCCTCTTGGCACTGGGGCCCTGCAGCTCCATCTCCGCGACCGGCGGCTTGTTGGGGTTGGCTGCGCCGCGGCCGCCGCCGCACCGAGCACAAAAGGGCGGCTCTGGAATCTGGTGGACTCGGGAGTGTGTGTGTGTGTGTGGAGAGAATGGGCCGTGCCGAAGGAAATCAGAGGGAGTCATAATGGGCCAGTTAGGCCGTAGGACCATCAACACCCCAAGGCCCAACAGGCAAACCCCGTCCGTTCACCGAGGCCTCCCCAGCGCAGCTCCCAACCAGTTCGGGATCGTCGTCGTCGAGAAACATCGGCGGCGGCAGAGCGGAGCGAGCGCGAGGTGCGGCGGTGCGGGGCAGCATCGAGCGGGAGGACTCCTCAACACAAACCACGCCTCCCGTTCCCGAAAAGCGAAGCGAGATGCCGCTGTACGACTGCATGCTGCTGGTGAAGCCGACGGTGACCATGGAGGTCATAGCCGACCTGGTCACGCGGCTGGCGCGCCGCGCCTGCCAGCGCAACGGGGTCGTCACCGACGTCAAGTCCTTTGGCAAGGTCAACCTCGGCTACGGCATCAAGAAGCTCGACGGCCGACACTACCAGGTCCGCCCGATTCGCCCTCCTTTGCTCCGCCGCTCCGATTCGCCGCGGTCGCGGAGCGGCCCCGCGAGCTCGTGTTCCTGGCTAGGTGTACGTATGCTTTAGTTGAGTGGTGTTGGATGGGAAATGCCTAAAACGGAACCGTGAGTTCGGCGGTTTGGACTTGTGACTTGGCTGTGGATGGCGCCTTTGGCGTGCTCGATGAAATGCCCATGTAGATTTTGCCGCAGGGTTCTTTACTGTCTTCTGTCATTTGCCCTCGCATTACCTTCGGAATTCTTCTCTGGCAAAGATGCTAGTGCAGATTGTTCGATTGCTTGGAGCTTGTGGTGGTTAGTCCAAATCATATGATTGTACTGATGGAGTGTCTTAGGGTGACACATTGCTCGTTCTTCTGTAGTGTTGTTTGTAGAATCTATTGTTCACATCTTTGTATCACAAGAAAGTTATTAAGCTATAGTATTCCAATCTTTTACTTACCTGGATACAAGTTTTCTCGGTAGCGCAAAGTGCAAATATTCAACACAAACAATTCATCAGTTCGAAGCGTGTTTATGTTTTTACTTTGCAGTAAGTTCTACACTTCTCTGCCTGTACATCTTTTTCAGACTAAAGGCCGAAACTTGAACCTGCTTCAAACCTCGAACTGGAAGCTGACAAAATACTGTTGCAGGCACCAGATTAGGTCTTAGGAAGCTCAGAACAGTACCCAAAACCATTGTCTCACAGGACAATATATCATTTCAACTATGGTTCAACTAAACAGCAAAGGAGTTTTTGTGAATCCTCTAGTGCTACCCTTCATTGCCATATACCAAAATGTATATTGCTTTGAGTTAGGTACATCAGTTTAGCTATCTATTTCTTTAACAATGGTTTATGATATTGCACCTTCCTTGTGATTTTCTCTTTCTGCTAGGTTGCCAAAACTGAACAAAGTAGTATTTGTACTTTTGGGATTTTTGTCTGTAGGACATTGATTTTCTGTGATTTTGGCTTTGGTTTTTTTTAAAAAAAAAATGAAACTAGTTAGTTCCCTGCCAACAAAATTTTTTTAACAGCGTTCTGCGTACCAGTCACATTTAACTAGTGTCTTGCAGAGAAATTTTCTTCACACTTTTTTTTCTTTTCGGTTGTGGTATCCTTTTCCACTTCGTGCTATGAGCTTTTTTCTGGTGACTATTGCTTTGCTACAACATTTTCTAATTCAGATTTACCATTGTGGTCAAATTTTAAGTATTGCTCCACAATTTGTGGTGAGATTTTGGTTTATCAGTTATAGCATAGCCATATACTGTATATAGGTTTCTATCAACGTTCAAGATCAGCTGATTGTTTTTAAGCACTATTATTTTAGTTTTGACAACCCTGTTTGTTTTAGCCTGCGGACTGCACCTTGCAGATTTTTACAATCTGCATGCTAGAGGGAACACATTGTTTGATTATAACAATCTAGCACGTGGATTGTTACAATCTGGAACCTATTTGTTTCAGCTTGCTGGTTTTGTTTCAACAACCTGCAAGCTGTGGTCCACAGTCTGCAAGCTAATACAAACAGTGCCCTAGCGCTATTATGGTGTGTTTGTATGTAGTCCTGGCCTAGGAACGCGTGCCAGGCAGGCACATCCAGGTGCTTGAAATCGAATGGCTGGGAGAGATGCCTTGTGCAGGCTTTTTTTCTACCCTGCCATGCAAACAGGCCTTAGAGTTTCATGTTTCGAAACATGGAGTTTAGGCATTTATGGTGAGATAAGTAGTTGAGTTTACCTTACAGTGTCTTGTGAAAATTAGAGAAAAAAAGTGCTGTGCTGCATCAACCTCTAAACACAAGATGTTGTGGCTGTAACTCCAACCTGTAGCTTGTATGCAACTGTGATGAGTTTTAGTATAAAAAGCCATTGTTGGGTCTTGGTTGTCAGTATAAGTATGACTATCTGGCTTTGTGGTCACTGTCAGATTTGTGTAATGTGATCCTCGGTTGTCCTCTTGGCAACCTTAATTGCAAAAATTGAGCCATTCTCGTTAAAGACAATATATATGATAGTAAGGCTGGAACTCATTAGCTAGTTTTGCTTAGAAAGGAAAATTACGCTGTTATAACTTTAGAGAATGTAAGGGCCTGAGCGGCTAAGGATGCTCAATTTGTAACTGGGTTGCCTAGTAGCAAAGATGCCCCCTCATTTTGTAAAAAACACACACACACACACAAACAAATAGGCAACCCAAAACATTTCTAAGAATCATTGGGTGCTAATTTAAGCAGAGTTGACATGTAGGTAGATTGACATGTAAATAGACTTTTATTAGTGATTTATACTATCTTGATTAATGAAAGTAGTGCTTATACTTTTGTGATGAGATGATTTACTACTTTACTAGCCAGAACAGATGAAAAAAAACTGATAGGGATTTAGTTGTCTGCTTTGAAAAAGCTGAACTTTAGATTTTTTTATTAGTGCTTATACTTCATCTGTTCATCATGATTAATGCATGGCTTGATTTATCAATTCCTCTTGTAAAGATTTGCCAATGCCTTCATCAGCAGAACAGATGAAGTAGAATGCACCTGAAAAGCAACTGATAGTCCTTTTTCTCTTCTGGGGTTTTCAGTTGTCTGCTAATTGTGAAGATTGAAAAAAAATTGCCAAGTTTTGTTTGAACCTATTGCCTGGACGATCAAAAAAAGTGATATATCTCTGCAAAAAATAAAATTTACAGACTCCTTTTTTAGCATTATCTGTATATAATTCTTTTTTGACCTGCTCTTGTGTATAGCTTGAGAACCTGCTCATGTGTAGCTGTCTTAAAGCTTGCTTCCCCATTCCATTTTCAGGGCCAGCTCATGCAAATGACCATGATGGTTCCACCTTCGTTCCCACAAGAACTCCACTATCTGAACAAGGAGGACAGGCTGCTTCGCTGGCTGGTTGTGAAGCACAGAGATGCGGTATATGGACTGGAGTTCATCAACGAGGATGACGGGAGGAGCGAGCTGACTGGTTACAGCACTGCTCATAAGGAGGTTGACTACGATATTGAGATTGACTCCGATGATGAACGCTTTGACGACTCCGACTCGGACGACGATGAGTATGCAATCGAGGAGGAAGAGGAGGAGAAGTAGGACTGCTTGGCCAGGTTTCTGTAGTCTCAAATGTATTGCCAGATGCAATATTGTGTTTGTAATATCTTCCACTTTTTATAAAGTTTGTAGGATAGGTTGAGGGGCAGAACCTATCAACTTGATTTTAACACACTTTTGCATTGTCGAGCATGCTTGTCATGACTAGATGTTTCAGGCGTCCTCTGCTTCTTGGTTGGAAGCATGGTGTATAACGTTCTACGGCTGCTGACAGTTACTGCCAGGTTCTACACCAGTTTGAATGTTTGATCCATTCATACAACAACACAGGAGGCGTATCATTTATTTCATCAATATAAGTTTTTACAAAGAGGTGTTGCTGGTACATATATATGATATGATCTGCGACAGAGAGGGATAGAAGCATCGGTATGATCTGCGACAGACAAGGATCGAAGCATCGGAACATGTCTGGCGGCGGCAGATCAGAAGAGGTGATCCGCCAGCCTCCAGAGCCACCCGAAGATGCCGCCTTCGTCCTCGTCGTCGGAGTCTGAGTCGCAATCAGAGTCGGAGTCGGAGTCGTACGGCGACCGCCTCTCGTCGTCCTCCGCCTTCCCGGACACGGCCGGCCAGCCCCACCCCTGCTCCACCGTCGTCATCTTCTCGGAGCTGGGCCAGACCTCCAACGCTGACGCACCACCACTGGTCGCCTCCACGCGGGGGCGGCGTCCTCCTCCTCGATCACAGCAAGCGCGGTGGTGCCCTGCTCATGGGTGTCCTCGCCGCAGTCCGCGGCAGCCCCCACCGGCCTGGGCAGGTCGGCGAGGACGACGGCGTCGGCCGCCCGTGCTGGCTGAAGGTCCACGGGGCGGCGCGCCGGCGCGGTGGCCACGAGGAGGCAGTAGACCGCGAGCACGAGCACGACGGCGGCGCCGGCGCGGGCCATGCGGGGCTAAGCTAACACTAGAGCGAACGAGAGTCGAGTCAAGAGGGGGAGGGAGTAATGGACGACGGAGCCGGCGAGCAGAGAGTATCAAGCTTAATGGAGGATTTGGCGGTCGATTAGTCGCTTTCCCACGTCGTTTTCGTGTTACGAGAGGGGAGAGACGACTGCAGCTGCAGGCGGAGCACGCTGACGCAGGCAGGCAGCGTGGAAGCTACGCTGTTCATTGCTGTTCTGCTGTTCAGTGACATTTCGGACATGAACATGGTATTTTTTCTATGATTAGGAGTGTTTTTCCATGAAATGTCTATAACATAGCACAAATATAATTTTTGTATAGAAATAAATTTGGAGACAAATCGGTCTGTATTATAGTGTACTGTATTATTCAAACACCCACAACCACAATCAACACAACAAAAATAACACACAAATAAAGTCAGACATGCGTGTTTGACTTCTGTAACACCACTTGTTTGTGACCGTGGGAGTGATATGCTAAAGAAAATAACGCTTCAAGCTTGACTTTGAAGATCAAATGGACTGTCCGTGTCAAATTTAGAAATCTGTGAACTTTGTCATCCTTGCAGACGTGATAGGAGATGGGCCGGGCTTGGCATGTTCTTGCAGACTTTCAGAGCTTAATTGGGACACATGCATGGTATCTCCAGTACAGCTAGCTGCACGTATCTAATCGTCATTGGTTTCGGATTAATTTGTCTTATGTCATCGTTTCCTCTACACAGCACTTATTTGTTCGTTGTGGTTAACGTGTCATCTGTACATAGGATAATTCAAAGCTTGGCCTCGCTATGAGGAAAGTTGCTGATTATTTATTAGTATAGGAAGTATAGCATCTTAAAAGGTCACATACAAGCAAAGCGGACACTTTGCAATGAGGCAAAATTCCACATACCAACAAGAGGGGCTAAAATTTCTTAGGGAGAATCTTAATAAAGATGTAATGTGTACATACAACAGGGATGATAAATGGCAACCTATCAGGTGCAAACCAACCTCTCCATACAACCATGCAAACTCTCTTAATCTGGGTCACAAGATGTTGATCCAAGGAAGGGCGGTGGATTAGGTAATTTTACTCTTAACCGGCCGCCTCTAATCACACTTTTACAAATCCCCCTCCCACTTAATTATCCATGCACCCCTTGGATCAAAAACAAGGATGATAGAACAGGAAATTGAATTTCTTCTTGAAGCGACATAAAAGGCCCAACAATTGCTAGGCATTAGCAGCTAGAAACGTAGAATATAAAAAATTTCCTTGCTATGAGAATGTCGTTCTGGGAATATTTGTGTTACAAATACATTATATACCATTTTCTCATGAACTTAAGCCATTCATTCCTTTTCAAAAACATGGCTTGCCAAGTGCCGCACTGTTCTCTTAAATCTTGAGTTGCTTAGCCACAACTAGGTTGTGAGGCCACGAGGAAACAACATATTATTACTTCATCTGATATGGTTAGAAATTTAAAAATATTATATATATTGTCGAGATTACTTTTCATATTGAATCCACTAATACCAATTAATAAAGTAAAATAGGAGAATACCCCACACGTTGCTGGGATCTACTAATTTGGAATGGAATTTAACTACAAATACAATTTGTAGGAAGAGACCAATTGTTATAAACTAATGTTAGTAGATAGCATGTCATGCTGATGTGGACGACTAAATTAAATGTATGTTAATGGATGGTTTTGTCTCGCTGACGTGGATATCATAATTGTGTATGCTAGTGAGCTTTAATTGTAAACGGTAGTGGACTGCTGAGGTGGTACACCTTGTATGTCAACAAGAGAAATTGCTAGTGGCCGGGGTTTTGCTTTATACGAGTTACAAATCACCCTTGATGTTAACGAGGACTATATGTAAACAACCATTTGCAACTGGAGGTTTACATGGTCTAGAGTGAGAAGTTCGCAACTCCTTGATCCCTAATCGAACTAGCAATCTGGTCTCATTGTTTGTGACCCGCTAGGATCCATAGTATAGCATCATCAACAATAATCCTAACCAAGTGACTAGGAAGAGCTAGTGTAAAGCCTTGAGTCACATGACATTAAGACGCTATCATTTGTTTCTTTCCACAGCATCCAAGAGGACAGGAGTACGATCAATGTATCGACATCAATTAGAATCAATTATAGATTCACTCATATTTGTGATTGGAAGTGGGGTAATCATTGATGATGATGATTGAATTCTACATTGCCAATGAGCATAATATGAATTTTTATTGTATGTTGACATCAGTTATAGTTTAGCGCAGAAGGTATTAGAAAGGGAAAATGAGAGAACTGCTATATCTCATTTGCTTCAAGTTTTAGGCAACATTCTTACATAGCAGCTAGTACAACTAAAAACAACTCACAAGAGACAATTTGCAATTTTATAGCCAATAATAATAAAATTATATGTTGTCTGAATAAAAAATATAAAAAATCGACACATAAGATATAGAGTACTCTCTCGATTCCAAAATAATTGTCATTCACACTTTTGAGAAGTCAAATGTTTTTAACTCTGACCAAATATATATAATATTTTAATATTTATAGTGCATAATTAGTATCATTAGATAGATCATTGAATTTATTTGATTCAAATATTACAAATATTTTTACTAACCTAGTTAAATTTAATAAAGTCTGTCCTACACAAATATTATAGTGACACTTATTTAGAAACAGAAGGAGTACTCCTTATGTTTCAAATTATAAATCGCTTTAGTTTTTTTATTGCGAAAAGAACAACTTTATTAACGCTAAAATAATATGATCAAAAGCAAGCGGCGCGACAAACTTTTTAAAAAAGCAAATAAGACCTCATTATATCTATAATCTGGAACTAGCTAGGACAAGTGAGAAAATAAACATACTATATCGGATTGATTGCCGTGTCACCGTCTACTATATAGGCGCCTAACGTGTCGATCAGTAGTAGTGTGATGGACTGTGCTTGGTCTCTATTGATCCAGGAACCCTGTGTCGGCTACAGCTCCGGCAGGTGGCATTATTCACATATGTCCATGCATCTACATTGTCCTACTGTTTCCTAATCGGACATTTGCACATTGTCATATTGTGATCTAGAGCCTATCTACACGCGTTAAAGTAATTTTTTTTATCGTTGTCTTTTTATGTTGTATTGGTGTGCAGTATATATGCACAGTATATATAATACACGGATGGCAGTTTGTAAAGCAGGTGTCATATATATGTACTAGTTCCATCATCAATCATCGTCTAGTAGCTTGCTCCATGTATCCTCCCCAGACACACAACTTTGCAGGCGTCACGGAGAGAGATGTGCTTTTCCATGCACGATGGCTAGGTGTTTTCGTACTAGCTCATCAGTCCAATGCATCGAGTTTAGTTTTGGCGCCAGCGCCATGCATATATCAAGACCTCGAAAGCCTTGCAAGTGCCAATTAGGAATCATATCTGATCTTCTTCTCAAGAGGTTCGCTCTTCAATTCTTGTCTCGTTTCAACAAGTCAACCGATGCAATGCCTCAAATAAAGGACACGCCATCACATTCTACCATATGTATGTAGGCACCCAAAGTATCCATATAGCTAGTACATATATGCATATTATATATATACAAATAAGTAACACGTACCCAAAATCACACAGTACGTGATCGAGTTCACATTGATGCACATTAATTTGTGGATAGTGATTGCTGAAGCCACATGCATGCATGACTGAAGATAGTTACACACAGTTGTAAGTTACATATAAATACTACAGTACATATATAGGTTTTGAACAAATCACAGCCATTAACGTTACGGACCGATAGAGTTGAATATGATCATCTCGAAGTCGTCGATCCTCTGATGATCATTAGGCCCTAGCTAGCGAAGAACTATAATATATATTAGGGTAGTACTTAGTGTACTACTAGCAGCAGCTAAGTTTGACTAGGGAGTCAACAAAGCCATATGCATGCATGAGAGTTCACACTCACACACAACTAACACACGATTGACTATAGTAGAGGTAGCTAGGAACAAGAACAACTCAACGACTCTCCTCTTTACCTTAGTAAACTACGCTTATATATATGGCTTATTAGCTGCATATAGATATAGCCAATAGCTACCTGCAGCTGATGCGTGCCAGAGCATCTATACATAAAACTAGTCCCGTTCGGCCGTTTGACTGATGCAGAGAGATCATATCATGCGAGCTCCTGGTTCTTCTCCACCACCCTCACCTCCTTGGCCGATCTCAGAACGCTTGCCTGCCGTCATCATGACGTAATAATAAGTTCACAAACACACACATGTATAGTTACAGTATGTTGATCAGAGAATGAAGGTGAAGAGGCTCCATATATGATGCTTGTAATATGAGGATTGAATTGAAGGAGCGGTCATCACCTGATCCTCAGTTATCTCGACGGCGAAGCCGTCGACGATGGCGAGCGACGACCTCTTCCTGTAGGATTCTGGCTGGAGGAGCTTGGCGAGCAGCTTGTCATGCTTGTGACTCAGGTACGCGTCCAGCGTGGCCGACCCCTCCTTGGACCTGAGATGAAATGAAACCAGCATATATAGTATACACGTGCGCGGTGTGCAGAAGCAATGCAAGAAAGTAGACTGCTGCAGCTTACCGATCAGCTCTGAGGCGCTCATACAGGGGGTCGAAGTTCATGAACACAAAGTACACCTCCTGCTGCTGCTTCGCCATTGCTGCTGATCTCTACCTAGCTCGAAATGTGGCCTTATATCTTGTCTGTGCAGCTTATAATACTAAAGCTGGTCACTGAGCACTAACTAGAGTGAGCCCAGTTGCCTATAGCTATAGGGATGGAGAGCAATGCAGCTGCTTGCTTGGTTGCATATCATTGCAATGGGCCTCTATTTATAGCCGGCTGCTGAGCCGGCAGTGGAAGTGTTTGTGAGCTGAGGTTTGTTAACTGTACCCAGATTAGCCTAAGGTAGAGTAGTGATGAGCTAGATGAGTTAATAACTAAGCACAAGACAACAAAATAAGAAAACGACGACGACGACCATTCTCACGCCAAGGGTTGATTTGGTCAAGGACGCGCGGGGACGTAGGCCACTAGAGAGCATCTCGCATAGAATAAGCACACTTGCACATGTGTCGCTCTCTCATCTATGGTGCCCGGCCGGCGCGGCATGCAAATGATACGAGCGGTCTGTATGCATGCACCGTTTATATTTTATGCGTCTTGCTGCAGAAGCTTGTTGCATTGGTAGCTGGCTAGGCAGATGAGAAGAGTGAGAGAGTGTTTTTGTCCATTCGTGAGCTAGGGATATCCAAAAGAATGTCTTGTGAATGCATCATCACTACGTATGGGTATGGCATTACATACTAGCATTGATGCAACGGCTAGATAGATGGACGATGGATGGAGATGGAATCTTGCACAGGGCGACAAGAGGTCAAGGACTCGAGATCTCTGCGTTTCAGCTTGCTAGCAGAGAGAGAGAGATCGGAGGTGACTTGCATGACATGTGTGCATCATGTAGCTGATCGGAATCGGATCCTGGCCGATGGCCGATGGGATGGGCGCGCAGGCAGCCGAGCTCACGCATGCAGCTGATGTCGCCGGCCGGCCGGCCGGCAGACGCAGACGCAGCAGCTGGCCCCCATGGCGATGGCTGCATCGATCATCATGCATGCCAGGGCCCGGACGGACGCATGACAGAGGGGATCTCTGGCTCTCTAGATGCCGTGTCGTGCGTGCGTGCATGCGGCGCGGCGGCCTTCATCACATCCGTCCCTCCGCTACACTGTGTCATGTACCTCTCCTTCGTCGTTTCACTCCATTCCATGCATCACACTGCATCCATGTCCTTCTTCTTCTTAACGTACGTACGATTACATGTGCACAATTAGTAGTACTCCAGCTATGTGCTGTGTGCGACACATGTGCACATTCACAGCATGTATCATGTATAAAAAGTGCTGTGACCGCGCACGTATAGTTAACCGAATGCACGGTTTTCTGAGACAGGGACTACAGTAGAGATGAACCAAAACACTGCGTATTCATGTCACGACGCCAGCCATGCATGTCCGTCGCTGCATGCATGCAATGCATGTCTCTCTGCCTGCTTCTGTTCCCGCTTCTGGAGAAGGTTTTGGATGTACAGTACATATATACAGTACGCAGTAGATCGACATGTATTAATTAATATTATATATGCATGAATGCCACTGTGTCTCCATACATTTGATTTTGATATCTACTTATATTATGAGTAGATAGCGATAACTCTGGAACTTACGTAGCCGGCTGCTTGTCTCTTTGTTCCCGGCCTGCCGTCCTTGCCCCCTACCTCTGTGCCTGTATTTTGGCAGCACAATGCAAGTGCTGCATTGTTAATTTTTTAATTACTTCGTTTGTTGTATAGCGCGCGCGCCAGACAGAGACATGTACTTGCAATCAAATTAGTATTTCTGATGTGACACTTGTAACTGTTCTTGACACTGATTTTTGAGCTAAAATGTGGATAGAAATGGATGCAAGCACAGCTGTAAATTCATACACGAGCGGTAAATCAACTCATATGGATAATCACTGCATAATTTAGCTTATTATAAAAATATATTTAGCGGTTCATCTAATGATGCTAATTATGAACCATAAATAAGTTTATTATAAAAACATATTTAGGTTTCATTATGTATAACTTCTCAAGAAGTAAAACGACACTTTTTATTGGACAGAGGGAATACATAATTATTCTTCTAATGGCCTGGATGCCATTGATGCCTGACAACGATGCTCGCTCGTTTGGTAACTTCTGCAATGTGAAGATATGTTAATCCTTCCTCCGCCCCTTAGGGGTGGTCATAGTTGTAGGAGTGCGCGGGCATGTCACCTACATATGTGTTGTAATGTGTTTTTAAAAAAGCAAGCAAATAAACATTTTTTTTTTTTGCAAAAAAACAGGATTAGTTGGCTATTGTTGGCCGGTTTTGAGGCGCAAATTAAAGCATGGGCCCGGAGATTAAGATGAGGGTCACATGCATGCATGTGTTGGACACCACCACAGCTGGCAGCCGCCGTGTCCAATGTGAGAGCGTCGTCGGAGATGTGGGGACTGGTTTCCTCCCGGGGAATCACATTCACATGCACCTTCAGGGGCGTTCGGTTGCCATGCAACCCTTCCACTTTTCGTTTGTATTTGGTAATTAGGCCTCCCGAACTTTTCAGCCAAACTGTGTAAAGTTATTTTATTTACTCCATATATGGGATGTGATCATTTCAGGGTCCCAACTCCACAAGATAGGGTTGCATGGCTCTTCTCTTAGCTCCATTCATCGACTATTCACGCATGCGTCCAAGTCGAACCCAACAAAATCTGAGTGGCTATGCACAGGCAGCAGGGAGATATTATATATATGTGCGTTATGTTATCTTCTACTGGATCAGCATGTAAGGAAATCTCTAGTCTCTCGTAAGGTAACATATACTCCCTCCGTATCATATTTAAACGTTTTGGACAAAGTTTTGGTCAAACAGTACAAATAAAAATCATGAATAACTTTTTAAGTCGTTGAATTTGGAAATGTGAAAATTTTATCAATAGATTTGTCTTCAAAATTACTTTTATAAAAATATATAAATATAACTTTCCAATAAATATTTGTATAGAAAAAGAAATCAAAAAGTGTTGTGCTTTTTGCGAGACCATGTCATTTGTCTAAATGTGATACGGAGACGGAGGAAGCATATTCCATATATATTCTTTTTTTTGGTTGTGTGCTTCTGCAGAGGGCGGAAGTGATGAGTTCAGGATTATCCTATCAACTCGATATCATGATCTTAGTGTTTTGGACCAGAAATTGACATTGTCTTCTTTTATTTTTGGTGAACTGCATGTACATTTGCAGAATTAGTAGAAATTTATAAAAGTACCATTTCAAGAAAAATCTAGCTACACATACTATTCATTTCGTCATATTTTTGGTACGTTGGCCATTCAAAAAGGGTATTTGGTGGGGGGCGGTTTAGATAGTGCTTTGCATATTTGGTTTTATTTGCCCCTTCACAAACTAGTGTGTGTATTTTATTGCATTATTTTGCCCTTCACGTCTCACGACATACTATATAAGAAAGGTCTAGTTGCACACGACATATTATATAAGAAAGGGTACAAAGGAAGGTTTAACAATCCATTAACTTAGTATATTCCTGTGTTAGGGCATTTACATTTGCTCCACAAGCCATCTCACATATTGTCTCCGACATTGCCATGTAAGATTTTATATGATGTGTGAATCTGATTTTTTTTTTTTTCTATATTTTGTGAAATATCTGTTTATAAGATAACTTTAGCTACATAGGGGTGTTGACGTTATATGCACATGTTACATTTTGGTTTTAAGCAAAACCCACTTTTTTTGGGGACCATAAGGTAATTATAGTAGTAGAGGTGTGGGGGTTGACATACATGTGTAATTGGTGTTAAGGATATAGTACTTGGGAACATCAAGCAATGTTGGAGTTGAATGAACCAATGGATTGTTAATGATAGTGGATGCATGTTTTACTTGTATCTACTATGTGTGGGCCATGTGTAGAAGTCTTGAAATAGAGCGTGTTTTGATCGACAAAAGATTATCAAAAGGCCATATATATGAGATTGTTACATAAGTTGGGCAATTTTGCTGAGGTAAATGAACTTCCATGGAATTGACTAATTAGCACCACAACTTGACATACAAGTACCATTATGATTTTGGGGATCTTTGCTTCTTGACACTACACAAAATAAAAATAAGAAATTAAATGCTTGGCGTAAACTAGCTGATTTGTCAACACTCACTAAATTGCCAACTCCAAATGTTAAACTATTGGAGAGAGTTTTTGGAGTTTTTTGGTAAAATTTGAGAATGCCAAACACAAATGACAAACTGTTGGAGTTGCTCTTAGAACTCTCAAAAAGAATGCATGCATGCGTGTTAATACTACTTGGGAACATCAAGCAATGTTGGAGTTGAATGAACCAATGGATTGTTAATGATAGTGGATGCATGTTTTACTTGTATCTACTATGTGTGGGCCATGTGTAGAAGTCTTGAAATAGAGCGTGTTTTGATTGACAAAAGATTATCAAAAGGCCATATATATGAGATTGTTACATAAGTTGGGCAATTTTGCTGAGGTAAATGAACTTCCATGGAATTGACTAATTAGCACCACAACTTGACATACAAGTACCATTATGATTTTGGGGATCTTTGCTTCTTGACACTACACAAAATAAAAATAAGAAATTAAATCTTGGCGTAAACTAGCTGATTTGCCAACACTCACTAAATTGCCAATTCCAAATGTTAAACTGTTGGAGAGAGTTTTTGGAGTTTTTGGTAAAATTTGAGAATGCCAAACACAAATGACAAACTGTTGGAGTTGCTCTTAGAACTCTCAAAAGAATGCATGCATGCGGTGTTAATAGTTAGAGTGTTCCAAACAACATGTATCGCTGATGCATGCATGTTAAGGATAGGATAGAATCGTAGCGAATGTATGTGGAGCTAGCTATAGCACGCGCCTTGCATTGGGTGACAATGCAAGTGGGTGCGTGCGTGGTGGTACTCGATCGTACTCGTATGCATGTAGCGCGAGCACGCCTGGTAGCGACGGGACAGAGCCAAGTTAAAGGTTAAAGGCAATCATTCACACATAAGTGGCCAACGCGCTGCAACGGGACGGGCCCTGCATCAACAGCCAGCAGACGACGAGATGTCGTCGTCTTCGTTGCATTGAGCTCCACCGGCCCCGATGGCCACCAGTCCTGATCAATGTATTGTGCTTGGCCGGCAGGCCTAGCAGCAATAGCCCATAGCTATCCAGAGAAGTCGTCGTCAGTTGCGGGATTAGAATATAGAGATGTGGTTGTAGTTGCAGAAGCCAACCATGCATAAGCATGCAGGGTGCTCGCTGTTTGCCGGGGGTGTTCAGTTGCTCCAACAGTAACCCAACAAGTGCTACAGTTCCCTGTCACATCGAATCTCTTAACCTATTTTTAGAGCACTAAATATAGATAAATAAAAAACTAATTACACAGATTGGCTGAAAAGTGGGAGACAAATCTTTTAAGCCTAGTTAGTCCATGGTTGGATATTAATTACCAAATACAAACGAAAATTTCTTGCGGGAAGCTGGTCAACTCAAAATATTTCACCAACTAAACACTCACCCCCCCGACACATGCATCACGGGGAAACCACTGGTCACACCCGGCCCGTTCCAAACAGGGTGGTAACTAGCTCGAGTATATCTCGAGTATATCATATATATGAAGCATGAAGATGCAAGCAGTGTGCAACTGTAGCCAATATGTAGGTAGTGCATACCTACCTAGTGTGCGTGAACCTTGTCGATCGATCTATTGTCTTCATCCATACCGGGCTTTCTTTGGATACTTTATTCATTCTCGTCAAGAGTCATCGTCGATCGGCATGGCATGTATATCAATGGACTCTTCCAACAAAAATCGATGCAGGCAGATCAAGTAGTGTTACTTTGTAAAGATGATATTCTTCGGTTCCAATATGCCACAGATGGTCCAGGACAGGGTGAGTAGTTTTCGTTTTTCAGAATACGGTAGATTAGTGACTAGTCGAGGTTTTCCTTGGCTTCTACTCCCTCCGTCCCTAAATGTTTGTCGTTCCGTTGGTTGAGAAACTACTGCCGACAATTATATATTAAAATATATAAATATTTATGCTAAGTAATTAGTATCATCGGAAAGATCTTTTTGTCTAGTTTTTTAATAAATTTACTTGAAGATATAAATGTTGAATGTATTTTGTACAAATTGAGTCAAACTTGCGGCACGGAAACCGATGGCGACGGTCAATTAGAGACAGAGAGGGAGTAGTACGTTGCGACGGGGGGGGGGCTGGGTGAGGTAGTTGGTGTTCAGCTGTTGGACTTTCAGGCCCACGGCAGTGGTTGTATTTTTCAATTTCCTATTTGTTATTTTCTTTCACTCGTCCAACAAAATCACGGCAAAAGCTTTTTTGCCGTAAAAAAAAAAAAACTTTGATAGCTAGACCTATACTAGAGACCTTTATTCCTTTTTAGGGAAAAGGGGAGACCCCCTGCTTTTGAATTACCAAAAGCACATAAAACGTTCAAGTTCATAGCGTATGGGCACACCCTCCTAACGGCTTAGTCTAAGTCACTAGTAGACTTCATTACATTCATAATCTTAGGGCTCATCAGGCCATCAAGCCGAGAAATTGCATCTGCTGAAGCCAAAGGTAGAGGAACTGACCTGATGATGCACTCTTGTACTCCTATCTCCACATGCTTCGATGCGGCAAGCAAGCTTCTCTCAGTCTTTTCGTAAAGTCCTCCACTTGCGCACTCACTTCTGGCTTGAATAGCGGCATCCATCTTCTTAATTAGTAGACCAACAATCTTCAGCAAAATCACCTTCATCCGTAACCATGGCACCCCTTGAAAACACAACTTATTCCTCAGTTTCCATATAGCCCAAAAGATATAATGTTATTGGATCGTGATCGTCGTTCAAACATGCATGAGCTGCATGCAGTAGAGAGACTGTTGCACTGGGCCATGAACGTTGTACGTACGTGCATGTGCTCCATCATCGATCAGCTAATATATAGTAGTGCCTAGTACTAACAGAGAAAACTTGCATGCTGCGTGTGCATATGCGTGATGAGCTGTGAGAGAGCAGGTGCACTAGGGTCAACAATGGCAGTGCATGCATGTGCGCTCGAGATGAGCAACTAGCTAGCTAGCAAGCCGACGAGACCTAGAAACGGCCGGCCGGCCAGGCGACGACGACGCCGACCACACAAGACGCCGGCCTACGAAACGACGACGACGGTCGACGACGTACGAGAGGCCGGCCGGCCGGCACGGGCACGCATGCATGCAGGGCCGACGATCGATCGACCGTCCAAGGTGCGCGCGGCGGCCGGCCGGGGACCGGGCCGGCGTGCAGTGTACATGTAGTGCAGGAACGGTCGCCGGCCGGGCTGCCACGCAAGAACCAATGATGGATGGATACATATCCGATCCGTCCTGTCCGTGTTGCCCAGGCCGGTCGGCGAATCATATCATGCCGCCAGCGATCAAGTGGAATCGAGTACACGTATAGTAGGCTCCATCACAGCAGGTTAGGTATTGCATCGATCATGCATTCCTTCACAGAAGAAGTCGTAATTCTCCTTCTTCACAGTACTACACTTGATGAGCCATGAGATTTGATCGCTGTGGCGACGATATGCCCGTGACCGTGAGCCACATCAGTCAGCAGGCTCTGCCACGGCACCATTTTCCGAGGGCAACTTCATTCTGCTACCATTTCATTCAGATTCAGAGAAAACACATCAATCTTGTATTTCTGGTGCTCTGGTTAATTTGCCGCACCCACTTATCTCCTGCATCTCTGCATGCATGCGCAGGCATGGAGTAACTTGAGGCCATGTATCTATCTTCCTGATCGGTGTCATGCATGCGTGGGGCTTTTTCACCAGTCAGTCGCTTCTCTTGTACTGCAGTGGAGCAGAAGCTGAAAGATGCCCTTTCGGCAGCTGATAACAAAACTTGGTGACTGTACACACATCAGATCAACAAAGTAAAGAGACAAATGTCTGAACGTGTAATAATCTAACACCCTCAGTCCTAAAAAAAAAAGAATAACATTGCAGTTATAAATCTAGATAAATGCTTAACTAGAACAATGACATTCCTTTTAGGATGAAAGGTGCAAGTATTAATTTGCGCACACCAAAACTTTATAGAAAATCAAAATATGCTTCAAGCAAGCTGGCTTAAGTTTACAAGCTCGAGATGGCTCGTTTGGCTCGTGAGCCAGGCATAAAAAAGTTGTCAGGCTACTAGCGAGCTGAGTCGAGCGAGCTATCGAGCTGCAGGCTTTTTATCCAGCCTTGCCTTCAAGGCTAATATCCATCTGACTATTAGATATGGCACATGCATATCCGTGATTGAAACATCCTTAGTACCTAGCTAGGTAAACATATATATCACCATCATCCACAAAGTAGTGGCCATGTGAAATAATTGACCTTTTCAGACCACTCAGCAGCGCGCTCTATCTTTACTCTACTTTGGTATATCAAACGTGCTTCAAATGAGGAGTGTATAGTTTTCGAGAAAAAAGAAAATTCATTGGGACTGTTCCCGTACAGCAACCGTGGGCATCTAACTTGGCGATACATGTCCATACGTTTGCATAGACACAAAGACTATTGCTTAAATTTAGGAGAAATAGTTGGACATGAAAACATCTCTTTTCGTGCGTTCGATGCATGTGGATAGACATGTGTTCTGAATCCACGACGGGGGCCATGCATGACCCTAGCATGGGGGTCGTTCAACAATTTTTTCAATTTTCCTAGAGAGTTTATAGTGAATGACTAGGATCTTTGAGGAGTCTTTGTCACACCCCCACCCCCTCATCCCCACCTCATCTACGCTCACGCTAGGTTAGCGGCGTGGTACTTTAACACCTTCATCATCTTGTGTTGTTGGCGTATCTATAGAAAAAGATGGAACAATACTGTATTCCAAAGTGATCGAAAGTGGCGATTTAGGGAGCACCAATGGTTGCAAAACGGAGGCAAGACTTTGCAAATCATGATTACCATAGAAGGATGGTGTCGTTGCTGATACTTGGTGTTCTTTGTTCTTAAGTGCAACATAAAACATTACCAACATTGTAAGGACTATGTAACTGTATCTTTCATGCTTCCAAGAGCAACAATATCAATGAATCAATGTGTGTGTGTGGGTGGGGGTGGGGGGGGGGTCCTCTCTCTCTCTCTCCTACCCCCTAGTCTTCTAAAAAAAGGTTAGCGGCGTGGGGGGATGTTGTATTCAGGAGGCGGCAAGGCCTAATTTGGAGATCCCCATGGTTAAAGGGATGGTTGATGGAGCAATTGGCTTGGAGGTGGTGTTTGCCAACAATCATAAGGGGTGATAGTGGTGGTGGTGGTAGTCAAGTGGGAGATATGTCCATGGGGCACGAGCAATAAGTGGAGGACGTTTGAGATGTGAATTAGAGATCTATATATGATTGATTGCTCTTCCTACTCCTAATACCAAAACACACAATCCTACTCACCCCTAAATTTGTCACAAAGAAGTCTAAACTCATCCGAAAGTGCTCTTATTTGTTCCTCCCTCCCTCCCCTCTGTGCTTAAGCCGTTAGCCTCCTCCCGACCATCCCAAGGAGGACATTGATGTTGTTGTGCTCTGAGCTGCAGGCCTACTATATTTTAGGATTAAAAAAACTTTGTGATGCATTATGACACATGACAATGGTCATGCACATTGTCATGACAACATGATAATTAGGAATATTCAAGTGAGGTTAGTCGGAAGACTCAACTATAAGTGGGTCTGAAGATCGAAGGCATCGAGATGGAAGAAGAAAAATATGTTTTTTAGGTTTTGGTAATATGTTTAGAGGAGGTAATCAATGAAAATGACAAGATGCATTGCAAATGATAGGGGATCAACTTGGGAATCAGCGAAAACACAAGCAGCACGGAATGGGCTTCTGCTGGCCGTACAGCCCATGAGCCCAGCCTTTCTATTCATTCATTCGAGGGTACAGTGCAGTGTTGGGCTTGGGCTTGGGCCGTTGGTATGAGCTGCATATGGAGGCTTCGATTTTCAGAAATTTCAGAAAGTGAAACACGAGTAAAAAAATCTGTCATTTCCGATCCTCCTGCGGCTGCACCAGCACGGCCACCGGCGCCGCAGCTTTCATGCCCTTCTCCTGATCGCCGGCGCCATTTACGTCAGCCGCTGCCCCATGGCCTTTCCTGTAGATGCAGTAGAGCAGCAGCTGAAGCACGCCCATCGGAACGCCGACGAAGTTTGGCAACTGCATGCATCATATCGATCGGGTCAAAAACAAGCAAACGGAAGCGTCAGGCAGGTGGTTAAGTTGATCAGAATTAGATCCAGGTATGATGAGGCTAACCTCGAGGAAGAGGTCTCTCGCGAGGAGCCCGTATATCATCCAGAGAGCGCTGGACAGGAAGGAGAAGAGCGACAGGTAGAACGGCATGAACTCCACGCTTTTCGTCGCTATGACTCGCTTCTGCAATCACAGGTGTTCGGTCCAGAATATCCTTGGGTTAAAACACTTGACTGAATGCAGTAGACAAATGTTGTCAAATTAAAGTGGAAAACTGAATATTTTTAGTGCGCCGTTATCTAGTTTGATTTGGTTTCTGATTAATAAATCGGTGGTCAATCTATGTTCAGGTTCAAAGGGAGCAGCTTTTGTTAATACAAGTTCAGTGTAAGGTTTTATCATGAACTGCTAGTCTTCTACAATAGTAGTTGTGCTGTCCAATTGGATATTTGCTGATGTGTCTTACAGAACTCATCAGTGTGAAGAATAAATACTCACAGCGGCCACCATTGGAGAGCTGTACATGGATATGGAAGCCACCAGACCAACACTCCCCACAAAAGCCTTGCGCATGGGGTGCGTGTGGGCCACAAAGCTCGACAGAGACGCTGTCAAGGCAAACAACGCTAGGACAGGAAGCGCAAGCTGCAAGGCAAACCTCTGCAAATCGATGAGACCATCAGGATCAGGTAAGCCTGCTAAGTGCTAACATCGTTCAGAATCAGGTGAGCCTCCTAAATGCTAATACCATTAATTCATAAGCTCACACTAATCAGTATATATTCAGTCGTCACACGACCACTACTTGCCTTCTTCTCTGCTGGTGCGAACCATATGTATATGCCGATGAACGTGATCTCCAGCAGGATGCCCAGCCCGTTGATGGTGGCGACGGGCAGGTTCTCCCATCCGGAGCTCACCACTGGGAGCCCGTACCATGTGTACAGGAGGCAGTTGAACAGAGCTAGGATGTATGGCACGCATGAGAATTCCTCCACGTTGCCCTTCTTTATCACCCTTCTGAACGTCAATCTGGTGAACATTTGTTCAGAGCATGTACAGGTGATGACCAAGATTAGTTTGTTGTATGCGCTGCAGTGTTAGCTAGTATTGATCATAACATATATTCAGGATATGGATGATGCATACATACATAGGGGCTGCATAGAGGAGCATGGAAGCAGCATTTCCTGCAAGACAGAGAGAAGGGCGTAGGCTTTACAGTCGTTATATTCGAGAAATAATAATAATATGCTTCAACAACAAGTAGGTGTACGATGTGAAGCACCTAGGATTCCTACTGCAAAACGAATTGTATTTGGAACCATTCTTGATTGCTAGCTGTTGCTGCGATGCCAAGGTTTCCTGTACTCTCCAAACTGAGCAAGGGCTAAATGTGTTGTGTTGTTGACTACCTGAGTAGCATGTGTTGCCTGAAGTGGAGGCAACCAATTTATACTGCCTGAGCCCTGATTCTGCATAACGGAATTGCAGAATGAGTGGATGGCTGTAGCCCAAGAAGCAAAAGGCCTGGCTGCATGGAACTCAACAGCTGTGTGGCTCCAGTTAGCCTGAGGCAACGATGGCCGTCAACCTGCCGTCAGTTGAGGTCTTTATTTGTCCACAAAGATATAGATATCCCTGCAGTGTAAAGCGGACTAAACATTTTTTTATGCGTGCTATGCATGTCCAAAGGTCCACTGATTATATACACACTGCATTATTAGAAAGAAATTAAGTGATTGTTGCGTGGATCACCAATTAAATCAGCAAATCTGCAGCCGATGAGAGGATTGGCTTGTGTGAAAATAAAGGTCTGACGAACTAGGTTGAACACATACATATGCTTACTCTGAATCCATATCAGCCCAATGAGTCACCAAACAACGCCCAAAAAAAGTCAGTCTCTCTGTGGATTCAGGATGAGAATGTTTAGTCATCATTGTGATAAAAGCCATGGAGCACTGGAAGGCAATTGCTCCATAGATGTGCATTATGCAGCATTGTTTAGTCATTGCTGAGCCAAGTGTACGCTGGTGCATCAACGCTCACACTAAAGCTAGATAATGTGCGCGCGCACCAATGTTAAAGACGCTTAGCTAGTGTATATGATCGATCGCCTGTCGCTTGCACTAGAAAACTAACTACACCTATATATAACCGTGGGCAGATTAGAATTTGCTGCAGTTTCATGTGATGCTGCCTTTGTCTTTTTATTTCGGTAATGGGCCTCGCATCAGCTGTGCTGTGCTCCGTTGACCACTCCTCCCTCAGCCAGCAGTTTGGTATTTCTGGTTCCCCAAATCATGGTGTCTACCAACTCCCAAATTGGTATGGGGAGGGGGAAAAAAGTCTATTCAATAGTTTGGCATATTTGACTTTCTAAATATCTGATTTATGGACCCACAATTATTCAAAAAAAAAGAAATGGCAAACGCGATGAAGAATACAATTACTATTTAGCAAGTCAATAAACACAGTGCAAACTGAAATATTCACGTGAAACTAGACGACGTGCAGATCAACAGAACAATGTATTGTATCTGTTTCAGCAAAGTGGATGGTATTGTATTCGGACACTGGACCTTCACATGTTACAGTATGCGATCTACACATCCAGCAGCATGTGTGAGAGTTGAATTTAACAATTCACTAAACAAGAGATAGTTCAGTCGCTAGAGGATTCTACACGAACGAACAGGTTCAGTTGCTAGCGGATTCTACACGAACAGGTTCGGTTGCTAGCGGATTTAACACGCACGAACAGGGTTCCCGATGCAGAGAAGTAGTGGAGGAATCTGTTCGTACCTGAACCCTAACGTGTCACGCCGCTGCACCTGCACATCCTCTCTTCCAGCGCGAACAGGTTCCCCGACGGAGACCGGGATGTTGGCGTCCAAGATATCTCCGATGCGCGCAAATATGCTATTCGATCGTGCTAACGGGGAATTAACTTATCAAAAGATAGCAATAGCAAGAAGCGAGATGACCCGTTTTTATTTTTTTTAAAGAATAAGAATAGGAAACCAATTTATCAAACCGTTGAAGATGGTCTTAATATTTACACATGAACAGCCGGTACGTTTTATAAAGAAGGAAATACCCATTTTTCTTCCTCCAAATTTGCAAAAAGTCCATTTTTCTCCCCGAGCCGCAAAAACCGGGTAAATCATCTCCCTCAACTTTTCAAACCAGGTGTTTTACCTCCCTAGAACGGTTTTCAAAGTGTTTTTGTACTTTTTCCATAATTATTTATTTCGGGTAATTATTTAAAAATCATTGTTAATCATAGAGAAACTATAAATGAAAATCTTTTTTTACTCCACATCAATAGATCTACACAATGAATATTATATGATATGCTTTAGTACAAAAATTTTTATAGTAAATTTAGATCTAGGCAAATATATAATTAACTGGAATAATTCATGCAGTTTTTTTTGTCCAATTGTGGTGAAATTTCTGTGGTGTCCTAATTATTTTATACTTAAACTGTTGTAAAAATCTATGCTCATTGAAACTTAGTTATAGATAATTGAATAAATAAGTTGTGCATGATTCAATGAGTATGAAATTTTTACTCCATTTGAAGCATAGGTCATCAAAAAACATTACCACAGTTAGACCATAGAAAAGCATACCATATTATTTGTCCACATAAAAGTGATTTTTATGGCTTCTATGTAATTTACTATGATTTTCAAAATTTAGCCAAAATATAAAAAAATGATTCAAAATCACTCCTCAAAGCTGTGACACCCCGGCCCGAGCTTAATAAGGTTGATAGAATACTCATACCAACAAGTTACAACTTCTTTTCCAGAGGCCCATCTCTTAAGTACCCTAAAGTTAAGCGTCTTGGCTTTGAGCGATGGGTGACCGACAGGAAATCTTTCCCGTATGTATGAGTGAGGACAAAGTGGGCAGAGTAAAAGACTAGTGTTTGAGGATAGTATTGATCTTAGAGAGCTGTTGTTTAGCCTGGCCTCGAAGAGGAGGGTAGTCTTCATCCTTATAGAGCATCTTTCCTCGGTGCGTATGAGTGAGGACAAAGTGGGCAGAAAAGACTAGTGTTGGTCTGTGAGGATAGTATTGATCTTAGAGAGCTGTTAAGCGAGGCTGGCCTCGAGGAGGAGGGTAGTCTTCATCCTTATAGAGCATCTTTCCTCGGTGCGTATGAGTGAGGACAAAGTGGGCAGAAAAGACTAGTGTTGGTCTGTGAGGATAGTATTGATCTTAGAGAGCGAAAGGTCTTCATGCATGGGCCTCGAAGAGGAGGGTAGTCTTCATCCTTATAGAGCATCTTTCCCGGTGCGTATGAGTGAGGACAAAGTGGGCGTAAAAGACTAGTGTTGGTGCGTGAGGATAGTATTGATCTTCTTAGCGAGGGCCTCGAGGAGGAGGGTAGTCTTCATCCTTATAGAGCATCTTTCCTCGGTGCGTATGAGTGAGGACAAAGTGGGCAGAAAAGACTAGTGTTGGTCTGTGAGGATAGTATTGATCTTAGAGAGCGAGCAGTCTTCATGCCTCGAGGAGGAGGGTAGTCTTCATCCTTATAGAGCATCTTTCCTCGGTGCGTATGAGTGAGGACAAAGTGGGCAGAAAAGACTAGTGTTGGTCTGTGAGGATAGTATTGATCTTAGAGAGCGAGCGGTCTTCATCCTTATAGAGCATCTTTCCTCGGTGCGTATGAGTGAGGACAAAGTGGGCGAAAAGACTAGTGTTGGTCCCGCGGAGGATAGTATTGATCTTAGAGAGAGAGGTCTTCATGCCTCGAGGAGGAGGGTAGTCTTCATCCTTATAGAGCATCTTTCCTCGGTGCGTATGAGTGAGGACAAAGTGGGCAGAAAAGACTAGTGTTGGTCTGTGAGGATAGTATTGATCTTAGAGAGCGAGCAGTCTTCATCCTTATAGAGCATCTTTCCTCGGTGCGTATGAGTGAGGACAAAATGGGCAGAAAAGACTAGTGTTGGTCTGTGAGGATAGTATTGATCTTAGAGAGCGAGCCTGGCCTCGAGGAGGAGGGTAGTCTTCATCCTTATAGAGCATCTTTCCTCGGTGCGTATGAGTGAGGACAAAGTGGGCAGAAAAGACTAGTGTTGGTATGTGAGGATAGTATTGATCTTAGAGAGCTGTTAAGCGAGCCTGGCCTCGAGGAGGAGGGCAGTCTTCATCCTTATAGAGCTATTAAGCGAGCCTGCCTGGCCTCGAGGAGGAGGTCAGTCCGAGGGCAGTCTTCATCCTTATAGAGCTATTAAGCGAGCCTGGCCTCGAGGAGGCGGGACGTTACAGGAGGTGATTTGTCAGGTTTCATTTTCTTCCTAGAAGCATAACCTTTTTTTTTATAACAAGTACCGAAAGGGGATGGTTTGTGCGGCAAGAAATCCCACAAAGATAGGCCAGCACTGAAGCAGCCCACGCTCCAGATGGGCCTGTAATGTATTTTTACGGTCAATTTGCGCTTGTCATTGATTTCCCGTGAAGCCTGCCCGATCAAGACCAGCTTCACGGTTCGTAATCTGACTAGTTCCTAGTCAGCTTCGTCGATTGTAATTAACGAGCAGCTCTTCAAATACCCACACAGAGTTTCGCAAAGCTCGTCGCATTGCCACGAGAAAAACAAAATTAGTTTAATTGCTGACTCACAACCACAATGCAATTCCCGATATATTATATATACTAGCAAAAATGCCTGTGCGTAGCAATGGGAGCGAAGTTTAAGTTTTTGAATATATTGTTGTGTGTGTGTATATTGGAATATTTCGCTGCGATTGCCCTAAATAAGGGTAGTTAGCTGGTATATTGTGTTAATTCTAGCTTTTTATATGGTGTCCGTAGGCTGATGTGTATTGAGAAGAGAAATACCTCTACATCTTCCTCCTAACCATACCCAAACATCACGATTAGAGTGCATTTAAGGCTAGAGAAAAGGACTTCCTAAAGAAATACCTGCACAACTCTTGGTGCTCTTGATCTCTTTAGTGTTGTGAATGAGGCGAGAGAGCACCTCCTTTTATGGGTGGAAGAGAGGGGCTCTGTGGAAGTTGGCTCATCTCCACATGGAAATGATCAAAACTGGCTTCCTTTAGGTGGTTTGCATAAAACATTTAAAGGTTTGCTCTGTTGGGCCTCATGTGTTTGTGGACTAGTAGATCTTCTCGTTAACTTTCTAACGATGTATGCACTCCAAAGCGGAGTCTAGATGTGTCCTAGGTGACCATTTTACCCGGTACCGCTCCTTCAGTCTGACACAAACTTGAATTGGACCTCCACTTCTTGAGCTCATTTAGGTGTTTGTACCCATTTTTAGGGTCCATGTGCTTTGGTATTTTGGGCCTTGTACACAGGGACGGAGCTAGCCTTTGGGGGCGGCCGGGCTCCGGCCCCCCCCTACATTTTGCATGTAGATGGAGCCCCTCCTTACATTTTATGTATAATTATATATATTAAAAGAGGCTAAGCATGGTTTAAGCTTTATTAGCCCGGCCTAAATTTTTTTGCTGGCTCCGTCACTGCTTGTACATGTTTTGCTTGAATATACCTTTCAGAAAGTGTCTTTTTGTGTATTTTCAGATATTGTCCTGCAAACCATGCAATCTAGCAAAATGCATGGAAATGTTGGCGGAAAAGTATGCATTAAGGATAGCCAACACCTCTGCCATGGAGTCGACCAGCCTCCAGTTGAGCACGGGTGAGCGCGTCGCGAGCAAGGTGCGGTGCGCCCGAAACTTCTAACTGCCAACCTCAAACATGACGTCCGAGCCATCGATGCTTTCAGCAGGCAGTTGGAGCTCACGACATCGCATGGCGACTGTGGCGGTGCGGTTGTGGTCGCTGCCCATGCAGGACGATGACCCCGCACATGTACGTCACGTGGACGCTGTCGGGCGACGACGACTCTAGCTCCAGGTCCCTTTCCCCACACGAAGCGGCTCTAGCCCTCTAGCATGTGTTGGCCACTTGGGAGCTTACAAGACTCTATCGACGCGATTGTTGATAGGACCTGTTGGTTATCGTCATTGTTGTTGACGGTAACCAACTACATTTTAAACACCGTCAACGTACACCAAAACCACCTAGAGATAGGGGTTATAAACTAACAAATTCCATAGTTTTGGTGTATATTTGGTTCTTGTAGGTACAAGACAGGACATGTGCACTTTGGGCCAAAATACAAGGAAAAAGAATAAAAATACAATAAATAGAAAAAGCCCACAAGTGACAAATGGCAAGACCAATCCAACTTACCTCGGCGGGGACACAAACTCGGGCTCTCCACGCCCAAACCGGGCCCAAGACAACGAAACACGACAACACGTCAAAGCGGGGCGGTTTGGGGCCGACAGGGTGCGCCCGCACCCCTCCTTCCGACAGTGGGGGCGGGCCGGTGCGGCGGTACATTAACTCCGAAGAACGTCGGTGGCGCCGTGGACCAGGTTCAGTGAACCCAAAACCGACCATTCTTGGTCGGTTTGGACATTATGGTGGTGGTGGCTATTTTCCAAGGAAGGCTCCTACACCTCTCTCAACAACCATTCCAAGGAGAATTCAGCACATTTGAGCAAGAGGAGTAGCTTAGCCTTCTTCCTACCTTGTAAATTCTAGAGAGTGAGAGAGGAAAAGCTAGAAGGAAACTTGGCTCCTTCTACTCGGAGTTGTCGGAGTAGCTTCGGTGATCCGCGGTTCCTAGGAGGTCGGAGTGCCGGACTTGTCGGCACCACGACGCTTGTACCTCTACGGGCTTCTTACAATTTGGTGAGCAAGCTTGTGTTCATCTCTCGGCTTATTGTCTTTCCGATTACATTATCTTAACTTGTTATAGTCTTACGGGATCGGTAGATTGTCTCGTATGAGCGTTAGTTCTTGGTGAAGGAACTCTTTGACCGGGGAACCTTGGCCAACATCAAGAACTGTGACCAATAGTGCAAACGTGGTGTTTGGGCTAGCGTTCACCTACCTTTTGCGAAGCATCCCACGGTCGTGAGGGTAGGCGGCAGGGTTGTGACAGCCTTGTCCGTCCCTTGTAATCCCTCCACGTTCGGGTGTGACGTAGAGCTAATTGCCGGACTCTGCCCAGTTTGGGCGAGGGCCGGTGCCCGAAGTAAGGAGATAACAATGCGAGAAATCACTGACCGGAAATCTAAGCCCATAGGGAGACCTCATTACTCGTAGAACCTAACCTTGCCTTGGGTAAACACAGGTCCAGGAAGCCCTCAACGCAACCGTCCTTGCGAATTATACGATACCCTGTTTATCACCGGGTGAAGTGCTACAACGGTATTTCCCGTGCGCTTGCGGACTTTGCTACTTTCGCTAAGAAACACCAACATCTGTCCATACGCTATGCCCTGTGTCGCGCATCCTTTTCCTATTGATGATTGGTGGATTTGGTGCCTCTCCCGTCCCGTTCGTCTCCACGCTTAATTTTCTCAAAAGAAGTATTCGTCCCTTGGCTCTAGTTTGAGGTTTGGTTATACTTCCCCTGTTTAAAACGGTTCACTTAAATTACATAAATTACACATGAACATTGGATGCAAATGTTTCTAGAAACAAGTATTCATCTTTATCTCTAATTAGCAAAATATGTCCGTACGTTGTAACGGGATGTACAACAATTCTGAGAATAACTTATTGTATATGGAGGCTTGAGATTAATTTTGGGTTCCAGTTTATTTTAGAATATTTGAATGCACACTTTTATTTTATACTCTCTCCATACCAATTTATCTTAGGAATCAATTTGGCCACTTTTTAGAATTTTATACTCCCTCCAAAGTAGAATATTAGTTTATTCACACACAAAAAGGTACATAAGTTGTTCAAATTGAGATGGATATAATAGGTTTATAATGATGTTATTCATCTATCATTAAATATGTTTTTTTTTTGAGATTATAAAGTACAACGCAGACGCTCAACACGCACGCACACTCACCCCTATGAACACACGTATGCAAACCCTACCCCTATGAGCACCTTTGAAGGACTGAGCCGGCAATCTTAAAGTTCACGAAGTCACCACAGACGCCTCGCTGTCGACGGGGGCGTCGCCTACCACTTAATGTGTAGCGCCGGAAAATCCTGAAATAAAATCTATATATACCTACTAATAAAGAGAGAAAATTTCTGCCCCCACAATTTTTTTCTGCCTGCCTTCTTCCGTCTCTCCCTCTCCTTATCGGCACTCCTACTACCAGAAGAGTTGGAAACTGATAGCCTTTGGTCTTCACGTTTTTTTGGTCTGCCTGGTATACGTAGCCCCAACGTGAGCACACCAGTCCGTCGTCCAAGGACTCCCCCAACAATGCGGTCAGGCAATGCAAATCCTTGTCAAATCCAAAAAGGACTCAACCGGCCAACCTGCATGTACGTATCCAACCTGCTTGTACGTATCCATATATACATAATTACACGTATCCTGGAAGTCTAGAATTACACGGTCCTATAGAAATCAAAAGCGAGATATTCAAATAGCTTCTCCAACATCATGGACACCGGCCGGCGAGCAGTGGCGAAGCCACAAACAAATAAACCCTGGTGCACTGCTTAAGTACCTTACACAAATTTATTAAATTATATGGCAAAAATACATCTATTCAATGGTAATTTTTCTTTTACCCTGGTGCCTGTGCACCAGGGAAGTACAACGCGGCGTCGCCACTGCCGGCGAGCATGCCCAATTGCCCCTGCGTCCCTTGCCGGACCTACACTTGATCTACCATCACAGGGCAGCTGACACAAGGCAGGATTGCTGCTTGTCAAGATGTACACGCTGGAGATGACATAGAGGCAACTGGAAACATGAAAAGGGAAATGAAACCAGGTATAATTACTTCAATATTGCTTAAATTATTGTTAGAACATATCATACTATTCTTATTATACACTCAATGAATCCAAGTATAATGACTTCAATATTTCTTAAATTGTTGTTGGAACATATCACAATATTCTTATTGTACACTCTATGAAGATACGTTAATGGATGCCAAAAAAAAAAAAAAGGAAAAGAGAAAGAGAGAGATATGCACAGATGACCAATGAAAATAAAAACAGGAAAGGCTTAAAAGGCTCCGTGAAGCCTATCAACAAGTACCCCCCGTTGCAACGCACGGGCATATTTGCTAGTATGTTAAAATTGAGAATATATCGATCGTTACAATTGTTTTTGTTTTGCAAGTGAAATTAGATATGCGTACGTATCTATATATACTAAAAAAACATATATAGCCTTGCTTGGGGGCCTATCTTAACAAGTTCGCCATAGGGCCTATCTTAACAAGTACTGGCCCGGCACTCCATACCCGTTGCCACGCTTTAGGGTGTGTTTAGTTGGTGAAATGTTTTGGGTTGAGCTACTGTAGCACTTTTCGTTTGTATTTGGTAATTATTGTCCAACCATGAACTAACTAGGTTTAAAAGATTCGTCTCGTACTTTTCAGCCAAACTGTGCAATCAGTTTTTTTATTTATCTACATTTAGTGCTCCATGCATGCGTCAAAAGATTTGATGTGACGGATACACTTTTCGGGTTTGCTCCGTGCCGAAGCGCCACTGTGCCGAAGCGCCTCTTTCTTGAACTAAACACACCCTTAGGTTGCCTCCGTGCCGAAGCGCCACTGTGGCGCCTCTATGCCTAGCGGCTTCATAGCTCTGCGCCTGCCGTGTGCCCCCGTGACGAGGCTTCTGCGGTAAACGTCTCTAGTGGACAGGGCGCCTTGGCAGGCAATGGGTTAGTGGCTTGGCAGCCCATTGGCCTCATGTTGCCCGTGCATCGGTGCCCTTAAATTTTTATGATTGATTTGTTTTTATTGTCTGATTTATGGTCAATTTAGATTGCATGTGTTACATTCACAGCAAGGGGAAGTTGAGGTAGTATAAAGTATCCATGACATCGAGTTTGAGTCTTTTTTTTTTATTCCTGGTTCCTTTTTGTTATCTTGTTCACACGACTTACCACCATATAGTACCATGAATCCCATAGACCGGCTTAATGGGAAGAAATTTTGGATTTTTAACATTAAATAAGTATAAAGATATATATAATAATTTAAATATCCTTATTTTCTAATAATTTAGTTTTATAGCTCAAAAGAATATTTTTGAGCAAAATAGAAGACATAAAACTTGTTTTTAATTACAACACATAAGTAGTGGGCCCTGGCTGGCTGGTAAACACATTGGGCCTTTCACCCAGCCCACGTACGCGAGTGACGTTTCTTTAAGACGATGTCCAGGGTAGCGTGAGCGTGGCGGCCGTGTCAGACACAGAAACGGCTCAAGATCGATGTTACGGACTTGGAGTACTTGTGTAGAAAAAAATATAGAAAGGAGAGGAGAATACGGATACGGAGGAAGAGGCATATATAGGTAGAGAGAAGAGAAGATAGGGAAGCCGAACAAGCGCGGCCAGCAGTCAATCCAATGATGATGTCCGTCGCGTCCATGACGACGTCGTCGTCACTGACGCCGACGACAACGCCGCGCCCCGGTGCCGGAACGTCATCAGCGGCGCTGATGGAGAGGCTGCTGCAGCGGCCGTCGTCGTCTGCCGGAACGCGCCGCGTCATGCGGCAGCTGCGGGATCGCGCGGACGCGCTGCGGCGAGAGCTGGATGCGGTGGTGGACGTGACGGAGGAGGCTAAGGCGGCCACGCGGGACGCCGAGAGGCGCGAACGCGAGGCGGCGGCCGAGCTCCACGCCGCGGCGAGGACCGCCGAGACGCAGTGCGCCAAGCTGCGGCAGCTAGAGGAGGAGCTCAAGGGCAAGGACGGGCGCATCAAGATGCTGGCGGCCATCGTCGAGACCATCACCAAGAGGAAGTGATCCATCCCAAGACACGCGTACGACGTCCGCGTACTTGCTTTAATTTTTCCGGCTAGGGCGATCCATGCATGCATGTGTTCTCTGCATTTTTATGGCCTTCTTCTGTGCACGCCCGAGTCACGGGCACGTATACACGTATGCTGTTTGCGTTAGGGCAGTCCCAACCTAGAAATTACCTTCTAGTTTTCATAGATGTCAAATCAGCAAGGCACTGCTATGACGAACTATGCGATACAACCCAATATATATTGTGCATCTTGTCCATATAGTGGTCTCATAATAAATTTATCACTCTATTGCGAGGATTGATCATGCCCCCACAAAGAGCTGTAAAGAAACGACGCCTGCTTCTCTAACGCAAAAATCATCGTTTCAGTGATCGTTGACATGTATACTTACATGTGAGGTTGGGCATGAAAGTTTTTAAAAAAAAGGTTTTCTAAATTTCAAGTGCCTAATATAATTTCATTTAGCGAATTGGCATGTAGTCCAATGGTAGGACGGTCAGTGGGACGCTACCCACCGGGGTTCAAATCCTGGTGCTCGCACCTTTTCCCTGGGATTTTCCCAAGGATTTACCGGCGTTATGCATTAAGGGTGGTAAAGCGACGTTCCGTCGGCACGACACGGCGCCTATGGTGACTTCGAGAATCTCCAGATCTGCCGGCTGCCCAGTCCTTCGGAGGTGCTCATAGGGGTAGGGTTTTGCGTGACGTGTGTTCATAGGGGTGAGTGTGCGTGCGTGTTGTGAGTGTCTGCGCGTTGTACTATGTAATTCTCAAAAAAAATATAATTTCATTTAGAAATTTTAAAACAATAATCTTATACAATCAGCTACCGCACCTCCATCATAAAAACTTGGTGTTTATATTCAGATTCAGAAGAAGGAACTGTATCTGACGTAATAAGGACGGATGGAGCAGGAGCACAAGACTTGGTCATTTCTTTTCTTGACCTAATAAGGACGGAGCACAAGACTTCAACTGCCGGCATGAGCATGTTCATGACCTGAGTTTGGTCTAGTCCCCTTGTTTTATCTTCCATATGGACGGCTCAAACAACGCTACGCTGCTAGTCGCTAGCTACTAGGGTTGGACGTGTCAAACCAAACGTATTAGAACCTGCCGGATCTTGATGATCAACTTGTGTTCCATCGTCCTTCTATAAAAATCCAGGTCAGGGGCCTCCAACCTTTTTACCCAAAAAGAAGTAATTAATTTGAAGCGGCAAGATGTCGACGAAGAAGCCCAGCGAGTTCAGTGGCGAGGAGGAGGACGTGGTGCTCGCCGAGTTCGAACGGCTGACGCGGGACGCCGCCGCCGTCCAGCGGGGAGACACTGCGGCGGATCCTCGACGAGAACGCCGCCGTCGAGTACCTCCAGCTGCATGGCCTCGCCGGGCGCACGGACCCGACACCTTCCGGGCCAGCGTGCCCCTCGCCACGCACGACGACCTCGAGCCCTACATCGCGCGCGCGTCGCCGACGGCGACACCTCCCCCGTCCTCACCGCCAAGCCCATCACCTCCATCTCTCTCAGGTTCGTGTTCGTCAACACAGAATCAGTTTGTTCCATGTGTCGCTGCTGCTACATATTGTCCAGCTCAGCGCAAGCTTACCATTGAAAATCCATGGCGTACGTACGCAGCTCCGGCACGACGCAGGGGAAGCGCAAGTACCTGCCCTTCAATGATGAGCTATTCAAGCTGACGATGCATGTGTACCGGACCTCTTTCACTTTCAGAAACAGGTATGTATGACGAACGCACGCACGAACGCGGCACGTACGCCGCCGGCCAATCGTGATTGACGCTCCAACGACCGACCGGCGGCATCCTTTCCGGTCCATCGTGCACGATCGCTATTTCTTCTTTTGGCGCTGGTCTAATCCAGTAGAGCAGTAGTTCGTTCGCTCCACGACATGTGGTCCCCTGTTGATCGCTATTTCATCCGATCTCAATCTCGTCCGTCCGGACAGGGCGTTCCCCGTCGAGGGCGCCGGCAAGGCGCTACAGTTCGTCTACGGCAGCCGGCAGCTCGCCACCAAAGGGCGGCCTGACGGCGGCGACGGCCACCACCCACCTGTACCGCAACGAGGGGTACAAGGCCGCGGTACGCGACATCCAGCTGCCAGGCTGTAGCCCCGACGAGGTGGTCCTCGCCGCCGCGGACTTCGCACAGTCGCTCTACTGCCACCTCCTCTGCGGCCTGCTCTTCGCCGACGAGGTCTGGACCGTGTTCGCCATGTTCGGCCACAACCTCGTGCTCGCGTTCCAGACGCTGGAGCGGACGTGGGAGGAGCTGTGCCACGACATCCGCCACGGCGCCCTGTCGCCGGCGCGGGTCACCGAGACAGCGCTCCGGCAGGCCGTGTCCGCGCTCCTCGCGCCGCCGAACCCTGCGCTGGCCGACGAGGTGGCGCGCAGGTGCGCCGAGGCCAGGCTCAGAGACTGGCGCGGGGTGGTCCCGGCGCTGTGGCCCAACGCCAGGTACATCCACACGATCGTGACGGGGTCCATGGAGCATTACGTGAGGAAGATCCGGCACTATGCCGGTGGCCTCCCGCTCGTCGCCATGGATTACGGCGCGTCGGAGGGATGGTCGGTGCCAACGTCGAGCCGGAGGTGCCACCGGAATCGGCGACGTTCGCAGTGCTCCCGAACATCGCCTACTTCGAGTTCATTCCTCTCAAGATCAACGACGGCGGCGGAGCTCGTGCCGATACTGGCATGAGCTACAACTCCGAGGCGGATTCCGTCGGCCTGACGGAGGTCACCGTCAGTGAGCACTACGAGATCGTCATGACCACCTTCGCAGGTACCTTCATCAGTTCATGCATGTTCGTTACATACCATGGAAATGCATCAATGGGTTTGAAATGGCAACAGGGTTGTACCGGTACCGTCTGGGTGACGTGGTGAAGGTGGCTGGCTTCTACAACTCGACGCCCAAGCTTAAGTTCGTCAGCCGGGGGGCGATCGGCCCCACACTGTCCATCAACGTCGACAAGAACACGGAGCAGGACGTGCAGCTCGCCGTCGATGGCGCGGCCAAGATCCTAGCTGCCCGGAACACATCGTTGGAGGTGGTGGACTACACCAGCCACGCCGACGTGTCGTCCGACCGGGCCGCTACGTCGTCTTCTGGGAGCTCAGCGGCGAGGCCAACGACGACGTGATGCAGCGCTGCTGCGACGAGCTGGACCGACGTTTCGTCGACGCCGGGTACGTGAGCTCTAGAAAGACGCGCGCCATTGGGCCTCTGGGCTGCGGGTGCTATGGCGGGGAACGTTCCAGAAGGTGCTGCAACACTGCCTCTCTCGGCGCTCCGGCGAACCAGTTCAAGTTGCCGAGGTGCGTCGCTCGGTCCAACTCTGGCGTCCTCCAGGTCCTCTCTGACAACGCCGTCAAGATCTTCTTCAGCACAGCTTACGACTGAAGATGGCATCTGCATCTTTTTTGTTTGCTTGGCCTGTTATTTGTAAGGCTAGATATATTGGGCATCATGAAATAGAATAGACTTTTTATGGCAATTCTCGGTTAAAATACACTCCCTCCATCTCAAATTGTAAGTCATTCTAAGAATCAGCTTGGAGAGTTAAAGCATCGTAAGTTTGACCAAATTGTCACTGAGAGGGCATGTTTGTTTCTTTGAATTGATTGTATAAACTATAGTTGTGGTAGAAGAAAATACATAGAATCCGTTCAATAAAGTCAAAACTTTTACTTAAGTCGAGGACAGAAAATGTATGGAATCCATTTCTCACCTCCACCCTATAAATTTGAGATAGACTTACATGAAAACTTTGGAAAGTTGTGGAATCTTAAATTTTTCTTCCACAACTACAGTTTATACAAACAATTCAATTCCAAAAATTCGGGGATCCAAGCAGCCCCTAAAAGTATAGTTTTTGTGAAACTGAAATTTGAAAGTGTAAGCTCTTCGTGATATTTTCCGGTAGGATTTTCAAAATTTAATCAAGAAAATGTAATTGGCTGCCCGTGCCATTGCTGGGCCGTCCCTTCTTTTTATTTATGCAAAGCACGTCGCCCATGTCCTTGTGAATTTTGGCCCAAACTAAGCCCAACACCTAGAGACGCTCTTTGCAGTTCCACGAATCCCCTTACGTCATTCCATTGAAGTGTGACGTTATGAAGGGTTTCAGAATGTCACGTCATCTTTTGATATCTGAATTGATAAATGAAACAACTTCTCTCAGTGCACAACTTTCATTTCACAATTTTTATAGGTTAACCAAAAGCATTAAATGAAGTAAAAGCATTAAATTATTTCATGAAGTTTAAAGTAAAACGCTTGTGAAGATGAAACAAATTATTTTTAGTGGACTTTCATTCCATACTCATAAAACATAACTCTTTGCTTCCTTATATATTTATGAAACTTGTATTGAGAATGGCCCTAGCCCGAGAGACGATACGCATTACAGTTCCAACTGCTCATGAATTTCCCTTCGAGTAAGGCCGTTAATTTTTTTGCCGTGTGAACAAAAAGAATGCATATAACTATATGTAGTCCATGGCTACACCCTAATAAAGTGATGAACAAGGATGTGTTCATCACCAAATTGGGCGAGCAGTAATGGACATCTACGTCACCTTTAAAGCTTTATTAATTCATGTATTTCTCAAACCATTTTGAAAACACTCTATCTATTCATGTGTTTGGTTGATGCTGGGACACAAATGGAGTGAGATGTCCCAATTTATCATGGTGTCTGGTCTCACTGGTACACAAATGATTTTGCAAGACGACGCCCTTTTATTAACAGAGGCGGTCACAACGGCACATTCATGAGGTAAGCTCTGTTGCGGCCATGCTACTATTCACCCCGCCCTCGCATCCTCACTCGTCCATCTCTCTCAATTTGCAGTTCTACGGTCGGTTGGGTCTTCTCCAACAATGGCAGTCCAGATTCGGGCGGATCTCCGGCAGCCAGCGGAGCAACCTTTGGAGTGGCGGGTCTAGCAACCACACCTCCTCGGCGATGGATCCACCGCTGCATGGCTCCCGACACGTGGCGGATCTAGATCTAGGATTGGGAGTGAGTGGGCTCTCTGATGGGATTGAAAACAGGCTCATTGGTGGGCTTCATTTTTTTTAATTTTTTTAGTCCATTAATAGAGACAGGCACACGCCAACCCCTCCGTTATTCATGGATTAATCGTGATTTTTTAATGGAGGCGGTTATACTTGCCCACCTCTAAAAATGAAAAACACCGCATTTATAAATATTTTTTTTAGTAGTGTAGAGATACATGGGAAAGGAACCGTCGTACTGAATGACATAGGCACACAATGTTTTTCCCACGTGATATGCCGTCCAACACCAAACATAACATAGCTAGGCATAGAATTTTTTTTTCCCACGTGATATGCCGTGCAACAACAAAACATAACGTGTACTACTTGATAGTCTAATACAAGACCATGATTTGCTACAGCTGATCCAATGATCGTCCGGACACGTACTCGGACGACGAATCGTACCTCCCGTCCATATCGATCCATCGTCCATGTCTCTTGAATGCCGAAATGTGCCCGGTGCTCTTCAATCAAATCAGAGACCTCACTCATTAGCACGTGCCGGAAAGGATCCATATGCAATGCAGCAGTGGCTGCAGTCCCAATTGCAACAACACATGGTCTATATATACTACTAGCTATAGCTCTGTAGCACATGTCTCTGTAGCATTTCACGTCCCTAGAGACAAGAGGGGGCATGCAGGAGCAGAGACGAGAAAGAGGCAACAACACGTGCCACTCCGTGCGACCGGTCAGGCAGGTGTTGCCCGCGCCGCGCTGCCTCTTGTTTGTGTCGGCCAGTGCCTATACCGATCATGCTTGCTAGTAGCCGGCCGGGCCGGCCATGCATGTGGCTTCAAATTCAGAGTGCTCTCCCAACTGCAGGCAGAAAGGTCTTGTCCCTTCCGGTTTGCACTTGCTTTGCTGTCCTGTCCTGTCCACCAGACGTGTGCTTTTCGTCACATGGCATGCCATGCAGGTGTCCAAACCGTTGCTTGTTGCTTCACAAACGGACGATGGCATGTGGTCTGCCCCCGATGGATGCATGGATAAACATTCGCAACTTCTAAAGGATCAACATCTTGGAGAAGATACACCATACGAAATACTATTAACAGGTTTATTAATTTCACTCGATTCAACAACGACACTACTGATTGCAAACAGGCTAGCTACATTCGATGCGTCACGCAGAGTACGTACCAATGGCTCATCACACAAGAAGCACCTGAATCTGCTGCATCAACATCCTGCAATCAAGTCGATCTGCAAACTACTCCCCTGATCGATCTACTACATCGATCCTCGATCAGTCATAGGCGGTGCTGAAGAAGACCTTGACGACATTACCGGATAGGATCTGAAGGACGCCGGAGTTATTATACCGTCCGACGCATCGCGGCGACTTGAACTGGCTAACGGGTGCGCCAAGGGAGAGGTAATGTCTGAGCACCTTCTGAAACGTTCCCCGCTGCAGCACCCTGAGCTCTAGCGGCCCAATTCCACTGGTCTTGCGTGACCCGACGTAGCCGGGGTCCGTGAAGGCGCGGTCCAGCTCGTCGCAGCAGCTCTGCAGCACGTCGTCGTTGCCGTCGGCGTTGAGCTCCCAGAAGACCACGTAGTGGCCTGGGTCTCGCGACACCTCCGCGTGGCTGCTGTAGTCTACCACCTCCAGCTTCTCCGCCGCAAGGATCTTGGCCGCGCTGTCGACGGCGAGCTGGAGGTCATGCTCGCTGTTCTTGTCGATGTTGATGCTCAGCATCAGGTTACGACGGCACACGAACTTGAGCTTGGGCGTCGAGTTGTGGAACCCGGCCACCTTCACCACGTCACCTAGACGGTAACGGTACAGCCCTGCCAAAAATATTATATAAGAATGGTTGCATCCACAAAGGATTTCTCTAATAATAGAAAAATCTACTTCAAATTGTATATCTTCATTTAATATCCAAAGGTACAATTTATGATGCACAACGCGAGTGTTTCACTTGCAAGCAAATCTTATCCGTTCATCTGACAAGGTCACAGGACACTGTTCTGTACTAGCCTGTAGGCCCTTTCCCATGACGTGCGTGCCCAACCCTGAGCCCATTGCCATCCATGGAGTCAGACAGAGTTCATGCAGTGAAAGGAAAAGTCTGTGCAAGGAAAAGTCTCAGGCTGAGGTGCAGCAAAGTCTGCGAACTGAGAACTGAGACTCTGGAAAAATATACAAAATCCCCACAGCCACAAGCCCCAAAGGTGCGATAGTAGGTGATGAAGAAAGCGAAAGGTTCTTGTCTAGTAGCTGTTTGGATTGGACGACTAGTAGTAAGACACAGACAGACAGCCTGAAAATTCAGCTGCTTCGTTCTGAATAAGATTCATTCAACGAAGATGAGTGTTTGACGGCAGCAAGTAGAGACGTTGCACTCAGTTGTGAATGCACGCGACGGCCTGCTCGTCAGATTCAGTTAGACTGCAGAACGGCCAAGAGCAATCAACGGCCGGCAAACCGACGAATCACCATCGAAGCAGCTCTTTTGTCTTAGCATATTATTCATGGCCGATCCACCAGTTCAACACCTAATCCATATTTTACAGTACAGGCCAATATAGTATTTACTCGGGTAGATGCTATTACCACTCTACCTATACTACTAGTCTTTGGTCCAATCAGTGCCTCCTCTCTCTCTTTCTCTGGCTTTTTGGAAAACAAAACAAAATAACACAACATCTCACATCAAATAATTAATTGTTTTCATTCAGACATCAAATGATTAATTTCCATTCAGACTAAAACTGCTGAATAAGTCGTCTTGCAGTTGCATCACCCTTGTCATTCAGTCAAGTTTAATATTCAGGCAGTGGGCAGTGGTGTAGGAGTAGGTTCCAAGAAGAAGAGTACTACTAGCTGCAATTTCTTCAGGCGTAACAAGTTATCTTGTGAGTTTGTGACACTGTGACAGTAACACTACAACTGACGGTGGATGGATGGATGTGAATGGAAAAATATTCTATTCATTTCAAAACTGCGTTATATTATTGTGCCCTCTTTTCTTACTGTTTTGATCCACGTGTTCATCGAGGCCGGTTAATTCTATATATGTCCACGTAGAAGATTTGCAAACACAAACGTTTGCCGCTCTGCGTACCTCATATACCTAGAAAATGGACAGACTTTTGGATCAGAATCTTGTAAAAAAAAACATTTTTGGATTAGTTTCTGCACTCCCTGTTTCTTGCTGATTGTTTTGTTCATAACCTAGCTACCGACTCCGACACACACTGTTACCGAATCCAGATCTCCAAAGATCGTACATGCATCTCCTGTTCTTGAAGAGATATACAAATGGACCACGCACAAAAGTGCAGATCGATCGGTCGCCAAACAGAACAACTAACTAACGTCGGTTTCAGACCTCTCCTGACGGTTTTTTTCCAACCGGCGGAATAAAATCCATCCTGCGAGAACGACGGTCGTCGCAGCTGGCCAAAGAGCCATCTGCTTTCTCTGAAAGTGAGATCTCACCCAACTCCATGTCTTGTTCAGTTGTTCGAGACCAGCCGGCCGGGAGGACGTACGTACGTGATCGATCGCAAAAGCTAGCCCAAGGTTCGGACAGCTAGCTCTGCTGAACGGCGACCGCCGGCCGGACCGCCGGAGTCAAATCTCCGGCCACCTTCGGCGGTCGTCGTCAGAATCAGCTCACAAAGTCAACAAAGAGGAAAGCGTGAGACCAAACCGAAGCTGTGTGTGAGTGTGTCTTGCTAATCCGGCTCACTGTGCCCACAGGTTAAGATTAAATCTCGAGTACTGCAATTAGGTGGCTGCTGCCATGAAAGTAACAGGCTTCTAGGACTGTGTGCGTTTTTCCCAACTGTACAAGCAACAACAGCAACAGCTCGTACCTTCCAAACCTAAATCTGATGAACTTCTAGGCCGGCCTA
Source organism: Hyparrhenia diplandra (assembly GCA_015847255.1). Taxonomy (NCBI): domain Eukaryota; kingdom Viridiplantae; phylum Streptophyta; class Magnoliopsida; order Poales; family Poaceae; genus Hyparrhenia; species Hyparrhenia diplandra. The sequence continues at coordinate 90,315 of JADLZK010009074.1, forward strand.
ACGACAGTATGCCGTCATGCGTCGTCGTCGTCGTGCATGAATGAATTAAAACGAACGAGCGAGAGCGAGGATCGTTTTACCGGCGAAGGTGGTGATGACAACCTCGTAGTGCTCGCCGACGGTGACCTCGGTGAGCCCGACGGGCTCGGCCTCGGCGTAGCAGGTGTCGTCGTCAGCGGCAGCGGCACCGGCGCCGTGGCAGACCTTGAGCGGGATGAACTCGAAGTAGGCGATGTTGGGGAGGACGGTGAAGGTGACGGACTCCGGCAGCGTCTGGGGCTCGACGTTAGCGCCGACCCACCCCTCGGACGCGCCGTACTCGGCGGCGATGAGTGGCAGCCCGCCCGCGTAGTGGCGGAGCTTCTTGACGTAGTGCTCCATGGAGCCCGTCATGATGCCGTGCACGTACCTGGCGTTGGGGAAGAGCGCCGGGATGACGCCGTACCAGTTGCTGAGCCCGGCGCACCTGCGGGCCACCTCGTCGGCGAGCGCCGGGTTGGGGCCCGCCGTGAGCAGCGCCTCGACGGCCCTACGGACGGCGGGGGCGGTGACCCGCGACGGCGACAGGGAGCCCGCGCGGATGTCGGCGCACAGGTCCTCCCAGACGCGCTCGAAGGTCTGGAAGGCGAGCACGAGGCTGTGCGCGAAGGTGGCGGACACGATGCGCACCTCGTCGGCGTACAGCAGGCCGCACAGGAGGTGGCAGTAGAGCGACTGCGCGAAGTCGGCGCCGAAGATGACCGCCTCCGGGCTGCACACCTGCGACTGGATGGCGCGCATGGTGGGCATGAACTCCTCGCTCCGGTACACGTTGGTGGTGGCCGTGGTGGCAGTCAGCCCGCCCGCGGTGGTGAACTGCCGGCTGCCGTAGATGAACTGCAGCGCCTTGCCGTCCTCCACGGGGAACGCCCTGTACGTGTTCATCATGGATCCAATAAGTCTCACGAGTTCTTCAGAAAGATCAATAAGCCTCGCTCGTCGACGTGATGAGTAGTATGTGACATGCATAGTCACCTGTTCCTGAAGGCGTAGGAAGTCCGGTATATCTGCATCGTGGACTTGACGAGCTCCTGGTTGAAGGGCAGGTACTTGCGCTTCCCCTGCGTCGTGCCGGAGCTGCAAGACATGACATGGGTTCGTCCGTACGTTCAATGGTGACCTACTGGTGAGAGAGCGCGTCGACAAAGCGAGCGACCGACCTGAGGGAGATGGAGGTGATAGGCTTGGTGGTGAGCAAGGCGGAGGTATCGCCATCAGCGATGCGCACAATGTAGGGCTCGATGTCAGCGTGCGTTGCGAGCGGCACGCAAGCCCTGAAGCTAGCGGCGTCGGTGCGTCCCGCGAGGCCCCGGCACCGGAGGTACTCGGCGCTGGCGTTGTCGCCGAGGATCCGGCGCAGCGTGTCCCGCTGCACGGCGGCGGCGTCCCGCGTCAGCGCCTCGAACTCGGCGATCACCGCCTCGCCGCAGAACCCCGTCGTCGTCTTCTTCTTCTCCGGCATGGCGTCGGCCGGATGACGCCTGCTGCTGATGAACCGCTGTCGTCTACCTGCGAGGCGAGACAAAAGGAGTGGCACCCGAACAAGCAGTGAGGACGTCACGTCCAGGGACTCGCGCGGCGGCATGATTCTCATGGCGCCTGCCTGATTCGGTGCTACGACGGCCCCGTCCGTCCGTCCGCGGCGAGGGGCGGGGAGCCGGAAATGACGGCAGCAATCTCATCGGCCGGGAGGGGGTTAGTGCACGCCCCACTTGGCTCGATCGCAACCAAAATGGGATTAAAAAAAAAAGTGGAGGAGGCCATGCGAGCGAGCGAGACAGCCGGAGAGGACAAAACGCAAAACGAGAGAGAGAGGGAGGGAGAGACACGGCCGGGCGGGCGGCGCGCGCGGCGGCGAAACCGGATCACACACAGGCAGGGCAGCAGAGCACAGCAGGCGTACTACCCTTCCCTTCCCTCCCCTTGGCAAGCATGTCCGTCCCCGACGATGAGTGCGCGCAGGACGGAGCACCGCGGGGAACCGCGCTTGTTTGTCCTCCTGCCGCGCGCCCCATGAATGACCATGCACGGCGGCGGCGGCATAGCTGAGCTGAGAGCGCGCGGGGGACGGGACGACCAGCCGCAAGGGTCAAGGGCAGAGAAGAAGCAGAAGAGAGAGGTTGGTAGGGTACCATACCTGCGGTTGCGGACGACGGCCTTCTTCGCTCCTCCCTGTCACCGGCGGCGAGCGAGAGAGCTCGAAACGGCCGTGCTTGGTGGTGCGGCGTTGCTGACGAAACGACAGACCAGGTCACGGCACGCACGACTGGAGTGGAGTGGCCCTGCGCTGCACGAGGCCACCACTGCCGCCTGCATATATACGCACGCACACACGCGCGCTCTCCGAGCGGGGCCCAGGAGCAGGCAGGCCCCATCTGTCAGACAAACGCGTGCTGTGCACGGTAACAGTAAATAGTAAGCCCCAGCTGCCGATTTCCGGTTAACTCTCTCTATCTCTAGTCTACAGTAGTTTCTAGGGAGGGAAATTAAAGGTGAAAAAAATATTAACTAGTGGATCTGCAAGTGATGACGGTTGGTTAAGGAAGAGAAGGAGGAAGGCTAGTCAGCCGCAACCGCAACTAGTGGTGGTCAGCTGACAGACAGCAACGCCCAGCTGATGACAGCGACGCCATCAATATGAATTTGTGCTCATCGAGTGAGCGAGTGTTGAGTGAGTGAGGATAAGTCCAGCAGCTGGATGTTAGTGTTACCACGATGACAACTACGTCGCCCATTTGCTACTCATGATATGTGTACTCCATCCTATAGTGTATCCACCACCATCTTCAACGCCAGCGGCGCCTACTTTACATTGCGGCTCGGTGGTTTCTTCGTTTATATACTACTCCATAGTTGAAAAGGAAGGCGTTTTGAAAAAGTCTTTGGTCAAACATTGACAACATAAATCATTAATAACTTTTAAGTCGTTGAGTTTATAAATGTGAAAATCATATCAATAGATTTGTCTTGAAAAATACTTTCATAAAAGTATACATATATAATTTTTTAATAAATATTTTTGTAGAAAAGAGAAGTCTCGATGCGTTTTGGAGACCGTGTCGCTGTCCTAAACGTCTTTTTTTTTTTCAACTATGGAGAGAGTACACAGTTATTAGGCGAGTGAGAAGGCTATGATAGATACAGATACTACACTTTTTCTTTCTAGAAAATAGTTGAATATTACATTTATGCCACCATGCTCCGTGTATTGTATTCATGTACTGTATTCAGAGCGTCAATCCTACTCAACACTAGTACAATCTTGTAGTGTTATGAATTTTGGAGCTTTATATATAAGGAGACGAGAAAGATGGCTGTACAGTGCTGCTCAGACTCATACAACCTTAGACCGAGCAACGCTATCAATCCATCTTTCTCGTCTCCTCATACAAAATCTCTAAATCTTAACATCATTACACCCCTAGTGGATTGGACGCATTACTAGCAATGGGTTGAACTTAGCATGACTCGAACTTAAAAATCACTCCAAAAAATTTAGCAGTTGTGGAGCCTGAAAACACTTGATTGTTATTAGCTTCTTTCTACTGAAAAAATAACCTTCAAAAGGTGAATTTGTGAAACAACATGTGCCCGTCTATTTTTGCCAACTCTTGTGATGTCACCTACCATTTGCCCCCCTCTTAGCTTTCTTAATCCACTAACCGTTTGCTACAAAAGCTTTAGTGGAGATGAACAAACTTGATATTATATCTACTCATAACGCATGTGTTTGTCCATTTGACGTAACAAATGTTAGAATTTATATATGAATAGTTCCTCTAAAATTCATATGAAGAAATTCTGATAAATCTCAAAGGTCTAATATTTGTGTTCCCTAATAGGCTTTATTGTTTTAGCCCATGAGCAAAGGTGGGAGGTGCAATATCAATTAGTACCATATTGCTAGTTGATATGAAGGTAGGGAGTTTTTCTCCCTATATATTTGTACCAAAGCCTCTTGGGAATAGACACAACATATAACAACTACAATTGGGAGTTTCAATTAGAAAATCCTAAAGTAGTAAAATAGTATTTTCCTCTTCTCAACATTTGTGCCGTCGTCGCCATTCTCCAGCCCGATCGTTCGGCGTGCACCGGCGATCGGGCGAAAGCAGGTCTTCGGAACCGTCGTCTTTACGATTCTGCACCGGGAGAAGGCGAATAAGGTTTTTGGGAAGCGCTCTTCGCGACTACTCCCAAATCTTTCACAGAATCGTCAACAAGGACCGCTCATCGACTAAGCTCATGCGATCGTCGTTTGCTTTTTCACCACCAAGTACTTCTACATCGACAGGTATACATCCGTGATCTAATTCTATTGTTTTATCATGCTCAATCTATCCAATCTCAACGGTGTGCTAGTTGTGCTTACACCTATTACTATGATCATGATATGCTTGCTATGCTATATGATGTTGAATCATGCTATGATACGTGATTTGAGTTTACGTCATGCTAGTTTGTTAAACATGCTTATTCTAGTCTTTCAATTTATCATGATTTATTTTATAAAATTAATCTGGAAATTGCCTAATACTTCAACAACAAATACAACCTTATGCACTTGCCTAGTCTTCACGCACGTAATGATACAAAACAAAACTTAGTTCTCGATATTTTTAGTTCTTTTCCTACTAACATGCCCTGTCTTTCAAAAAAAAAAACACTTTGTCTCGTTTTTGTGGATGAAATTAATTGGTTGGAACAAATGTTCCAAAGGCTTATTAGACATTACAAGCATACTATGATCAAATCTCATGCCAACCGTTTCGGTCCATCTGCTTAGAGGTTGTTTGTTTGATTGGCCACCACCATTTCGCCACAACATGGCATCGACAACCATATAAGAAAAAAATCGATGTTTTGGTTGTTGTCTTAGTTTGGCGAGCCACAAAGGAATCTCTTGATATACGTCTGTTTTTCTTGCCATACCTCTGGAGCTGATTTTTGTCACCACCACACCTATATATGTGGCTGGCAACTAATAAGCAGGGTCTTAATTGTAGTGCATAGGAGTCAAAACATATTCCACTATTCCAATCACCCAACACTGTCTTTCTAGTTGAAGAAATTACACTAGTAGTTCACTGAAATGATGATTGGGGTTTCCATTTCCCCTGTTCCCTTGACTTTTACACCGCATCCGGATACATACAATTCTTTTTTTCTTGAAAAAACAAAATTTATTCAGATGTCGACGTATTCCAAAATAAATCAGAGTAAGTCTAGCACTCTAGCAAAAATGAATGGACAAAATTCTTGCGTATCGATCTCACGCTGGACCTGCAGGTCATATTTAAACCCACTTGTTTCAGTCAGGCAGCATGAGCATGCTTCCAAGGCCAAGCCGGGAACCGGAGATTTGCATGCCCTTATTTCGCGCCATCCCGGAACAGGGACAAGCAGCCCTGCTCTTGACGTCTAACCAACCCGTTGCCTTGCCGCTTTCCAATAACAGCTGAAGCGTGGACAATGCAATGCAAGAGAGTCCTGAAATGAAAAAGAAGAAGATGAGGACAGGCCATGATGGTGTGATTCCTTATTCGGATCGGATATGATGCATGGGAACGGACGGTGATGCGGCCAGCCACGTACGGGTATGGCTCTCCGTGAGTGTGTGTGCGTCAGCTTAGCTCTGCTCGATGTAAAAGCCCACATGTACACCAGCAAAAGCAAGAACACTTTTCTGGTGTTGCCTGCCAAAAGATGGCAGCTGGCCGGTGAATGTAAAGCCAACATGTACACCAGCAAAAGCAAAGCACTTTCTTCGCTTTGTTGCGCCAAAAAAGATGGCAGCCGGGGGATATCGCTACTTCGGTGAATGTAAAGCCAACATGTACACCAGCAAGAGCAAAAGCACTTTTCCTGTTGTTGCCGCCAAAAAGATGGCCTGCCAAAAAGATGGTAGCGGATATGCTAGGGGGGGATATCGCTATTTGTTGCCAGTGAATATGAAGCCAACATGTACACCAGCAAGAGCAAGAGCACTTTTACATTTGTTGCTGCCAAAAGATGGCAGACGGATATGCTAGGGGATATCGCTATTGCCGGTGAATGTAAAGCCAACATTACACCAGCAAGAGCAAGAGCACTTTCTTCTTTTGTTGCCAAAAGATGGCAGCGGATATGCTAGAGGGATATCGCTACTTGTTGCCGTTGAATGTAAAGCCAACATCTACACCGGCAAAGCAAAAGCACTTTCTTCTTTGTTGCGCCAAAAAGATGGCAGCGGATATGCTAGAGGGATATCGCTACTTGTTGCCGTTGAATGTAAAGCCAAGCCGGATATGCTAGGGGGATATCGCTACTTGTTGCCGGTGAATGTAAAGCCAACATGTACACCCGGCAAAGAGCAAAGAGCACTTTCTTCTTTGTTGCACTGCCAAAAGATGGCGGCCGGATATGCTAGAGGGATATCGCTACTTGCCGTTGAATGTAAACCCAATATGTACACCGGCAAGAGCAAGAGCACTTTTCTGTTGTTGCTGCCAAAAAGATGGCAGCCGGATATGCTAGAGGGATATCGCTACTTGTCGGCGGTTAGGACCTTCCCCTCTCCGTCTCTCATGATCACGTAGTAGATGAAAGTAGTAGAACAAGTAGACACAAGATAGGAAGACTATTCTTTATTCATCGAATCTTCGTTATTACAACATAGAGCTCCCACGTATATATAGTCCTGCCAAGGCCTAAGAGTTTTGGTAAGAGCCCACATACAAGCTTGAAAATTCGACTTTCAATGCAATATGATATTCTATAATCATAATTTGGGATTTTACTCATGCAATGAGTCCCACAATGTATTTGTTACTTCTATTGGCCATATACTCATTTAGAGAGAGTAATTAAGAAATACTTATGCTGAGTTTTACTACACTTCAATGGTAGGAAAATATCCTTCATGGATTTAATAATGACCGTAACAAATACTTTTACTTTCGGAGTAATTTTAGGATATTGCTTCTTCTTTTAAGGCATGCAAAATACCATAACTTGGACCATGTGCATATAAGTTTACTACATGTAAACGAGTAGCAAGGTGCAAAAAAGACAGTGGATGGTTACTCAAATATTCTTAGAAAACGTCCTAACATTTTTCAGGATTATGGTATATGCAAAATTTTTCAGAATGTATACCAAGCATTCATTCATCCCAAAAAAAATTATATGCTAGGAAAAATAAATATGAGACTCTCAAATAATTAGTCTAAGGTCTGCAGGATTTAGAGAGCTCATGATCCTTTACCATGTTTCTAGTATAATCATTCAAGATTTATCCTTATTATTACATGGCATATGATTATGATGTGCGATATTATAAATAAATGCATTCAAAAAAGCATAAAAAATATCAACACGTAGTACCATATGTATACATAAACAAAAATTAAATACTTAAATGTACACAAACAGAAGCATTTTATTGTCACGATAATTTTCTTCCAGAAATTCTATCCACTCCCTTTGATCTGTCCGACAACACAGCTACTGGGCTGGGTGGAGGCGCAGCTTCTAGGCTGGTGGCCAAGATTTGAGGTGCGTGCAAGCATCCTGGATAAAAGTCGCGTGCGGACAATCAGTGGAGATGTGGCTCACGTTTGAGTGGAAGAGGTCGTGTGCGTTCAGGAGATGGTGGCTCGCATGCAGGCGAGCATAGCCACGGTGCCATGCAAATTAGGTTTAGAGGCCGGTCCAGCAAGATCTAACCTCATGGTCATTAATTAACGTTGTCTGGAGCAACAGTACAACACTGACTCGACTCGAAGTAGAGTCACGTGCATATGCCGGCAAGAAGTCGACAAGTACTAATCAAATTCGGATTGCATCCTGACTACGAATCCAAACCATCTTTCCTGTAGTTGTTTCCCTGTCACCTCGGCCTGTAGCTCATTATTTAAATGCCCCCGCTTCTGCATGCATCGCAGTCGCGCGGGTCACGATCCTCGGCTCTGAACGCCAAATCAGGGGAACATCAACAGTTTAATGGGGTACAAAAGCGTTGAATGAAGTCCAACGACAAAATTTGATCAGCTCTCGCAGGCTGATTAATTTAATATGAACCCAAATCTAACAGGCAAGAAGACCGGTTCATGTGAATCTATATCTATATATCTACTAGAAGTAGGCAAGTAGCAGCACTACTCACCGTTGTAGAATTGAATCTTTTAGGTTCTCTATGGCGAGGTATCTGATTCCACAACCGCGAAAAAGTCTACCTCGATTAAATAGCCCGATTGGAAACATCTCTTTGGTTTGAGTTCGCGCTGAATCAGCGCCAGTAGTCCCTATAGTCACATCCAAAAACATATATATTAACAGGGAATGCAATGTAACGTTAAATGTAAAGCCAACATGTACACCGGCAAGAGCAAGAGCACTTTCTGTTGTTGCTGTCAAAAGATGGCTGGACGGATATGCTAGCGGGATATCGCTACTTGTTGTCGGTTAATGTAAAGCCAACATGTACACCAGCAAAGAGCAAGAGCACTTTCTGTTGTTGCTGTCAAAAAGATGGCAGCGGATATGCTAGCGGGATATCGCTACTTGTTGTCGCTTAATGTAAAGCCAACATGTACACCGGCAAGAGCAAGAGCACTTTCCTCATTGTTGCTGGCGGCAACGGATATGCTAGGGGATATCGCTACTTGTTGCCGGTGAATGTAAAGCCAACATGTACACCAGCAAGAGCAAAGAGCACTTTTCTGCTATTACTTTTGCCGGCAGCCGGATATGCTAGGGGGGATATCGCTACTTGTTGCCGGTGAATGTAAAGCCAACATGTACACCGGCAAGAGCAAGAACACTTTCTGTTGTTGCACGCTTAAAAAGATGGCAGCTTTGTTGTTGCTGCCAAAAGATGGAAGCCGGATATGCTAGGGGATATATCGCTACTTGTTGCCGGTGAATGTAAAGCCAACATGTACACGGGGAAGAGCAAGAGCACTTTCCTTTGTTGCCTGCTAAAAGATGGCGGCGGATATGCTAGGGGGGATATCGCTACTAGTTGCCGGTGAATGTAAAGCCAACATGTACACCGGCAAGAGCAAGAGCACTTTTTCTTTGCTGTTGCCCGCCAAAAGATGGCAGCCGGATATGCTAGAGGGACATCGCTACTTGTTGCCGGTGAATGTAAAGCCAACATGTACACCGGCAAGAGCAAGAACACTTTCTCTTTGTTGCTTTCGCCAAAAGATGGCAGCCGGATATGCTAGGGGATATCGCTGCTGGCGGTGAATGTAAAGCCAACATGTACACCAGCAAGAGCAAGAGCACTTTCCTGTTTATTGCCTGCCAAAAGATGGCAGCCTGCTGTTGCCTGCCAAAAGATGGCACCCGAATATGCTAGGGGATATCGCTATTGTTGCCAGTGAATGTAAAGCCAACATGTACACCGGCAAGAGCAAGAGCACTTTCTGTTGTTGCTGCCAAAAGATGGCGGCCGGATATGTCGGGGGATATCGCTACTTGTTGCGGTGAATGTAAAGCCAACATGTACACCGGCAAAACAAGCTGTTCTTTATCGCCAAAAGATGACAGCCGGATATGCTAGGGGATATCGCTACTTGTTACGGTGAATGTAAAGCCAACATGTACACCGGTAAGAGCAAGAGCACTTTCCTTCTTTGTTAAACGCCAAAAGATGGCAGCGGATATGCTAGGGGATATCGCTACTTGTTGGACGTAAATATCGGGGTTTTACGGACATGGAAAGGATGGTGCCGACGAGTGCCGGCCGGGCGGCCGGCTGTGGTCTTGGGAGATGTAGTTTGGGATAGACATGCATATGCCATTGCCATCAGAGGGAGGGAGGGTGCGGCCTTGGGAGTATGCCATTGCCATCAGAGGGAGGGAGAGGGCGGCCAACAGCTAGCCGTGAATAAGAGTATACGTGCTCGGGAGCTGGGACTTTGGCCTTTCTCATGGCGCTATCTTGTGTGTTCCGTCCAATAAGTTGAGAGCACTATCTCATCAATGTGATCGATAAGAGTTGTGTTTGCGTAACAGGCTGCTGGCATGGTGGTCATCGATCAGGTCATGGTCCGGATGTGGAGTATACTTGCTAGGAGTACGTGTGGACAAGGAGAGAAACAAAACACGGGCACGGACAGCATGGCGAGAGGAATCTGATGGGAAGGGAGAGGGAGAGTGGTCTACGGATGGAGGAGGACCATCCTAGGACGTAGAGTGGCCGCCGGACGCAGGCTGAGCCGCCAATGGCATGGCCGCACGAGCAAGTACAGCGGCTGGACTGGAGCTGGACCGGACCGCCCGGCCCGAGCACGCCGCGGGGCCGCCGAGCGAGACGACGTGCTGTTCGCAGGACACGTCGCAGCGCACGACCAGCGGCAGGTATTGGCCTGGCCACGCCGTCCACCGGTTGGTTGGCCATTGGCGTGCGATGCCCCCGGCCCGGCCTGCTGGGTCGTCCGGTCCCCCTCGGGCTCGGCATCGCCTACTCCTACCACCGAGTCTTGCTTGGTCCCTGGAGACGACTGTGTGTGAGCTCCGTCATGGGCATGGGTCATGGCTTTGCGTGCCTGTTTCTGTTTGGATTGAATCAGTTTATCACTGCCTAAACATCAACATCTGGGGTGTTCTGCTCGCTCATCGCCACCTACAGCTGCTACGTCCTCTACCGTACAATGGTGCTGGTGCTGGTGGGGTAACTGACTACCTCAGTGCCTGCCTCATCATGACTCATTTGTTTACTCCTTCATTCACATAATTATTTTTTTTTAAAAAAACATATCGATAATGGAACGGGGCATTTTCCTTAATCTGATCTGAAGCTGGACAGACAGTAGTATTGTCATAATGTCATGTGCCCTCTCACTGACGATCTGAACGATGATGCATATCAGATTCATGGCCAACCGGTGGGGTTGGTTCCTGGCTGGGAGGTCAACGACGCCATGAATGGCTCTCCACACTCTATTCAGCTACAGGGTCGGTGCCCTGCTCCCACCTCCCAGTGTCTTCGTCCCATTTTGGTGATCTGTCCATTGCCTCGTATTTATCTGTCCGCAAGTCTGCCTCCTATTCGCATCAAGCAACGTTGCAACTAAGCTCTACTTTTGGGTGGGGATAACCCAACGCTATCGCCTGCTCTTTCCTCCTCAATGTCTGCCGGCCATATATTTAACTGAAAGTTAGTCAGACTTGCTATATTAGTCCGCAATTGCAGATAGTCCCACCCAATAGTTTCAGTCAGGAACAAGGTTTCCGCTACCGGTAATGGATTCACATTTGCGGTACAAGTGATCAAGAGAAGATGAAGAAAAACAGTACAATCAGCTCACAGTGGATGATACATGAGGCGGAGTGCAGACAGAATGCTGAATAATGGTTTATTAGTCAAATATAAATGTCTAGCTAGTCAGGAAATGAGTGGTGCAGATTAGGCTGGGTCCCTGTGTCTAATACAAATTGCTTGGAAAGGAAACAAACAAGCTGTTCTTGCGACAATGGTGCCTTTCCCCAACTTCAATATGAAAACGAAACCTACATTAACAGGCACATTGCTATGATAGATACATAATTGCAGCCCCCCATAACCTCTGAAAAGAATGCATCAGACGTGTCGTATTAATTAGCTCTTCTTGGCACAATGGTGCCTTTTCCCCGACATCAATATGAAAAGGAAATCTACATACTAACAGGCATTGACATGATGATAAAACATACTTGCAGGCCGCCCATAATGATGTCTGAAAACAATGCAGCAGACTCCTCGTCACATTCAGTATTCAATTTCTGACGAGCTTCTCGCTGTTTTTGGTTGCATATGTTTAGCAAGTGCCCTTTTGTTAGTTGTAGTGAATGATAAAAACAGAATCTACACTTGTAATTGTTACGGCAGACGGTTACATCGAAGATGGCTACATGCATGTCTTTATCATGTTTTGCAAGAGAGGGATCTTGCCACCTTGTTGCAGAGGCATGACTTAACAACTCCGTGTCCTATGTATCGGAATGGGAGATTATGCCTTATATCCGCAAACTTAAATGTTGGCCCCAAGATGCAGGGCCCAATGCCAAAAATATGTGTCAGACACAGAGCCTAAGATGTGTGGCCAGTTTGCAGGTTCAGTAAATTTCTTGATGTTGAATTCTAATAGAATGCAACGCAAAATAACTTCTATAGGTTATATATAAAGAAACATCATGTGACTTTCTGGCCAAGATCCCTACATCAATTATTACCTAAAGCTGTACATTTTGGCTACTCTAGCATAAAACTGTCACGTTCTCCATAAGCCTGAAATAAGTCTCAATCTGGCGGTTTCTAGTGACGTAAATCACTCCCCTTCCATTTAACAGCAAGGATTTGCATTGAAAGCAACTGCAGGGCATTGATGAAATTCTGTAATCCATCCATTTCAAATTATAAGACGATTTGACTTTTTTAGATACATTATGTATCCAGACATAGTGCATATCTATTCTAAATGCATACCAAACATGTATCTAGAGTCTAGACAAGCCAAAATGTCTTATAATTTGGAATGAAGGGACTACCTAATAATATCAATAACCTATGACTAAAGTTTATCTCTAGCAGAAAACGTTACGAGACCAGCTCCGGCGCGGCAAGCGGGTCACAGACGGCAGCAGGTAGAGGCAGCAACTTGACAAGAACTGGCAGCAGAATTCCTGAGCCTTTGCTTGTTGTTTATTCAGTCGCCAGCTTACTCCGGCCATATTTGCTTGTTAAATTATTCCAAAGAAATATTTGCATGTGAATTAAGGTGTTGATTCGTGGAAAGTATACTTGGAATAATGGAGTGCGAAGGTGTTGATCAGTTGGTCACTGGTTTTCTTGAGTTTAAACTTGACTACTCGGAGAAGAACCTCCCCATGTGATAGGGACAGAAGGTATGCCCCTGATCGGTCTTAGGTTGTAGGAGTGAGTGATGGCGGGACGTGGCTTGAACAGGGAAGGATGGCGCCGGGGCGCCATGGTTTCTTCACGTGAGAGAAAGAAGAAGAGAGACTGCGGCTAGGGCAGGGAGCGCTGGCTCCAAGGGGGAAGCCGGCAACAATTAGGTTGCACTAGCTTAATTCCAATAATCCAATGTTTACAAGTATTTATACTTCTCTCTCAAATTCTAATAAATCAATAAAAGATAATTTGGGCCTAGCCCATCTAACTTGGCCGGCTGCTCTGTCCAGCGCCTCCTCCTAGCCACTATTGGGCTTGTGGCGCTGGTAGGAGATGCTGGTCATAACACCATGGCACTCCATGGTTTCTTGAGTTTAAAGTATACTTGGAATAATGGAATAATTAGGCCTAAATAACAGAGTTCTAATTACGACAGATGTGGGGGATTTACCCCATATGCAGGCCAAATTTAAGCACTCATAAGTGCATATGAGTCTGGAAGTAAAGTAAATTGGTCACACATCCATTTACAAAAGAGAAGGATTCATGCCCCCAACTCAAACTGAGTATCTTAATGATGTACTTATATTAAACAGGATTTTAGCAAGGACAAATAACACGAACACCATAAGTCTTCCTAAACACCACTCCTATGACACATTAAGGCCACTACATTCTTCGAAACTACATTTAACAGGTCCTAATTTCTCTAGGAGACCCAACAATTAAATCTGTATGTACAAAAGAGTGTAGCAAGCAGTTGGCGAAATACTAAAGGGGGCACACACAAAGTCAATGTAAGCTGTAGACATTACCAGACTATGGATGAAAGTAGGGGTCCTCCTTGTTCTGATAAATTGAAAAAGTTGTTTTTGAGTAGTGTGAAGCCACTTTGCGACAGAACTTAAAAAGCATATCGATCATACTCATCCAAATCTGAGACAGTCTTCTTCATAGGACCATCCCGATCACCATCCAAAAGAAATTCTGCTATGCGAGATCCCCTATATTGAGCGGTAGATGCAATCACATACAAGCAGACTGAGAACACTAAAAACTCCCGTATATGTTCATCTTTTCATTTTACTTTACTCTTTAAAATGAAATGCTAAAGAGGAGGTAGAAAAACATAACATGTACTCCCTCCGTTTCAAATTGTAGTTCACTTTGGCTTTTCTAGATACATTGATTTTGTTATGCACCTAGTTATACACTATGTCTAGATGTACATAGTAAAAGAAATGAATCTAGAAAAGTCAAAGTGAACTATAATTTGGAACGGAGGGAGTAAGTTACTTAGCGCTGAAATTTTTCTCTTAACCTAAATTGTTTAGCTGAACAAAAATTACAGACAGTTTTTTAAGCATTGTGTTGAAGAAACTTAAATAAAAACACTTTTTTTGTTAATCAACACTGCCTATGAAATGCTTGTCAATAATCAAGTGTGAAGCTATTAAACTAATTCAATATTGATTTCTAACAAGTAATGTCGACACATCTAGAAATTAATCTGGATAATGTACCTTGCTAAATACATGTATACAGGAAAGTTCCTACTATGCTGAAATTCAAGCTGCTTCAAATAATAACCCTTTTACTTTGTTTTGGCTAACAATAAATCTGTATTAAATCATCTAAATACCTTAGTGCAAAAGGCAATGCAATGCATATAAACATACCTTGGGGCATCTTTGTGGCTAAATCCCTGCTTATTATGAAATAAAGAAGCCTTTTCCACTTGTTCATCCTCAGTTTGCTTCCGGTAGATGGCACAAACAGCCTTCAAGCAAAGCTCGGGATGTACACTAAATGCTGCTAGCATATCTGCCTGATAATCCCACTCTTTAGCTTCTTTTTCCGGCCAATGCAAGCCATTACATCTTTATAGTCCACCTCACCGTCAGACACTTCTAGTCCTGAAGAGGAATTTTCATTCAGACCAGATTCATCAGCTGAATCACTAGCATTATCACAAGAATCATCATTTATGAACTCATCCATGTCATCATCTTCCATATCATCTTCACTCCCTTCAACATCCTTGGGTGGTTCAACAAAGTGGAGCCCTGGACATGCCAGTCTCTGTCCTTTTGATTGACTCTTAACCAACCGAGCAGAATGCCTAGATGCAGGAGCAGAATGCCCTTTGACCACATCAGATTCATCGCCATCGTCACTTTCGCCCTCTCTTTTTGGCATCTTCTTGAGTGATCTATAGATGGGAACCGTATCATCCTCCTCCTCCTCGTCCCCGCTCTCAGTCTGAGGCGCAGCTGTGCCCTCACTGCCATCATCATCCTCGCCCGTCACAGACTCCATGAAACACGCGGTTGGATTTTGACTGATTCTTAGCCAACCGTGCAGAACGCCTCGTCGCAGGAGCTGAATGTCCTTTGGCATCATCTGATTCATCATCTATGCCCTCATTGCCATCATCATCCTCACTGTCACTGACTCCATGAAAACACACGGTTGGATTTTGACTGATTCTTAGCCAACCGTGCAGAACGCCTTGTCGTGGGGGCTGAATGTCCTTTGGCATCATCCGATTCATCGCCATCCTCACTCGGACTCTCCTTTGGCACCCTCTTGAGCAATTCATATATGGGAACCATATTATGCACATTCTCCTTCTCCTTACTCTCAGCCTCAGGCTCAGCTACTCCCCCATTGCCATCCTCATCCTCACTGTCACTGACTCGGCGAAAGGGCGCTTCCGACTGCTCATGAGGCCCTTCTGATCATCACCGTCATCCTTGCCATTCCCAAGCTCATCCTCATCATCAGCACCACCACCACCATCCTCGCTATCACTGGTGACCACCCGCGCCGTCCCCGCCCCACGGCCACGCTTCTTCCCCGCGACGTGACGGAAACATCGTCATCCTCCAGACCAGCGCTGCTCTCCCCGCTGCTTCCGCCGCCTCCCTCCGCATCGGCTTCTCCCTCGCTCTCTCTGGCCCCCACCCGCTTCCGAGGAGCCGAGACGGCACCGACGCCCACGCCCTCCTCCTGGCTTCCCCCCTTTGTTGGCACCGACAGCAGCAGCGCCCTCCTCGTCGTCGCTGACCTCAATTGCGTCGCGGGCCACGCCCCCGCCCCGCTTCTCGACCGCCCCGTGGTTGATTCCGTGTAGAACTGGCGCCAATCGACGAGAGATTGGGTCCTCCTCCTCGCCTGTACTGCCCATTCCTTCTCGCCTCGCCACTAACATGGCCTCCCTCAAGGCCGTGTTCTCGGTCTCCAGGGCGGAGACCCTGGCCTCCAGCTCGGCGACGCGAGAGGACTTGGCGGCGAGCTCGGCGTAGAGGGAGGATAACCTCGCCGTGGCATCCTCCGCGGAGTCCATCCCCGCGGCCGATGCGTCGCCGAAAACCCTTGCTGGGGTTGGGGAGAAGTGGGAGTGGACGATGTCGATGGAACGGAACAGGAAACAAAGCTGACGCCCTGCCGCTTCTCGATGCGAATGGGGTTTTTCAAGTTGGGCCATCAGGAACAGGCCCATTCTTTGCTGTAATGGGCCATATGATTTCCGGCAGCCTAGGCCTTCGGCCCGAAGATCCCCTAGCATCTCGGCCAAAAATCTTTAATGGAAAAAGTCTACTTTCGGTCGCCGGCTTTGCGAAAGTCGATTTTGGTCTCAACTCCAAAGCCGGACAAAACAGGTCCCTCAACTTTTCAAACCGTGCAGATTTCGTCCCTCGGCGGGTTTGGCCGGTGGTTTCGCTTCTGTAACTCGGTTTTGCTACAGTGCCTGTGGTTTCGTTTTTTTCCCTTTTCTTATTTATTTAAATTTGAATCTTTCAAAAATCATAGTAAATCACGCAGGAGAAAAATTGTAAAATAGAAAATCTAATTTTGTTGGACTCCACATAAGTAGAGCTACGCAATGAATATATAATATGGTATACTTTAATATAAAATTTTTGCTATGAAGGTTTTACCTTTTTTTATTTATTTCGACTCAATATTTAAAAAATCATAATAAATTATAAAAAATCATAAAAATTGAAAAACCAATTTTGCTAGACTCCACATGAGCATATTTACACAATAAAAGATATATAGGTGTACTATTTAATTTATTGGCGGGATCCATCGATCGGGTTCACGGCTTCGGCGTGCGTACGTGCAGCGGTCAACGTATGACAAACCTAGCTAACCTAACCCAGCTAAAAAGAGCCACGGTAACTACGTCTTTGTGTTATTGCGTGCCTCATGTGAGTCAACAAAGTTGAAATTTTTATTTTATAATTTTTCTGTAATTTACTATGATTTTTTAAAGATTGAGCTGAAATAAATAAAAAGAAAAAGGCAAAAACCTTCTAGTAAAAACTTTGTACTAAAGTATACCATATTATATATTCATTGCGTAGCTCTACTCATGTGGAGTCCAACAAAATTGGATTTTCTATTTTATGAATTTTTCGCGTGATTTACTATGATTTTTGAAAGAAAAAAATAAATAAGAAAAAGGGAAAAACGAAACCACGGTCACTGTAGCAAAACCGAGTTAGTCAGCTGAAAACCACCGGCCCAAAACCCGCCCGAGGGACGAAATCTGCACGGTTTGAAAAGTTGAGGGACCCGCTTTTGTCCGGTTTTGGAGTTGAGGGACCAAAATCGGACTTTTCGCAAAAAAGTTGAGGGACCAAAAGTAGACTTTTTTCCATCTTTAATTATCTTCGTTCACTTCATCTGGATTCTAGAGGGAGCAGAGCAGCATAATGGTTCCATTTTTATCTTTTTATTAGAGTTTCAGGGATCGAGGCTTTCAACTAATGCCAAAATACGGTTTAGTTTGTCACAGCAAAAAAAGGATGCCACCCCACCTTGAACAAGAAAACCAACTCTACAAACTTTGCAGCACATCAACACTCCAGGAAAACAGAAAAGATCCCATCTTAGTTCAGAACTATGCTTGCCGGTTTTAGTTACTCATCTTAATTTTGTTATTTTATTTGATTTCTTTACTGCAATCACCCAGCTGTGTGTTTTCTTGGCCATTTACATATAGATATAGGCAAGCATGCTGATATGAAAGCCACTTCAGTTGTTCTCCATGAGTTATGCTTAATAAACTGACCAAAGTCGTACTACAACCCTACTGAAACTATTTGTACGACTTACTGAATTAAAAGTTATGAATTATAACTACCTGTACTAGCAGACACATATAAAAAAAACACACACACACACACACACACACACACAAAATGTTTAATTTGTTCATGCTCCTCCATGCATTGTACAACTCACTTGCTTCCTTTACACAAACCTTGCATTTGCTCACTTAAAAATTGAAGCTGTTTGTAGAAGCAATGTGTGCCTTAAAAATTAGATGAAATGACCTTATACTCATCTTGTAGTGTGGTTTACTTAGTTTAGATTAAAAAATAATAGCTGAAATTATAGTGTGGTTTAATTTGTATAGATAATATCGTGGCATATTGAAAACTTTTAGTATGTTCACTTAATTATTTTCTAGGTTCTTAGTTCAATTGTTTCCGTCTTTCATCCGCCATCTATGTTAATTAGAGAAATCATCTAGCTGTGATGACTAGGGTTGTCCTGTTTAAGCAAACCAAGTTTAAACATGAAACATGTGATGCTTACGGTCCGAGGCCCGGTAAAATGGCCGGTACCAGCCCGCCTTGATAAAATGGCCCAGTCCGGTATGTATGGGCCCACGGGCGGCACGCGGCCCGATGGCGGACGGGCCATGGGGCTGCCTCGGCCGTGTGGCACGGTGCCGGCGCGGCTCAATGAGAGGGGTGGCCCGGTGGTCAAATTAATAAGTAGCCCAGCAGTATAGAATAGCCCAACAAGTACATCAGCCCAAGGAGAATAATGGCCACAGCCCAAGAGTATGCATCCCAAAGAGAATTAATGGCCACAGCCCACAGCCCAACAGTATGCATCTCAAGTTCCCAACCCCTATCCTCTATCCTCCCGTCCCGATTCGCCCTATGGCCGCTTTTCGCGCTCCCTCCCAGCGCAAGCGCTACCGCTCTCTCCGCCTCGCGCGCGCCCACGGCCTCCACGAGATGGCGAGAGGGAGCAAACTAGCGAGCACCACGCCACCACCAGTCCACCGGTAGTAGGTGTCGTCGCGCCAACCTCGCCGGGCTCGCGGACGGCGCGGCAGCGGCGGCGGCCTTGCGGGGCGTAGCGGCGGCGGCGCCCGGAGGCTCGCGAGAAGGCGGCGGCGTGCTGCGGCGGCGGGAGCGGCAAGCAGCGGCGGCGTGGGGGCGGCAACACCGGCGGCCCCTCACCTCGCTCCTCCACCACCCGCCGGCGCCCCCACCTTGCTCCTCATCCACCGCCTTGGCTGCTTGCGGCGGCCGCGGGCGTGGCCCGGCCCGTTGATCAGTGGCCCGAGTGGCCTGTGTGGCCGGGTAAAATGACCGACGGACCGGGCCATGGGCCAAGGCGAGGCCCGAGCCGGTGGAGGCACGGCCGAGGCGACACGGCCCGCGGCGGGTCAGCCCGGTCCGGCTCTGGCGAGCCGCGAGGCGGACCGGGCGGCCCGTTGGACATCTATACTTATGAGTTAGCTTCACGTGAAGCTATAGTGTGATGATAGTTGACAGATGCAAGATGCCTTATTAAAATGTGCCTCTAGACTGTGGCTTCAAATCAATTGATATGTGTCTACTATATTGCAATCCATATATATGTTTCTTTTCCGAGATCACGCCCACCCAAACAGGCACTGACGCGTATTTCATTAAGCACAGAGAAATTTTTGAAATAAACGAGGGGACGACAACACGTGGTTGCGAAGCCCACCCGACAACAACTCACATGCGGTTGTGATTACAAATAAACCGATACAACTAGAAGGCGCACCCGCGGGACCTCCAACCCAGCCAAGTTCGGGATCCAAGACTGTTACGTCGAAATGTCCGTTCAAAAGAATGTGGAAACGCTCCTTTTTTTCAGACCAAGTCGACGTGTCCCGAAAGACGTCCTTGAGCTGACTCTCAGCCAACAACTCATCCTCAACCTATATATGTTTCTGAACACTATATCTATGTGTATTAGTGACCAGATCTATGGGACCAAACTGTGTATTATATATTAGTGATAGAAAACAAGCATATGTGTCCGAACACTACAAACCATATTAGTGACCAGATCGAACGACACTCAATATAAATAAAGCTAAAAATATAAGGAAAATCTTGTCCCTAATCTGCATGTTTACATGTTCCCCAAAGGCTTTATTCTCACATACTGCCATCTATATGCTCATCATTCATCAAGCTCCACCTTCATCAAGCTCCACCTTAAGAGCACGGAGTAAGGTATGCTCCAACTGTGGTCGTTTCTTCCCCTTCTCGTCTTGGGATGGTGGCAACGCAAAGACGAGAGGAGAGAGCAGGCTGGGGCGATAACCCCCGCAGATGCTCCACCGGCTAAACTTCAACCAACTAGAAGATGGTGGAGATGGAGAATCTGGGAGCTCGAGTCGTTCGTCAAACAACAGAGAATCAACGACGTTGGAGGACGATGATGAGTATCCTCTGGTGTCGTAACGGTACACAGAGTTGTCAATTCTGTAGCACAACGTCTGGACGTGGTCAATCCAAGCGCCCCTCGGCCTGTCGAAGACGAAGGAGCCGTCCAAGATCAAGAAGCTATACCGTAGATCCCAGTACAGCTTGTCGTCGTCATGGTCATCATCCTTGCCCTCAATCTCACCAGGCCGTTTCATCACCCAGAACTGGGTCTTCTGGCGCGGCTGAGGATAGAAGTCGACGTTCACGACGAGGCACATCTGCCCGTTCAGATCAAAAACATCGGCCACCTCCCAACTCTCGTGATAATCTTTGTAGTTGTAGGGAATACGGTACAAGCGGGGTGTCTCCGTGGCCACATTGAGCACCAACATTCGCGCATCACGGCGCGTATGTCTGCTGCCGGCACGAATATATTCCGTCGATGTGTACGGTGGTGGCGATATGACTGGGTGAAACGGGGGAGAGGTAGGACCATTGGCGCCAGCCTCCGCCGCCGCCAGGGTGTACACGGCGATGTAGTTTGTCTTACTCACGCCATGTCGTGGGAAGGAGAGCCGGAACATTTTGTATTCCTTGGTTGGTGGGTTGAACCCTAGGGACGAAGAGATGCGATCGGTAGTGGAGCGGTGGCGCCTTTGGAAGCTGCAGCATCTCGCCCGGTGACGGGGGTTACACACGATCGGTGGCGCTTGTTCATGGTCGGCGTGAAACACAGGAAGTCGTTGCGAGGCGCCCGGCAAGGCGGTATCCGCTTGGGATGGCGTCACGGCGGCCAAGGGCTTTGCACCTAAAGGTTGAAGAAGCTGGCCTCGTCACTCCTTCCGGGCTCGCGGGTTTTACGTGGCGAGAAGGACCTCCGGCCGGCGATGCGGCGGCGGCGGCATGATGGGCTACATGGAGCTTGCGGAAGGAGGGATGTGCGGCGATGCTGCACCACACCTTGCAAACGCAGGATGACCGGACAAAGTCCTTGGTCGGCAGCCTCAGCAAGATGTCCGCTATTATTTCCGCAGGGATTTTCCTGTTGAAATATAAGTGAATTGTCCACCTCTCCCCATCAGCTTAAGGTTTTGGGTTGGGCGGTTGGTGCATGCAACCTAATGTGGTATCGGAGCCGGAGGTCTCGAGTTGAATCTGGTTAGCGCAATTAAATAAAATATATAATTGTTGCTCGCTCCTATTCCACGTACGAGGCATGCCCGTCACTGAGATATCTCGCCGGAGCCTCGACGTGAGGGGGAGTGTTGGAATATAAGTGAATTGTCCACCTCTCCCCATTTGAACTGGTTGGTGCATGCAACCTAATGTTTCCCTCCGGTTTTCCGATTTCTGAGTCTCCCATGGCAGCGAGAGATCGTTTGAAACCCTAATGTTTTGACGTTTGATGGTATTGATCCTCGGTAGTAGATATATACTATAGGGTACGAGCTAACAGAAGAGACCGAGTCTTTGTCTAATACGGAGTAACAGCTATATATGGTCGATGTGAAAATAACGACTAAAGAAAGTGTCCATAGCCCACTACTTATCACATTGATGTACTTATGTGACGTTTGAGGACCTTAAAAACTATAATTTTAATAATCACTGATTAAAGTTAACAAGGAGTCAGTTGCTGACATGTTTTTTTTTCTCGAGCGTGCATTGCATGGAATTCATTAAGGAGAAGAGAGTTTTTTTTGTTACAGCCTAACCCACACACACTGTCATTGTTGGTATTTGTTAACCTACAGGAATATTATCCGCAAGCGAACGGATACCGGTGAGCACTTCACCCGGGAATAGGGCTTTAAATATCGAATCCACAGGGAGAAGGTGAGAGGGTACGTCAAGGTGTATAGCTAAATCCAGAGTGGCTATAAAACTAGATTAAAAGAGAGGTAAGGAGTTCCATTAGGAAGGTCTTGTTCTCACTTCAAGTAAATCATTTGCAACATTATTCTTAAGAGGGGTTGTCATGAAGAAACTCTTAATAAATGGGTTCTACGCTAACAACCTTGAGGGGTCTCCTACGATTTCTATAAACGGGAGCGAGGCATACAAAGGAATCAATAGTCTTTGTCACCACTACGAACGACCTTAACTAAAAAGTACACCCGGCTTATAGAAGGTATTCGTAATGAGCTAGTCAATCTAAGCACCACGCTTACATTAATCTAACAACTTTAACTCAAGAGCAACCAAGAATCAAAGTAATCTTATCAAAGAAATACGAACCTTAAGAATAATAGAAACAATATCACTTACTCGAATGGAAGTCGAACAATCCACAAGATCTCGAGTTGTGCTCCAATGGCACCAACTCGGAGGAAGAAGAAGATGGGGCGCCGGCGACTCGGGCCTTCCTTCATCTCCGCCTCAACCGCGCTCTAATTCTCTCAACTTGAAGCTCTACTCTCAACTCTAATCTAAGGCTTCTAGTTCTACATCTTGTTGATCCGAGATTTGATGATTGAAGCCAAGGGGTCTAGGGGGTCTATATATATGGGTCTTCTCCTGTCCCTTGAAGCGGGGGGCGAGCGTGCGGTACTAATCCGGTGTTTGATCTTGATCCATCCCGTCCTTCTACCGACGCCCTCGGATCAAACCGACATCGAACAACCGGTTTTGATTGCGTCTTAGAGGCGGTGGAGGAAGCTTCCCAAAGGCGGGGCTGACTTGGCGGCCCGCGAGGCCGATCGGCCCCATTATTGGGCGATCGGCCCGGGGTGGCTCCACTCTGGGCCCGCGATGCGTCGTGGCTTACGGAGTCTTCTAGATGATGTATTTCTTGGTTCGAGTTCCGTTCACGTCGGGTGTATTCGAGCCTTCTAGACTTGTTTCGAGTTGGATTGCGTTACGTTACGTCGGTCGTATGACACGTCAAATTCTTTGTTTTTACATTAAGTCCACGCAAATCACAACTTTACCAAAACTCATGGAAATCATTAGTATAAATCCCTAATAAGGTTATCTAATTATATTTTAGTCATTTTCCATGTTTAGTTGACAATTAAAAGTATACGTTAACAAGTGTCAACAAACTCCCCACACTTAGGCTTTTACTCGTCCTCGATAAAAGGATGGTCTAACTTTAATGTAACCGTAGAGACAAAGAATGGATCATAATTATACTCCATGGTAATACACCTGCACCTTGGGATATCGAGCATGAAATGGTTAGAAACGAGATCACCTTAAATTCTTAAACCAAATCACTTGGAGAGATTTTGCATAAGTTTTGAAAAGAAAACATAGCTCTACTTACTCCTTTGTGACACTCTCAAGTCTCTCAAAATATATTATATCCTCACAGTTCATTTATTATATCATATGTGGAGCTCAAGAACATGTAGCACACTTTTTCTTGTATTTATTCTTTGAGTCAACTGTGGATCCATGGAGATAGATGTCATAAGTCATAGATCAAGGTGTGCATGTGAATCAAGATTATTATTACCATTGCTCTTTCTAGTTGAAAATCTTTCTATCTCCCCTTTTTCAAAGCATTTATATTTATTTATTTTTTCAAGCGAGGTAACCGGCTATTTAGTGGAGAGGTGGGTTCTACTCACCCCTCGGACACTTGTCCATTTTTACTCTCTCAATTATTAGAGAAGTGGGCCCTACTCACCC
Source organism: Hyparrhenia diplandra (assembly GCA_015847255.1). NCBI lineage: Eukaryota > Viridiplantae > Streptophyta > Magnoliopsida > Poales > Poaceae > Hyparrhenia > Hyparrhenia diplandra. Next base: position 114,378 of record JADLZK010009074.1, read on the forward strand.
TCGGACACTTGTCCATTATTCTTCTCTTTATTTTTGCCTTTTCTCTTCTTAGAGAGGGGGTTCTTGACCAGTAGAACACTTGCTCATTTTCTCCTCTCTCTCACTTTTCTCTCCACTCTTAGAATTTTTTTTCAACATTTGGCTTTTTCATAGCTGTATCTTTTTTCAACAATTAAAATTATGGGAGATAGAGATTAAAACTTTTAGAGCATGGATACTTTAGTGAAAGCGATTATGCGTGATCTTGATCTTAGACTTTAGATAAATTTCAACATGGGTCGTGGTTTTGACAAAGCTCAACACAAAGAAAGCAACAATTAATTAGATATATCTTTAATGATTGCTACGGCTCTATTAGGATGTATCATTGATCACAAAGGAGAAGCAAAACTAATGGTTTTAATATTTTGAAATAAATTACTCTCAAGGACAAGATACAAGAAAGAGGATCTCATTATTCTAACTTTATTCTTTCTCATGTTTTAAGCAATTAAGGCATCCCAACAAGTGGCTTGGTATATGTAGGAATTTAATCATGCAAAACTTTGTTCATGGGTCAACAAGACATCTTTTTCATACCATAATGAGAAAAAGACTTATTTTAATTCGGAACGGAAAGTAATTTGCGAAAATTGAAAAGTTTTAGGAAGCAAACCGAAGCGGTGGGCGAAGGCTGGGCTGAGTGGGACGAGGGCGGGGGGCGGTCGGCGATATATGGGCGGTCGGCCTCCCCTGGACCGTGTCGGGCGCGGTTCGTCGTGCGGTCGATGGTTCCGTCTTGGTTCGCGATTTTTGGTCGCGAAAGAATTCTGTTGGGTCGTCGAGGATCTCCCCACACTTATTTTTCTGTTATCTTGCATACAAAGCATGGTGGAGACAAAAACATATCCGAAATATATGGAGAATAATTGACTCAACTTGTGGATGACTTCCATAAGAGCACTTTATTATATAATTCGAACCCTAATATTTAAAGTAAACTAATTTTAACTAAACCGAACTAACCGAGAATTAATCGAACTAACTTTAAGACTTAAACGCTAAGACTTATTAACTCTAATCAAAGCAAACATATATAATAACTAGCTAATAATTTAAAAGATAGTGATACTTATCGTGATAGCTGGGGGTGCTCTCCCCAATTTGGATATTGCAAGTAGTCCTTTGATTTGTCCTTGGAACTTGTTCGCCTTCGGGTTCTCCTTACATGTTCTCCCTGCAAATATTAATTCCGCACATACCCGAAGGAACAAATTCTAGGAACATATTGTGAGGCTTCATGTGCTCACGTATTTTTTTGGATTTTTTACGTAAAAGCGTGGACCTTCGTGTGCCCACATATTTTTGATAATTTTTCTATGCAAAATGGATGATGATGCAAAAACATATGAATGCAATATTTTTGGATTTTTTATGCCACCACAGCAAGGTGTACTTGCATGGGGCTTTTAAAGAAAGCGATGCGAGAAAATAGTAAACATATTTTTATGATTTTTTTATGCGAGGTGTAGGAAAGTAAATATGCTAAAGGAAATATGCTAATTTAAATATGCCGTGTAGAAAATAGATAAATACCGAGTTACCTCTCGGCGAGTTTTGAGTACTTACTCACATGGCGTGCGTCATCGATGGCACCTGAATGTCATGTTTGAAATAGTGCCTTCAATGATCTCGGCAGTGGCGTAGATGAGGTGGCGATGGAGATGGTGTTTGTTCGGTTGATGGCGGGTAGTGGTAGGTCTTCCAAAGGTGTACTCTTGGCGTCCTCTTCAGTAGGTGATGCTTCTTTTTTCATGTCGCTTCTTCGGAGGAGACCTTTCTTGGAATGGCGGTGCGAGTGCTTAGTTGGTCGGGCCGGCGAACTTCTTTAATCTTTCTTAATGTCTTCCATGTTCGTCAACTCCGTTTCAAGCGGTCTTGTGATTTTTAGCGGCGTCTCCGCATCTTGTTCTTCTTGGGTTTTGATCTTCCTTGGTCACTCATCAAGTGCATCATCGATCTTAATAGCCACTTGGTGATGGCGTTGCCCATGTTCTTCGCCGGTGATTAATTTGCTTGAAGGAGGATTGGATGGTGGCGGTGGCGGCGTCTTGTTTAGTGTGCATATTTGTAGGTCGGGGACTTCCACTTGTAGGAATTGGGGAAGTAAGACTTCTCCTCTTATTGCGCAAAGTGAGTCACCGCTTGCAAAGACAAGGTAGAGATCAAGTGCATGGGCTCTATTGGTGGGAAAACACCATCGAGAACCAAAATTTCATTTACTTCTACTCTAACCTTGTGGGCACATTGAACAAGATAAAGATAATGTATAAGTTCATTTATGACAAGGGTGGTAAGATCAGAAGATAAATCTAGCATGTAAATATTTTTAGCAAAATAATGAGCGAACAAGAAAGTGATGCTAGAAACAGTTTTAAAAAGCTAACATGTCGAGTTAACAAGATTGAATCATGTGAAACTATAACTCTCGCATGTTTGACTTCCATTTATGAGAATGCCATAGTAAAGAGGAATTAACGACAACTTACCTCAAGGTGTTACCTTTATTATTGGAATATGATGGCGCTATTACACCTTGTGGTGGTCCTTCTCTTCTTCTTGAGTGGCATGTGGAGTGACAGGTGCATGTCAGGAGGAAGAGGAATGCTTGATCATCTTTAATGGAGTTGGCCTCCCTCCTTGATGCTTCTATCACCCATGAATTCCCCATGAGTGAGTGCTTCCGATTGTGGATCTTGTCTTCGTCGGGTCTTCTTCTTCTTGGCTCATTGGGAATCCGTCGTATCTTGCTCCATCTCTAGTGAGTTCATCTCGACCTTCCCCAAGTTTGTTTCAAAGTTTATTCTTTTTCTGCGAGGGGGTTAGTCCAACAAAAATATACCGGCATCTACTATAGTTTACTATGGTTCAAAAAGTCAACCTAGACACCACGTCTAATTTGATTTAGGAAGGCATTCTAACCTAAGCACCACGCTTAATTTAAAAAGCCTTTAGAAGAAAGATCACCACACCTTATGGTTTTCGGGAATCAAACTAAACACCATGTTTAACTCGAGCCATGAAAATGATTTAAACTAAGCACCATGCTTAATCTAAAAGGTGTATGAAAATACTCCAAAACCTAAGCATACTATAGTAAACAATGGTAGCATGAAAGCATTGCGAGAGATTTATTCAAGCAGAGATGATAGAGCATGATGAGTGATTTAACAGATCGAGCATGGCATGAAGGTAAAAGACAACCAAGCTAGTATAGCAACATAATAATAAATGTTTCTATTCATGTAATTTAATGTTGCATAATGACTGGTTGGACATACCTTGTATTGTCATCCTTCGTTCTTCTTTACTCCAAACCTGGCATGGTTAGTGACAAGAATACCCGAAGGAATATGCTCATAACATAGGGGTATATAGTGATATATAAGTTTTATAGTATTTCCCCCCTAGAGTGCTTGTCTTTAGGACAAAAAGCTCATCCTTGGGAAACCTTCAAATTATGAATCAAGATGATGAAGCGGTTTCCCTTATACTGCCAATCAAAATTTCAAGCCATAGGAAAATTCATCAACAACCACCTTTTCTAAATTTTTAAGAAAGAGAGTATGAGGGGGTTGGAGATCTCATGTGCGGCAAGAATTTAGATGGCAATCAATTTAGGAGTTTTCAAATGAGCATGGACTAGGTGGAAAGGTTCCATTTATGAAGTAGTCTTTATGCTCATTGATGTTCTCCAGAAAATATGCTCCTTTTGGTTTTCCTTAGATCGCTCATAATATTTTAGGATCGTAAGGAGACGCAAGAAAAGGGCACAAGAGGATTCATTGGGCTCAAGGATGTGGTTAAAGATGGGTTCGAAAAGAATTATCTAATTTGAACATAGAGAAAGAGAGAGCGAGGAGTGGCTTCTTGATGGCTTTGCTCTCTTCCTATGGCATGATTAGATATGCCATCCTTGAGGTTCCCCAATATTCTTGTGTAGCAATAAAGGTGCTTTCTAAGAGATTATCTCAAAAGAAGTTTGGATTATATATGGTCTCTTGTGAATTTGGAAGTTCATGAAACTCATCATCTAAAGAGATATCCAAGGGTTGAATTTCTTCTCCCCTTAAAGGTTTTTAGCGCATTGATGGTTCGAGGTTGATAGCTAAGTCTTGGGATTGGAGTGATGGTGACATAGCTATCGAGAACTTCTATTTTTTTAATTTGGAGGATGATTCTTCTTCCTTTGGGTGGTCATAAAGAATGCTAGTATATGGGTTTCACCACTGAGTTAGATCAAAGCAAACCTTGCTTAAAAAGGGAAAGAAAAGGTTCCTCCAAAAGCGCATGATGATCATGCGCACAACACTTTCATGATGTCGGCAAAGATTCCTACCATAGAAGATATGATCCTGCTTCTCACTCCGAGAAGTATTGCTTCATGATCATTTTGATCAACCGTAGGCGTAGCTAATGGCCGGATGTAAGGATGAGATCTAAGGATTCTAGTGGCGAGCTTCCGCTTAAGGGTGCAGTATAAGATAGATAAATATGGAATCAATTGATCCCACGAAGATAGAAAAAGATGAGAAGATAGAATAAAAGAAAAAGATAAAAGTATAGTACAAGATTTAGCTATAGTTTTTCAACGTGGTCTCAAACCGTTCTCCCGACAGCGGCGCCGAGAAATGCTTGTTGGTATTTGTTAACCTACAGGAATATTATCGCAAGCGTTTAACGGATACCGGTGAGCACTTCACCGGGAATAGGGCTTTAAATATCGAATCCACGAGGGGGAGAAGGTGAGAGGGTACGTCAAGGTGTATAGCTAAATCGAGTGGCTATAAAACTAGATTAAAAAGAGAGGTAAGGAGTTCCATTAGGAAGGTCTTGTTCTCACTTCAAGTAAATCATTTGCAACATTATTCTTAAGAGGGGTTGTCATGAAGAAACTCTTAATAAAGGGGTTCTACGCTAACAACGCAGGGTCTCCTACGATTTCTATAAAGCGGGAGCAGGCATACAAAGGAATCAATAGTCTTTGTCACCACTACGAACGACCTTAACTAAAAAGTACACCCGGCTTATAGAAGGTATTCGTAATGAGCTAGTCAATCTAAGCACCACGCTTACATTAATCTAACAACTTTAACTCAAGAGCAACCAAGAATCAAAGTAATCTTATCAAAGAAATACGAACCTTAAGAATAATAGAAACAATATCACTTACTCGAATGGAAGTCGAACAATCCACAAGATCTCGAGTTGTGCTCCAATGGCACCAACTCGGAGGAAGAAGAAGATGGAGATGCCCGGCGGCTCAGGGCCTTCCTTCATCTCGCCTCAACGGCGCTCTAATTCTCTCAACTTGAAGCTCTACTCTCAACTCTAATCTAAGGCTTCTAGTTCTACATCTTGTTGATCCGAGATTTGATGATTGAAGCCAAAGGGGTCTAGGGGTCTATATATATGGGTCTTCTCACGTCCCTTCCCCGGCCGGCGGCGTGCGGTACTAATCCGGTGTTTGATCTTGATCCATCCCGTCCTTCTACCGACGCCCTCGGATCAAACCGACATCGAACAACCGGTTTTGATTGCGTCTTAGAGGCGGTGGAGGAAGCTTCAGCCCGGGCTGACTTGGCGGCCACGGGAACGATCGGCCCCATTATTGGGCGATCGGCCCGGGGGTGGAAACTCCACTCCGGGCCCGCGATGCGTCGTGGCTTCTGGAGTCTTCTAGATGATGTATTTCTTGGTTCCGAGTTCCGTTCACGTCGGGTGTATTCCAGAGCCTTCTAGACTTGTTTCGGAGTTGGATTGCGTTACGTTACGTCGGTCGTATGACACGTCAATTCTTTGTTTTTTTTGTTAAGTCCCACGCAAATCACAACTTTACCAAAACTCATGGAAATCATTAGTATAAATCCTAATAAGGTTATCTAATTATATTTTAGTCCTTTTCCATGTTTAGTTGACAATTAAAAGTATACGTTAACAAGTGTCTTGATCATTAATTCATGGATTAACCGGTCCCACTACTACTCAATCTGAACTTTCGTGTTTTTTTTTTTTTTTTTTCCATGGCGGTTTTACGACCGCCACGCGCCTAGGGTCCGCGATTAATCGACGGATTAACCGTGAAAGCGATTATTTTGATGCCCAATAACCGCCATGGTAAATATTAACAAAAACCGCCACAATTAATCTAAAGAAATAAAAAAAAGGAAAAAGAAAAGCCCGGACCTAACCCTAATGGGCCGGACACGGGCGATGGGATCCACGTCCGCCGCTAGGGTTTCGGCGCCGGCGCCGCCCGGCGCCGAGGGGCCGGTCTGCGGCCGCGCCGGGCCGAGGACCTGGTCCTGCCGCGCCGCATGGTGCCGGCGCCGGGGTGGCCGAGATCCGGGCCGGGGCTGGTCCCACGCCCGGCTGCTTGCATTTTCCTGCACCGTGGTCGAGATCGCCACTGGTGCTTATTTGGGGATGGGATTCGCCGCTTGGGGATGCGCCGCCCCTGGCTGCGTCGCCCGCTCACATGCTTGCCCGGTGCCGGGACAAGGAGGCGGGAAGGGGAGGGGGTGGCGTCAGTGGTGGAGGTAGGAAGGGAGGGGCGGCGCCGAGGGAGGAGGAGGTAGGAAGGGAGGAGGCGGGGAATAGGAGGGGCGGCGTCGGGGAAGGAACGAGAGATGGGGAGGGGGCCTTGTTGGGGAGAATGGGGAGGACTAGGGTTGAGGGTTTGTATATATATGATGAGAAGTTGCTGGTGGGCTGAATGGGCCGCTTGGATGGGTCTGCAGTTTACCATAGCTGTTATTTTTTATTAACCGTGACGACTTTTTTATTATAATCGCCACGTTTAATAGACATTAACTGTGATGGTAATGTTATAAAACCACCATGGTTAATGGAGTAACCGTGGCGGTTTTTCGCTGTCCGCATCGCCTTGGTTGGCCTCCATTTACGTGGCGGTTTTTTAATAAAACCGCCATGGTTAAGAAAACTAAAATCAGATCTGTAGTAGTACCCGCGGGCAACACGAGGTTGTGATTACAAGTAAACAATGTTGACATGTTTATAATTAGTTTGTCCACTTACGATTATGTTGTGAAACTCACTTGAATTTGCACAAGCGAGCCCTTGTCGGTGATTGCAGAGATACATTATTTAAACCAGCTGAATAAAGTCAGAGTAAATAGAAAAAAAAAAGCGAAAGCCAACCAAAGGACAACCAGAGTTCACCACGGAGTGATTGCCATACATTATTTAGACGTGCTGAGAAAAAGGGTTTAAAGATGGGTTTTTATGCCTAGAGATATAAATGAAATTTTGACAAAAACTGACTAAATCTATACTATAATGACATAATTGTTTCTATTTTTAGCATAAGCAACACCGTCGGTCAGATTGAACAACCAAGGGTGGGATCGAAAGTTTGTCACATATGTCTTACACCCTCTCATTTCCCTTACGGCCGTAGTGATCACCGCGAAAACATCCACCACCGTTCGAAGCACGGGGAAAAGCATCTATCTATACTATAATGACACAATTGTTTTATTTTTTAGCATAAGCAACACCGTCGGTCGGATTGAACAACCAAGGGTGGGATCGAAAGTTTGTCACAGATGTCTTACACCCTCTCATTTCCCCGCACGGCCGTAGTGATCACCGCGAAAACATCCACCACCGTTCGAAGCACGGGAAAAGCACGGAAGAAAAGATAATAAAAACACATTCATATAAACAAAAACCGTTCGAACGCCTTCTGGTCGCGGCAATCCCATAGCGGCGGCGATCGCGCGGAGATCTATATAGCGATCCTGGCGGCGAGGAGATCCTGGCAGCGATCGCGACGCTCCTCGCGGCGATCGCGACTTTGTGTTGACGGAACCGCGCCAGGACGACGGGATCGACATCGACGGGATCACGGCGGCGGACGCCTTCTGCGGAGTCCGCGATCGTCAACGTTCCTGATCGCGGGGCGGACGCCTTACTCATCGGCACGCCAACGACGGGATCGCGGTGGCGGACGGAACCACGACGGCAGCCAGAGCCCTAGCGTCGTCCTCGCGATCGGGACGATGGATCTCATTGCGCCGATCGGTCTCATCGCGAGAGCCACCTCACGGCAGCTGCGGCCAAGGGCGACAGGATCGAACAAACCAATCCATCCACCCATCCCTAGACCCTAACCGCTCCGATCCTAGCCATCGGCTCCGCCATTGCCCCCGTGCCCCTCGGCCCTCCAGTCATCCGCGGGGCGCGCCCACCCACCGTTCGCCGTCGCCGACGCCGAGGCCCCGGCCTCCCACCCGTTCCTCGACGTCCTCGTCGCCGGCTTCAACGCGCCCGATGACCCCTACGCCGCCAAGGCCTCGGCCGCCGCGGAGCCGCGCAAGGCGCGCACCGAGAACAACTCCGCCGCCTACGCCAGCTCCGGGAACCCCTGCGTGGACCTCTTCTTCCAGGTGGTCCCCGACACGCCCGCCGACAGCGTGCGCGCGCTCCTCGCCGCGGCGTGGGACCACGACGCGCTCACGGCGCTCAAGCTCGTCGCCAACCTCCGCGGCGTTCGCGGCACGGGCAAGTCCGACAAGGACGGCTTCTACGCTGCCGCGCTGTGGGTGCACGAGCGACACCCGCGCACGCTCGCCTGCAACGTTCCCGCGCTCGCCGAGTTTGGGTACCTCAAGGACTTCCCCGAGCTGCTCTACCGCCTCCTCCACGGCGCCGACGTCCGCAAGGTCGCCAAGGCTAAGCACGACGCCGGGCTCGCCGCCAAGTGGTGCCCCACGCCAGGCTCGTCGTTCGACAAGAAGACACTGCTCTGCGAGGCCATCGCCCGCCACCTCTTCCGGCGCGACTCCAACCCCGACTACGCCGACCTCTCGGAGGAGCACTACGCCTACAGCGTGCTCCATCGTCTCCGCCGCGAGGTGCTGGTGCCGCTGCGCAAGGTCCTCGAGCTCCCCGAGGTGTCATGAGCGCCCAGAAGTGGTCCGAGCTCCCCTACACCTGCGTGGTGTCCGTGGCCATGAGGCGCTACAAGTCCCTGTTCAAGAAGCACGAGGTGTTTGATCTCAGGAACCTGATGAAACCACAATCTACTTTGAAACTATCACAGGTAAGATATATTTTTTCCTTCATGACAAGTGTGAATGTACGGGACGTTAAAAGTGTTCCCTACAATACTTATGAATTTGTTATTATATCTGTTGACATTATCACTGACAATTAGTTTCAAAGGAAACCAGACTTTCAGAGCATCACAAAGTTGCTCATCGGATATCATTACCTCATACTCATAGCAAAGTGAGTATATGAATATGAATGAAACATGCTTACTTGTGCTATGACTGAATGACTGCATGTATATTTGTGATGTACCTTCACTGTTTTGGGAATTTTGAGCTCTTCCCACAGGGGAAATCAGGTCCTGGAGTCATAATTCGGCCATTAGATGGATTGTGGTATGCAAAGTTGTAAACCAATCTTAGCTAAGCTGATTTATCTTTTCAAGCTAAACTTTGATATGCAAAATTTATATGGTCAGATTAGTGTAACTTGTGTTGCTTTGCTTTCTCATGATCTATCACGTTAGTCTAGGTTGTTGCTTTAAGAACGGCAAAATATTTAGAATGATGAAAGTTCGCCAATTGCTTTCAGGTGTGTCCTTTGAGGCGTTAGATGCCATAATAACTTTCTTAACCCTGTATGCACATGTGCTAATTGCCATCATAACAATTGTGGTTTTGTCAAACCACCCTGCAGGTTTCAAGGCCTAATTCTCTGCAGCAGCTGAACATTGGTGGAACATTCATCACATATGAATGTGTTCCCTCTTTTCTTCTGAATCTGTATGCAGTTGCAAATAGATGCACAAATCTGAAGGTGTTCCCTCTTTTTTTCTTCTGAATCTAAAGTACTTCGGTTCATGGCTACACATGGAAAATGGATCTAGAAACAGTCTAAATTTCTTGTTTGAGAACAATCTTTGTAGGCATAGGGAGCTCAGGTGATGTGTTCAACGGGTGATGTTGCTTATATATTTCCCTACAGGTTTCAAACGGCTAATTCTCTGTAGCAAATTGGGAAAGTTGAAAGTAAGAATTAAGGAGGTCAATACTGTAGGCAATTAGTATTGTTGCATGAGTGACTTCATTAGCAACTAATAGTACTTCAGTATGTTGTACTTTTCAAAAGCTGGACGACGAATACCGTTGTATGTGTTTTCCAGATTATGTAAAAGGTCACATAAATTGTGTGCCCTGTAATGGCACTATTTACTCTGTTTGCAAGTTTATTTTCATGTATATATGAACATCTCAATTGTCATTATAATCCATTTATCTGAACACGGGTTAGATTTAAACCCCACAAGTTATGTATATACTTTAAATTTTTCATGTGCACCCCTAAAATGGCGCCGTAGCGTTAAGACTACGGGCATTATACTAGTTACAATTACAATAAAAATGGTTTGTGCACGCCTTAAGTACCGTTATAAAATTAGCGCGCCTTGAATGACCGATGATCCCACTTTTATATAAAAGCGAAATCAAAGAGCTTTATTTAGCACTCACTAACAGTACAAGTAGTACAAAATACAGTCTTGGAAATTATTTTGAACAAATAAATTAGATTTATTACAAATTGTACACAAATAAAGAATTTATATATAGTATATCATTGAAGGAATGATGTCGTGTGATGACGGCGCTTGGTTCTCAAGGCAGGGTCCTGGAACGTCCGCGCCCATGATTGACTTGGGCAAGCGGCCGACCCTATCAACACCCCCTCCTCGAACACCATGGCCAGCCGGCGGGACGGCGGCGACTTCGCTGCCTCGGGCCGTCGCGCCAAAGGGAAGAAGGCGAAAGGCATAAGTATGCCTTGCCGCCGATGAGCCGCTGCGCGTCCTTGACGCGCTGTTGTGCGCCTCCTCGACTAGCCTGTCGTGCCGGCGCGCCGCTGTATGACACCGTTGTGTGGCCACTTTTGCCGTCGATGCCGCTGTGCCGGTACCCCAGCCTCCAGCGAGTTTCACGATTGTCGTGTGCGTGCGGTCAGTTCCAATTTGTGACAAGGGACTATTTTCAAATCCCACGGTTGTCGTGTGCGTGTGGTCAGTTCCAGTTTGCGACAAGGGACTCTATTTTCAAATTGAAGCGTTCATAGTAGTCTAACTACAAAATTTGATGTGGGACAGGAATGTCACAAAACTAGGTTGGTTTTGGCATTTGGACTTAGAGTGAATAGTTTCGTAAATTGGAGGGGCTAGATACCTGATTTTACCTATTTTAACTCAGTATTTTCATTCTATTCAACTAAAACACTCACGAATAGCCGCAAGCTCGCATGATGCGAGTCGCATCGGAGACCGGACAACAAGTGACCCTCAGTTGACCGAAAAGGCAAAAACACCACTATCGCCTTCTGCTCTTCCCACGAATCCCAGATCCCTTGGAGCAGGCCACTAGACTCGGAGACGGGATCGGGACGCGGCCGGGAGGGTGGGAGGCGCGGGCCAGGGAGGACCACACCGGATCCGCAGCCACGGCGGGCAGCCACCAGGCCGGAGCCGCAGCCGTCTCGAGCAGCCGGCTCCAGGCCAGGGGCGGATTCTATCTCAACTCCGGTGCGCCGACGAGGAAACCAGGTGCGCCGACGAGGAAACCACGGATCCACTATTCCCTTCTCCACCTCTCACCCGTCGCACTGGGGGCTGCTCTCATTTAACCCCTTCTATCAACATACTCTTATAATTTATGCAATTCAAGTTCAGTTTAGGAATCTTAGGATTTATGCAATTCTTATAATATAGTTATTTGCTCTTATAATCTATGCAATTCAAGTTCTATTTAGGATGTATGCAGTTCAAGTTGAGTTCAATGTGTGTGGATCGACTTGAGTTACATATAAACAAGTTATTTGCTCTTTTTCTAACCGTTATTATTTTCTCTTGTGCAATTCAAGTTGAGTTCAGGATGTCTGGATCTCAAGAGACTTGAGTTGCAAGAGTTATTTAGTCACTTCACTTGCATATACAATAGATGTTATTTTCTCTTGTGCAATTCAAGTTGAGTTCAGGATGTCTGGATCTCAAGAGACTTGAGTTGCAAGAGTTATTTAATCACTTCACTTGCATATAGAATAGATGTTATTTTCTTTTGTGCAATTCAAGTTGAGTTCAGGATGTCTGGATCTCAAGAGACTTGAGTTGCAAGAGTTATTTAGTCACTTCACTTGCATATAGAATAGATGTTATTTTCTTCAAGTTGAGTTCAGGATGTCTGGATCTCATTGCATGGATCTCATTGCAAGAGTTATTTAGTCACTTCACTTGCATATAGAATAGATGTTATTTTCTCTTCTAATCTATGGGTTCTTATAATCTATGCAATTCAAGTTCACTTTAGGATGTATGCAATTCTTATAATATAGTCTTATAATATATGCAATTCAAGTTGAGTTCGGATCTCATAAGACTTAAGTTGCATATTAACAAGTTTCTCTTATAATTTATACCATTGGTGCGGCTTGGAACGGGTGGGTGATGCAGCGGTAGATGATGGGGGTGGAATGGTGGGTCTAGCAGAGGGGGAGGTTAGGATAAACTTCTTGCTTGCCATTCAATAGGAACTGCCGAGTACATATAGGAGTCGTGGTCTGTCATTACTCTAGCCGGCTACTAATTGCCTCTGCTTTTACAAAACTAGGGGATTCCCCGCCCAATGCCGGGAGTATCAAGTACGGAATATAAATGTATAATATAAATGTATAATATGTGTCTCACTAACGTGAATATCATATTTTTTGTGCTAGTGAACTTTAATTGCAAAAGATAGTGGAGTGCTAAGGTTGCATGTAAGAGAAATTGCTAGTGGAAAATGATAGTGGACTCTCTTGAGGCAGATGTTTTTCATGTCAAGAGAAATAGATAGTGGGGTTATAGTGAATTGTTGAGGTGCACTCTTGCACTCTTTGCATGTCAAGAGAATTAGCCCAGTGGGTTTTATTCTTATAGGAGTATTAGATTAGATTGCCTTAATGACTAAACCCCTTCAGCTGCTGCTGGTCTCTTCGGGTAGCTCCTAGCCATGCAGTCTCGCATCTCATCTCCTCCTCAGTCTTGAAAGCTATCCGCCTCTTGCCACGAGGACATTGGTGGACGCCCGCCGTGATGAATGGACGGCAGGGCTGGCGGGGTGGAAGCTGGAGGGATTCTATGAAGTTGAAACATGGGCCGGAGATGACCCTAACGGTGATTCATGGGGACCTTGTTCGTACTTCTCACGTCTTCTGGATTCATGGGAACCTGATGGTACGGAACGAGGTCCAGCTTGGTGAAGAATGGAACCCCATGGAGCTGGACAGCTCGTCCACCACCGGAATCGGATAGGCGTGTTTTACGGCGATGGCCTTGAGGGGGTGCGGTAGTCAAGGCAGAATCGCCAAGAGCGGTCCGCCTTCTTCACAAGCAGTACCAGCAAGGAGAAAGCCGCTGCTGTGCCGGATGAGGCCCTGTCACCATGGTGGAGCACTAGCACTGCCCGGTGGCTGGGCGGACCAGCCATGCCCTTCCACCACACCAGGAGTGCAAGCGTGGAAGTCCCACATGATGGTCCCCAGAGAGGCTAGCTATTGTGTGCCCAAGAGGACGTGGAACCCTACCAAGTGCAGAGTGAAGAAATGGGTGGTGAAGTGTTCAGCTTCAATGGAGAAGCATGGCACCCGCTCTCCGTTCGTATCATTACCCTCCGCACTGAAGTGTTCGCCATCAATGGAGGCGGTAGGCAACCTCTTCTTGCTTGCCATTCAATAGGAACTGCCGAGTACATAGAAGTCCTGCCCCTTTGATCTTGCTGCCTTCATTACTCTACACGCTAAGTAGGCACTCCTATTGCAGGGTCTGCCTCCTCCCTAGGAGGTGGTCATTAGGACGGTGCAGTGTGGTGGAGCGCCGGAATAAGACAACGTGTTCATCTTAACCGCTCAAGGGGATGACGCCATCGGAGGCGTGGCACGTGCGCAATGTAACGTCCCGCCTCCCGGCCCCCGTAGCGCCGGAATAAGACAACGTGTTCATCTTAACCGCTTAAGGGGATGACGCCATACGAGGCGAGGCGTGGCACGTGCGCAATGTAACGTCCCGCCTCCCAGCCCCCTTACATCCGACACTCTGCGCACCGCACCTATGAAGAACTTCTCGGTCGGTCACGCATCTCCAAGCCAAGCACGCTTAACTTTCGAGTACTTGGGCTTCCGGAAAAGAAGTTGCAACTTCTTGGTATGAGGATTCTATGAACCTTAAGCCTCGGCCGGGGTGTCACATACCCCCTTAGGAGACCGGTCAACCCCAAGTGAGGAACGTCCCTCTTGGCCACATCCTGTCCGTGTGTCTAGTGCGAGCGCATGTGCCATGTGCCATGTTGTGCCAGTCATGTGCACCATGCCTTCCCAAGTGACACGCGCCCGTGAAACGCACGGTTGGCGGCGGCTGTAATACCATTTGTAACGTCCCACCTCCACGTCGGGCCCGCTTACATAACAGCTCCCTTAAGGATTAGACTCCCTCTTTGTCCTCACTCATGCGCACCCGGGAAGAACTCGGTCGGTCACCCATCTCCAAGCCGCTGTTTGGAGTATTTGAGATGGGCTTCCGGAAAAGAAGTTGCAACTTGTTGGTAGGAGGTCAGTCACCCATCTCCAAGCCGCTATTTGGAGTATTTGAGATGGGCTTCAGGAAAAGAAGTTGCAACTTGTTGGTAGGACCCCCCTCTGTGAGGGTTCACATGCAAGCCGAACGTCCCCACCTACTCATGTTTGGCTGCATTGGCCAAGTTGTGTGGCTGCGCTGGCTGTTGGGTGAGCTCACCGGCGTTAGGCTCGCCCAACCTAATGGTGGACAACAGCCGGCCATGGCGCCTCCACCACCGGAGCACGCACATCGATGTGAAGTTTCACTCCATGATCCAGGACGTCTTCGGTTCTTGGAGCTGAGGAAGACGATCGGCATCGATGAGGTGGGAAAGCAACAGCAGGATTAGGGTAAGATTTGTAAGACATAACCTGCTGATTGCTCCTTTGATTGCTGCATTAGGGTAGAGTTTGGATTAGATCACTCACATCTCACCTGCAGCTAGCAACATGACTCGTACAGCCATGAGCATGGCCTCAGCAGCCAGCATGGCAAGACCCTGCTTGTACCTTAAGATTAGGTAGAAGTAAGGATGACCTAAGCATAGCACTAGAGTAGTAGTTGGAGGTGCGCCTTAGTTGGTACTAGATTGTGTATAAGTGGGAGACTATATGCAATGCAATGAGTATCATTTGCCACAACATTAAACCGTGAGGTGTGTGTGTGTGTGCAGAGAGCTCCAGCTCTTCTTCTACCTTGGTGCAGGTTGAGTGAGAGTGGTGGTGAGCAGGTTAGCTACCTCCGGTGCAGGTGCCAACAGGATTGGGGATCCATCCTCACTGTGATGGTGGTGGGGGCCCTGCTTGGTGGATTTTTCTTCCATTGATTGTGAACATTTTGTTGTGGTAGGCTCCGTCTTCCCTCTCACCCTTTGCCAGATCCTGCTGCCCCCCCTCCCTCAGGAAGAAATAAAGGTCCTTATGTGGGAGTTGACGTCCTTCACTTTCACTAATCCATTTCTCATGATAGTAGCCTACAAATAAACTTGTTCAACACCATGCAAATGAACAAAGAAACATTTAGAATACAAAAATGGAGGAGTGGTACAAAAAAATTACCTTGGATTGAGTGAATGCCCACAACAAATGAGGTGTGTTGCTTTTTGACCAGCGATCCTGAGAATCAGGTGGATTGTTGATCATAATTCTTCTTTTCTTATGTATCACTTTCTTCACTTTTGCAGTAGAGAAGAAGGTGGGTTGTTATCATAACTCTTCTGTTCTTTAGTATATATCACTTTCTTCACTTTTGCTATCACCTCAACAATCTTTTGGTTCAGTTTTCAGTAACTTTTTCAGGAAATGCTTTTTGAGTTTCTGAATGCTGTGGTATTCGTGCAGTTTGGTTGGTACAGCCTCTTGTCTTCCATTTTTTGAAGTGTTTTTCCTCCGCGTTGCTTTAAGAAATGTTGGTCAACAGATCACTACTTGACATCAATTACCTTACAATTGGAAGAGAGATGTGACCAACTAGAATTGGGATATAGGCTTTTTTTTTTTTGTGTTCATTAGTTTGTGCATACTCTCAGAAGCTACAAAGAAATATTACAAAGAAATATTAGTTAGTCTGCCGCATGCTCCCACTCTTTACCTGCCTCATCTAATATTTTTAATTCCCCAACAATGGAACTATTTTTGAAGTTGGATTTCAAATTCTGACACCACCCTTTGATTCCCATTTCATTATTTTAATTCCTGAGTGTATGGTGATTCTATCCTTGTTCCTGCCTCATTGTTATCTTGACTTCCTTTTTATTTCTTTGTGCCACTCTGTTTCTATAAATTATCAAAGTAGAAGCAGTTGTCTTTGTGGTGATCCAGTTTCTCAGTTTAGGGTTTTCATGTTGGAGTCATGGCTGCTGTTAATTTAAGTTCTTAGCTATTAAAGTTAATTATTTAAATATTTTTTTGGAATTATTGGTTTCTATGTTTGTTTTAGGCCTTCCTTTCAAGTCTTAACTAGGGGAATCACATTGCCCCGGATACGAGGAAGGAATATAAATGGGTTATGACGGTAATGACCAAGAATTAGGAGACGTTTATACAAACATGATATCAACGCGCATGTTAGATATTAGCTAGTGAGGCTTCACATGTTGAGAACGGGTTTGTTCTTATAGGAGTAATACGGGTAGATGTAAATTCTTGGAAGATTTTTTTTTTAATTTTGGAAATCCAAGCTATCTTTTCTATTGAATCTATTTGATTTTTTTTTTTTTTGTTGATCCCAAATTATATAAGTGCAAACCAAATTATTGTTGCCCACAGAATCAAACATATTTTGACAAAATAGGCTAAGGTGAATCAACTCACGAACATTTGCTTGCTTGTCACACTTTATTGTTTATGTGGGCTATTTGATAATGTTGTCTTCCTCATAATGTTGAAAATAATGTCTCACTCTCACCTTTATTTTCTTCCTGATCTTGAGATTGGGAATTCCTTGTTCATGGTGACGGTCATAATATTTGTATTAGTACCTTTTTGAACCCTCATACCATTTTAATTAAACAATGGTATTTTTGTTAATTCATATGCACTATTGATGTATGTTGCCTAAGCATATACTAATTTTGTGGATTCCCAAAGTTACACAGTTAGCCGAAGTGCCAAATAGTCATACTTTGAAGTGAGTCATTCCCACTCTTTCTCAATGCTAACAGACTCTTAAGCCTTCAGATTCTAAAGACGCATAGGTTGGGAGATGGAATGTTTAATGAAGATTGCCACTAATTTTTTTTTTTTTTTTTTCTTGTTGTGGTTTCTTTGTGAGTCCTGTACTAGTTTCAACATTGGTAATGGTGCTACATAACTTTTGAGTGCAAATGGTGCTTTGCGCTCATCACACACACACACACACAAATATGTGTAACATTTAAATCTTTAAATAAATTTGTTAAAAATTAATATTTTCAATGATGTTAGATGCTAGTTACTTAATATAAATATTTATATATTTTAATATATAATTGTGTTTCTCAAGAAGGAAGCATATAGTAACAATTTTTAGGGACGGAGGGAGTACATGATACACGAAAAATAGCTGCAATGCTCTAGTGGGTGGCCCTGCTGTTGTATCGGACTCAAGCTCCATTCCACCGGAGAGAGTTCCACCGGAGAGAGAGAGAGAGAGAGAGCAAGAGAAGAGAGCTAGCCCACCACGTGTGCTGGGTGAGAGACGAGAGAGGTGATAGGTATGCAGTGGGTCCTATTGTTTAAAGTAATTAAAAAAATGTTATAACTCATAAATCAAAAATTCAAATTAAATTCTGATGAAATTGAATTCGTTTTAATATATCTTTTAAAACAAAATTCAATACGGATATATTTAGATAAAATTATGAATTGACCCACACGAGAGGTATGGGATAGAGGAGGATATAATAAATAGAGTGAGTAACGTGAGCGCGGATGTTCTAAAGCACCACTACGACGCTCATTCTCCTGCATGCTTGCGTCACCTGCTGCATCTGTGAGCATAATCTGTGTAGGTGACTTTATTTTCTTCTGTCAAAACACATATCATTCCTAGTTTTCCATATAGACCAACACACTGCAGCAAGACCCACAGCGAGCATAGGCAAGCCTTAGGTAACATGTTTGCTATCCAGATCCCTCCAAGTTGAGAAGAATGGGCCAAAATATTTTGCTACTAGACAACCAAAAAATAAATAAATGGTTGAAAATAGCCGGTCTTCTACTCGTGTTTCTTGCGATGTTCTAGCGTTTCTTCCAATATTGTAAAGTGTTTTTGGCAGAGTGAATGTTTCTTGTGATGTTGTGGACTCGAGTGTTTCTTGCGATCTTGTATAAAATTTGGCTATTTCTATGGTTGAATTGAAAATAGAAGGTCTCCTATGTTTGTGCGATGTTCTAGCGTGTTTGTTTTGATCTTCTAGCATGTTTCTTCTCATGTTCCGGTGTATATTTTCTCTCAAAAATATATACATGTGAACCACGATGGTGAAATATTTTTGTTTAAGTACTTATTTTAAGATATACTCCCTCCATCCCAAATTGTAAAGTCGTTTTTTGACTTTGACTACTCGTCTTTATTTAAAAATTTGTGCAAACATAGTGAAATTTAAGTTATTCGTGAAAAACATATACTAACCAACCTATGAGAAAAGAATTGACATTTTGGATAATTTTTTTTGAATAAGAAATTTAAGTTAGTGGTCAAACTTACTTTAAAAAGTTAAACGACTTACAATTTGGGATGGGATGGAGGGAGTATGACTTTTTTAAACTTAGAAAAAAAACATGAGATTTACGTTCATGTCACTATTTTGGTTGCTCCGTGCTGGTAGCCCAAAAATTAAGAGAATCCTGGCCTAAAAAGGCCCACACAGTTTTAGCCCATTGTCTATTCAAGCCCATGGAATCCTATGAGCAAGGCAGGCTTGGAAAGTAGGCGGGGAAAAGGGACTGCCCAAATTAAAATATCAATTTGATTTATTCTTCAACATTATAAATCAATCATAGAACCCGGTCGCCTTCCTTTGATGTATATATGTTGTAGGTTATGTGTTGTGAAAAAAAAATTGTAAGATGTTTGGTTAAAAACACGACTATAAAATCTACCATCGCTTTCTTCTGCCTAGAAATATTTATAAAATGTCTCTTTGTTTCTACTCACTTAATAAAGCATAAATCTAAAATCCAAAAGTAGGGTTCGAGGTGCTGCGACAATTGTACTCCACGTCTACACAAAAGCAACGGTTTCTAGAAAAAGCAGGTTCTAGTTCTACCTATTCCTTGCTTCTTACTTTTTTTTTTTTTTTTTTTTTTTTGCAGCAAAAAACACTTTTCAAAAGCTTAACAAAACACCCATACTTTCGTGCCCAAATCGACAAATTTAGTGCAATCAGTTAGACATTTCATCGTTCTGAGTACATTACACTATCAATGATCTACTAGTAACCACAGTCCACATATCAAATGTTGCTTTTTATTAAGTTTGTTTTTTATAACAATTAAATTTGGTTATGTGTATCGTAGTGATATGTACAAGACAGAGCAATCTCAAACTATCATTTTTTTTTTGGCAAAAGATTGAGACAAGAACTTGAAGAACAATGAAGGAAAAAAAAAAGGACGAGAAATTGGTTCAAGCTCTTGTCAAAAGTAGAAGGATCAGACATTGTAAAGGACGAGAAGTTGTGTTGACATTGTATTGGATGCCTACGATGTTGAGGAGCCTGTTGTTAAAGCCAATCTGCATGAACGTCTACCTAACATTAATCGGTCTCTATTGATTGAGACACCGTGTCGTTTGTTAAACCATCCGATGCAATTAGTAGGTGCTTGAAGATTGTATCTTTGTGCTACTACATTAGTTTTTTTTTAAAAAAAAAGTTGTCCTTAGTTGCTATGTTATTTATATCGTTTTCAAATATTCTAATCAACTATAGCAGCTGAGCCATGGCACCGATCAGCCTAACTAATCATAAGAATGCATAACTAATCGCCATGATATGGTACCGATATGTCAAGAGTAGTAATCGTGATTTTAGCCAAAAATCTTACGCCTGCATTCCTTTCTTGCTGATCACCTAACATCAAGCATGAGATGAGCCTTTCTTGCTGATCACTTGTTAACCTTTTGGTTATTTGTCTAAAATCGTAATGTTAGTCAAAATCTTACGCCTGCATGCCTTTCTTGCTGGGGAGCGTATTTTATGGAAACCGCCTCCCCACTTCTCCATCCTAATCTCATTTTATGCAAATCAACCCACCACGACCTGAACCCTCTCACGATCGGTTCGGATCAGTGGTTTAAGATCGCGAAAGGCGCCGCCGCCGCGTCGCGATAGAACATATACGCAGCCGCCCCGTCACATTCCATCGCTCCTGCCCGCACGGAGGTTCGACGAGGATTGGCCATCGCAGGACTCCAGAGCGTAGCCATCGGAGGATCGACGAGGAGTACCTCGCCGGCATGGAATTTGATGCCGCTGCCATGGACCCACCAGTCGCCGCCATGGCATTTTCTTCATTGCTGCGTGTGTTCACTAGTCCATGGCTCCAAGCTACAGTGTTCGTGCACCAGACAATGCATTCAGACGAGCAAAGCAAACAAAGGTGCATACAGAACCAACTGTATAGCAACAATAGAAGTGCAGCTAATATACTGCAGAAAAACTACAAGACATTAAAAAAAAAAAAAAAAAACACTGCACGCGGGCAGAACCTGGTCTCGCCTCGCCTCGAGCCCTTCCACGCCACCCTCGCTCGAGCCCTTCCACGCCACCCTCGGTGCCAACAATAGAAGTGCAGCTAATATACTGCCAAGCCGCTGCAGACCATGGCCTCGCCTTGTCGCGGCGGCAGCACCGCGGCCGCCCAAGCCGGATGTCTGCGCGTTGGCGTCGAGGAGACCGAGATCGCCATCAACCGACGAGCAGACGGAAGTGGAACCGCCTGAACCGCGAGACGCACCGACGATCGCAACGATATCCGCGACCTCGGTAAGACGATCCGATCCGAACCGGCGCCTGGGAGTTGATTTGCCAAAAATGAGATTAGAATAGACAAGTGGGGGGTTAAGTGTGAAAACAACCCATTAGAATCTTGCGGGTTATATTTTTTATATTTTGTATAGGAGGGTGGTTTCCATAGCATACCCTTTTTGCTGATCACCTAACATCAAGCATGATCACGAAAAGCACATATGAGTAGAAGTAGAAGTAGCATGAGTAGAAGTAGCTAGTCAACGCTTCTGTCTTCTTTTCCGGTCTTCTTTTCTGGTCTGGGCCTTTATGTATAGGTCTTCCTATGAAGATCTTTACGTAATATGGCTGTTTTAATATATAATATATGTTGTTGTAAAAAAAATTACATGTAGCAGAGTTTTCAAAAATCAAAGCAATAAGGTTTCCTGAGGTTGAATCTCAACATGAAAACAGGAGCACATTTCCCGTACTTGCAGATATAGAGGAGTAGAGGACAGATTGTCTGATTTTGCAGCCAACGCAAACGCTTAGCTCTCTCAAAAAAATAATTGTGCCGCTAATGTTGGCTGGCGAGTAAACAAACAGATGTTAGTTTCCTAGGATGTTGAACAAACCCACGTGGATCCGACTCATACCCACAAAAAAATACTAGTAGGGAATAGCTAATGACAAATCTAATCTTGAGCCAGGTATCAGCCCACGTGTGGACATGAGGATATGAGATCCTACTCTCAAAAAAAGAACATGATATCTTAAGTCAAAGTTTATGTGCGTGTTAGTTCTTCCCAGTACTACACTCAGCTATCATCTGTGACATCATCGACATACCAAAACTTGACCGTGCCATCCAAGGATCCAGAAGCGACTACTCTTTTTATCTGAAAAAAAAATTATTTAAAAGTATATTATACAACCTCCATAAGTCATTCTATGAATCTTGGTTCTCAAGTTTGACCAAATTTCAAATTTATATGACAGATAATAACATTTACAAAGCCAACCAAGTATCATTAGATTCTTCATAATTATATTTTCATAATATACCTATTGTATGTCACACATATTTATAGTTTGTCTATAATTTTGTTAAGCTTGAAATGTTTTGTCTCTAAAATTCTTGGAATGACTTAAAATTTGGAAGCCGAGGAAGTGGTATTACTTAAAAAAGATGATGCACAAAAGAACAAAAGAAAACTCTAAATCATATGACCAATTAATTCCGCAACATAAGCTATAAACAAACTCACCCATGGACTCCATTTCACACAGGTAATGATATCCGTGTGAATAGCTCTCGCACCAATACTATAGTAATCCTCCTGCGGGCATCCAAAATGATGTCAAAGAACCTTGTAAGCAAATGGGTACTCATATATTGGTATCATTAAGGGACAAAACTTACGCTCAAATAGCAGTTATCACAGGAAAAAATCTCTATCGTCCCATCTTCACGACCAAGGACCATATATCGGTCTTCTTTATGAATTTTTCTGAAGAAAAAAATTGGCTATAAAATCAATGCTGAATGATGCATGGCTTATCCTAACACCTCTGTTTTCCATCTTCCCATGATGCATAGTGATCACACCCACATTCTTGCTATTTTGGACTCCAAAAAAGGCAAAAAGACTAAACCTTTGTGGCTTCACACAGAAGAATACCACAAGGTTGCACAGGACAGTTGGAGCAAATCCAGTAGAGGACCCTTCATGGAGAAAATCAGGTACCTTGCAAAAGACCTATCTAATTGGTGTCGTTCTAAGCCTAAAAATTGTGATATTCTTAAAGACCTTGAAGGAAAAATTCTTAGCATTCAGCAAAATCCTCCCCATCTTCAAGATCATAGCTTGCAAAAAATTCTCATTCAGCAGCACGAAGATATTCTAAAAAAAAGAAGATATCTACCACAGGCAAAGATACAAAAAGAAGTGGTCCCAGGAAGGAGACAGGAACACTAGATTTTTTCAACAGGCTATTGTCAAGAGATCTAGGAGAAACTCTATTACACACTTGGTGAACACTGATGGTTCCATATCCAGCACTCCGATCAAATGGCTATGACTATTAACGGATATTTCAGGTGTGATGTCAGGAACTCTCGAACTCTCCTCAGGATGTGGATTGGCCATCTCAGACAATCCAGCAACAGCATACCACATGACGATTGGTACACTGACTCTATCCCAAATAGCGATGAAATCCTAGCAATAGTGGTATCTGCTTGGAAGTGGATAGGCAAGGAGGTAGTCTCTCTGGTTTAAGCTTTTTATACATATGCATTTATGCCTCCTGATCTAAATAAAACCTACATCACTCTTATTCCAAAAATAAAACCTACATCACTCTTATTCCAAAAATAAATGTTCCCAGACTCCTCTTTGTAATGTGGCTTATAAGATTTCAAAATGGAGTTTCATTGTTGATCATTTTATCAAACTGGTCTACATCATGGTGAGCCAACTCCAAACTTTTACCCTACTAGAGGTATCAGATAGGGGTGTACCTATGTCCCTATTTGTTTATTATTGCTGTAAACGAGCTATCTATTAGCCTTCAGAACCATGCATCTAACAATTCTATCATGCATGGTAGAATTTGACTATCTCTTTCCTAACATGACCTAAACATGCCCACCCAATTCTACACAGCCTAAGCCCTTCACGCAACGCTTCTTCAACAGCGTCAATAAGATTGACAGAAGCCAAAATGTAGTGGCTCATCGTCTAGCAAATAGAGTTTTGTTTCCTGGCATGTTTCAAAGCATGTTTCAAACACTAGCCATGCTTTTTTTTTCTTTTTCTTTTCTTCTTTGGGCCTGGTTGCCTTTTCTTTCATTTAATTAAAAAAAAAAGATAGGTCGAGGACTCCATGTATTACCCTCTGTGGGCAATTTGCTAAGCAATAAAGCTTTCTGTCTCTTGTCAAAAAAAAAAACCCTACAAATAGGCTACAAAATTGCTCAACCTATTTGAGTAGGTCTGTAGGTGGGCAAGCAACTTATGAGGGAAAATGTTACTTAATTGTACAAGTATTAAAAAAATCATATTAACTGAACAAATTTTATTTCTATAAAATTCAATAATGATGTTAGGCAGAATTATACCTGCTCCAGTCAAAGCTGAAATATGTGCTGGTGGAAGTCGTCATCGTGCTCTCAAAGCTGGGTTTATTACCATGCATGTGGGTAAAGTTTAAACTAGCATAAAGAAGTTTAATAGAATCAGTTGGGAATAAAAATGCTAATAAGAAATTACATTTACATTTCCACAATGTTATTTTTTATATTGCAGATCAATTTTGTACGGGGCTCCATACCTAATGAGATCACGTCCCATGTAGTCTTTAGTTATTTTCAATTCCCATGTTTTTAATCCTCCTGAAAACCTATATTAGGGAACATATATTAGGGAATATACTTTAAATTCTGCTTAAAAAAAACTAGTCCAAGAAAATTTGGAGTACATAAATGATCATACTTGAACACAATGAAATCACATCCATCACTCTCTAGGTCAAAGCAGATGCCAGCTGCAGCCGTTGTGCTTGTTCTGAAGTCATGTAAACATAATGCTCAAATATATGCATAGAGACTTAACTAAAATAACTAAAATAATGAGGAAACTAGAGATGAACAGATTACTTTATTGCAACTTTCTCAATATTCCATAATAAATCTTGGCTCTGAGAAAAGCGATATATCTATGATATTGGATTATTAATTAGATACATTAACATATAATGAATAATAGACAGAAACTAAAGGTGAGAGGATTGAATCTAACCTCTAAACCACGATGACCACCAGAAATAAAGTAATTAGAATTAACAACATTCCATTTGACAAAGTTGATTTCTACGTTTTTGGTGTCATGGTATCTTGCAAGAATATTGTAACCACAACTCATTTTCACTTCAATCACATAAAAGTGACCATCTGTGGTACAGCACAATAGCTTCTCGTCTACCCATGATAAGCCTACCACATCGCCGGTAGAACCCTATGTACAACAGATTATATGGACAATTTATTACGTACACAAGAAATTTGGCTTTGTACGCCAACAGCATGCAATGTAATTGAGTTAGTTAGACACTTAGTACTTACCTCAATACAGATTTTGGAATGTTCATTCCACTTGTCATTGATGTAGTTCCATATGTAGACATGTGACCCCCCCCTCTATTTGAGAAAATGCTCCTCCAGCAATCATTTCACCAAGTGGGTGCCATGAACATGACCTAAACATGCCCACCCATGTCTCCTGTATAGAGAAGAGAATTAGCCCCTTTCATTTGTTGACAGTATAATTTAATAAATAAACACGGGCAAAGCTAGAGCTGAATGTGATACAAATATGCCCAATAATGGTTTTCAAGGCTTTGCCTAGGTCAGGCAGACGGAGGGTTAAGAATAGAAGAGAACATACTACTCTACCAGACAAGATTGGAGCTTTATATTTTAGTTTTAGAACGTGAACTTGTCTTATGGAGACAAGATTGGAGTTTTTTCTTTGGGCTGTAATGACAAGTTTGCATGTCAAAGCACAAATCTTTTTGTATGGATGGTACTCAATGCAACAATTTGTTTTATAATATATGGCTAAGTACTGGTATTTCTTCTACAGCCTTAATGTTCCCATTGAAGAAGAAGACCTATTTGTTTATATTCAACAGCCTCAAAAAAAATATTAAAGAATTACTGCAGTCATGACCATTCGGGAGGGAAAAGGGTCCGCGAAACCAAGCTGGAACCGGATGTTTTATTTCTGTGAACTGCATGCAGTATTTGATTAGCTCTGCACAAACAAACGGGCCTTATGGAAGTGGCCCTATTACTGCAGGTCAAGAGGGAATTTCCAGTATTTGAAGATCTTGATGTGCTGACCAGGTTTAAGGAGTTCAAATGCAAAATATGGAATGAAGGTGATGGGCTGCACAGATATGATTTCTCAAATCTGGGTTTTGGTATATGGCTTTCCATTTTGGGCCAGAAAAGAAAAAGCTGTTCAAGAGGTGTCCTATTTGATTGGTGATTTTGTGGAGGTGGACAAGAATTCTTTACCTGGTCTGGGACCAATTAGACTTAAAGTTTCTTGCAAAGACCCTGCAGCCATCAAGGGGCAATCCAAGGTGTATTTTAATGGTAAAGGCTTCTTTATCAGCTGGTACCTGGAAAATGAGAAACTAGGAAAGAATTCAACTCAGGGTGACAAACTAGGGAAGAAAACGGATCATGATGAGTCCTACAATGATGATGAAGAGGATGATCTCTGATTGATGGGCATCCAGACCAGCAGGGAAGGACGGGGCTGAATCAAGCCGAAAAGGTGAGAAAAGAGGTGGCACACAGCATAGGGCTATTCAGGGTGCTAATCAGGAGGCCATAAATGTTGAGGCTCTGCTGAAGTAGTAGCTCAAATTGAGCAAAATGCTGATCATGTTACTACTGATTCAGCAGTGGAAGCTCTGATATCTCAGGATGATGTTCACTGCTCTCAAGCTAAGAAGACTGAGATGGAATGGATGTTGCTGGTCAACCAATCTGAAGAGGAGACATAACTGAGTGGAAATGTGGAGAAGCAAGCTCAAGGTGAAGATATTGGGTATGTCAAAGTCCCCAGCTCGAAGAAACAGAAACTGCTGAAACAAGCTGATCAAGTGCATCGTACAAGAAGGGACTGGAACCCCACTTCTGCTCAGAGCTGAAAGAAGGGCAAACATGATGGATAGCCAAGGTATATCCCATAACCCTTTTGCTGTTTTACAAAATTTAGATTCTGATGTTCTTAGTAAGATAGCTTTAGATTGTGGCATGAGTCTGGGAAATAATGAGGAAGAGGTGGATGCATCCATTGATTTGATCAAGGCCAAGGAGCTAGCTCAAGCTACTTTGGCTGAGGCTGAAAAGAATAACACAAAGAAGATGAATGATGATCAAATTGTGGAGGTGAATGATGAATCTGATGAGGTCTTTGTAAATCATGATGAAATCATTGCTGAACTAGAAGAGGTGATATCTCAGGATAACAACGAAATTATAGAGGTGGATGATCATGAGATGAAAGAGAGGCGCCGCAAAGGAAAAATCAAAGTAGTTTCCCAATGAGTTGCATTTTTTGGAACCTTAGTGGACTAGGTAACAAAGGGAGAAAAACTCAGCTGAAGAACCTCATTCAGGAACACAAGGCAATGCTACCTCTCCGGAGGTAATATCTTAAATCAATCTAGGCCATTGATTTTTCTGTTTTTCTAATTTACTTAATGAATTAAAAAATAGAGAAAAGCAAAATTAATCCCTCCGGACTCCCCTAATGACAGGAGAAAAGATCTTGGAGAATCTTCTCTGTGAAAACATCCGCAAAATGATCACCACTAATCACGTGAGGCCAAAATGTCTATTATTTTAAATAGTAATTAATAAAATAGATTATATGCACATGACATGCTACCAAATTGTATATATGACATGACACTTTTTTGACACAACACGTTACATGGATAAAAAAACAGTATTTTTTTTAGCCAAACAATAATTTATTTCATACACGGACTTAACACACATGCAGTCACGTTACCAGCCACTTCGTGTGACACGTATACACGTACACATGCTACACACATGTAAGTCACATACAATGCCCAGGTACCACATACAAATCACGTACACGCAATCATGTATTACACCCTAACACGATAAGCAAAACACACTTACATGTCACGTTGGCACACACCCAAATCACATCCAGGGCGTAAAATTGCATGGTAATCAAAATATATGAAGTCCAAATTTGCAAAACAAAAAACTACCATATCCATCCGATCACACATGCAGCAATCAAATCTAAACAAATAATTTTATATCTAAAACTTTCCTAATTTATCCTACTTTATAAAATAAAAAAAAATAAAAAAAATATATATGTCACATATTACTCCTGAGAAGTAACAAACAAGTGATCTAAGCCATCCGATCAAAATCGATGAACGGCTCACAATGATTTGAGAGTACCGTAGCAATTGCCTTATCCTACAACTGAGAATGGGTTCCATCTAAGGGCTATTGTGGAGGTTTACTTATGGGAGTAGAAGAAGACTTTGCTGAGGTGGTTTAAGACTCATGGCAATGAGCATTTTCAGGCTATGGACCTGATTATGAAAGAGGACAGAAATTGGATTTCCTGGATAAACCTTTATCAGAAATGAAGATCTTCCAACTCTAATAGGAGGTGACTTTAATCTGGTTAGAGAGGTGGCTGATAAATTCAGTGGCAATGTTAATGCTCATCAAATGGCTGCTTTCAATCAGTTTGTATCTGACACAGAACTAAGGGCAATTCATAGAGGTGGAGGACAGTATACTTGGACAAATAAGCAGATTAATCCTATCATGATTACACAGGATAGATTCTTTATGAATGCAGATCTAGAGGCTCACTTTCCTTTAATCTCTGCTAGGTCAGTGACTAGGATTGGTTCTGATCATAATCCATTAGTGGTTGAGCTTATGGCTAAAGACAGTGTTAGATCTAAAATCCTTGTATGATGTGTGGTTGGGAGGGGCTTGGCAAAGTGAGGGATTGGTATGAAAGAGGCACCAAATGGATTATTGGCAATGGTGCTAAGATCACATTCTGGCATGATGTGTGGTTAGGAGGGTGTCCTATAAAACTGAAATATCACAGATTGTACAGAATCTGAAGCAGGACTGGTCTGTTGCTAAGTTTAAAGAGGTGGAGTGGGCAGTTATATTTGACCTGAAATCAGAACTGAAATATTTTATTCCTAGTTACCCATATATGTGTTGCAGCAATCCAAATCTAGTTACGACCTATAAAATTTACAACGGTCATTAGTACAAACACATATGACCTCTGTCCGCAATTAGTACAAACATATATATGTGTTGCTATAGCCCATTAATATCTGTTGTAAAGTTGCAACGGTTATTTGTAGGTATTACCAAAGCTTATACAAGTGTTGGAATAGACCCTTGCAACGCCACTTCTAGCAATGTATAGTAAATGGGTTGATATAGACTCCACCAGCATATATATATATATATATATATATATATATATATATATATATATATATATATATATATATATATATATATATATATATATATATATATATATACTTTTGGCAACGCATATATGCATTGCAAAAAGGGGTGTCATATTGTAATGTGTACAGGATTGGGGCCATATCCATCTAAGTACCTACTGAATGGAACCAAGAAAAGGCAGGCAATAACTCTGAAAAAAGCTAAGTAACCATGACTGCATAAGTGCATGAAAGTCTTGGAATTGTTACAACAAGGTAAGCCAGTAGCATTAATTGCAACCCCTAGTGGTTTTGAACTTAGTGGAAATGATATGTCTTTCTCAGTGATGATCCTCTACATTGTGGCATGTGCTCCTAATTTTGCTTAAATGCATCTTCAAAAAGGAAGTGCAATACATCTACATACCTGCTTAACATGCGTGAGGCGTCCTGCCACAACATTTTCATCCCAAATGGTGACTCCATCCTCACCACACGAAGCAAGAGCCCGCTTCTTGATTGTAGCTCTTAAAAAAGGAGGGGGAATGGTGAGAGGAGTTAGTGAACAAATAATAGAAAAAAAAATAGAAAAGATTCTGATGGTGGATCATAACTCTGGTTTCATCAGTGGAGAAGGATTCCATTCAAAGCACCACACTTTCTTCCTCGTGTGCAAAACATTTAACAACCTGAGCTCAAACCTCTGTTTCGGAGGATCAAAAGGACTATTGACAGCCTTGGAAGCCTTGATAGCCTTGGAACCCTCAGAAGCTAAGACTTCTTTTATACGTCCAGACCTAAGTCTCTTTTTTCCTTTAACCATGTTTGACAGAGGCGACAACACCTGCAACCAATGGCAGAGCCAGCAAACCCATGTTTAGGATTGGGCTCTTGCTTAGCAAACCCATGTTTAGGATTGGGCTCTTGCTTAGCAGCCGAAATGCTCCGACGCCCAAACCCTCCCCGCCGAAACAAAGGTTGAGATCACAGTACCTTAGCAGCAGAAATGCTCCGACGCCCAGATCCTCCCCGCCGAGGAGAGCTAAGAGGCAGCAACACCTGCAACGCGGCAGGCGATAGTGGGCTCTTGCTTAGCAGCGGAATGCTCTGACGCCCAGACCCTCCCCGCGGAAACAAAGTTGAGGCAGTACCTTAGCAGCTGAAATGCTCCGACGCCCAGATCCCTCCCCGCCGAGGAGCTCTCCTCCTTGCTTGAATCCGCAGATTTGGAGGAGCTAGGGAAGGGGGCGAAGTAGTGAGCTGCTAGGTCGAGGCGACTGAGCTGGTGGTGGTAAGGAATGTCTCGAGTGGGTGCTTGATAACCAGTGGGTGCTTGATAACCGGCCCGGAAATCGTTCTCTGTGGCCGCCCAATCCTATCTAACTGTGGCCACGGTGGCCAGAGCACCTTGTTTTTCGAAAAGGGAAGGTCCAATAATTTAGAGCACAGTGCATCCCCCATCTTACAAACAAGACCCCAACAAAAACGAAAATTACAGATAAGCCCTGAAGCCATGAACTCCCTATCCTCCAGCAGAAGACCACAAACCTTGTTGAAGCCGCATAAGCCACCAACCCGGAGCTCCAACCAAGATGGATTCATGTCTTTGAACGCAAATCGGCGATCTTCCGTCGAAAGAGAAGAAGAAGAATCCCCCAACAGAGCCGGATCTGGCCAACCAGAGGAAAAGCTAGCGCTATCGCTTCCGGAAAGAAGCAACAACCCAACAAAGAATCCACCACTGGCGACGACACCGGCCCGGAAGGAAAAGCTCACGGGGGAGCATAGAAGATCCGTTCCCTTCGCAAAAGATAGACCAAGACAAACCTCATTCGCATCTCGCCAGACACGATACCACCGACGCCAACATCTCCAGAGACACGGAGAGGAGCAAAACCTTCACCGACGAAGACGCGCGGGTCGTCTTCAAAGCCGGAGAAGGAACTTATTCTCCGCCGGAGCAGCTCCATCGCCGCCGCTCCCAGAACCTTAACTCCGTCGACGGCAACGCCGGCGAGCACCCTGAGTCCACCGAGGATTAACATCCCGGCGTCAAACCTAAGCTCCACCGCCAAGAACAACGGCGAGCAAAAGCAAAAGGCCAGTGCCGGTGACAACCCGAACGGGCAAACGAACCCTACTCTGTCTAGATCTACTAGACTAGGAGGAGATATGTACACCGACCGCCACCCTCCCCGTTCCCCATCCTCGCCGGCGCCGGATCGGCCACCGGAGTGGAGGGGGAACGGCCGAGAGAGACGCTGGAATCGGGTCGCCTCTGAATCGTCCTCTCTCACCTGTAGGAGGGAAGGGTCGAGAAAGAGGAAGACATTTATCAGTAGTCATAATGTTTTGAGGTACATGTAAAATATTTGGCCGCTCAAGGAGCCAAATATATCTCCCCGACATCATCTTACATACACTTTGAGCAATAGCATGAGCCTCATTATTACAACGCCTGCCTTCATGCTTGAAAATTACATCCTGAAACAACCCACTCCTAGATTTAATACCCTTATAATGGAGGAGTAAGCACATAGATTTTCCTTCTGAAGATTCATAATGACTTCTAAACCGTCCGAAGTTATTACACATTTGCATGCATCAACATCTAGCGCCAAAGATCTTCATTGCAGACCATCGCTTCCAAAGAGGGTGGATGAACAAGCCCATTAATGACAATAGCACTAGCAGTTCCAACTGCTCCTTTGTCACTTGTTCACGTCACTGCACCATCAACATTGAATTTTAAGAAGGTGGAGGTATCCATTTAAGAGCAGATTCTTTAGTCTTCACTAACCTAGTTGTTGTACTTTACCAATTTTGTGGGCTGGCTTTGTGTAATTGTGCACCCGGAAACTTGAGACGGCCGGCCGGTGCACTTCCACCTGAACTGGCTAGTGCTGCAATGAATTTCCCCACCATAACACATAATGCACCTAATCATCACTGGTTTATGAGTTATGACCACTGATCAGTCATACTAGGTTTTTAATTACCGTTGTGACCACCACCATCTTATCGTGATCGTTAGCTGAAACACCGTGACCAAATCTGACTCAATACATGATCACATGATCACGAGTGCATGCCCGCCCGCCGCGGTGCCCAATTCTGACACGAGAAGCGAAGGCGCCAATCGAACCAGCTCCAGGCAACCTCCAGCTAGCACCTAGCAACACGCAAACTGCATTTGACTTGGGGTGTGTTTAGTTGGTGAAATATTTTGGGTTGGGTTATTGTAGCACTTTTCGTTTGTATTTGGTAACTATTGTCCAACCACTAACTAAACTAAGATTCGTCTCGTACTTTTCAGTCAAAATGTGTAATCAGTTTTTTTATTTATCTACATTTAATATTTTAAAAATACGTTAAAATACTTGATGTGACGGGAAACTATAGTACTTTTTGGGTTCATGTAGAGAAACTAAACACACCCTTGAGTTGTTAAGCAAGCGTGATGACGACGCACTACTAACATAACAGAGTGTGAAGTCTCGTAGCGAACGGACTTCAGCACGTACGTACGCTGGCCGATGTCGGGGCGCAAGAACGAACCGCCCGCCAAGAAATGGGAACTCTATGATTGCCACAACGCCACGACAAATAACACTCGTACGAACGCACAGTAAAAGTCGTCTCAGGTGATTGTTACGCACAAATGAAGTGACGTAGTCTGAGCGTTAGGTATGTAGCACGTGTCGTGCGAACGGTGAAAAGGTTTCGGTGTGAAATGTGAAGAGAGAAAAACAAAGGAAATGACCGGTGCCATGTGTAATCACACCACACTATCCCGCTTTACAGGAAATAGAAACACGGTCAAAAACTTCGACACAGCCAGCCCGTGAAGCACCGAGAGGAAACGAAACTTCGCTTCGCGCACGGTTCAGTAGTTCACACGATTGCGTTGCAATTGCAACGCACTTGAGCTGCAGAGGTGAGGAGTGGAGGACCGACCCCCTTGGCCCGGTGAGACGACGACTCCTTTTGAAACGGCGGTCTCCCCTTCCAATCCTCCTCCATCCTTTGCTCCGGTGAAGGTATTGCTCCTCTATTCCTTCTTTTTCATGGTGGA
The DNA here is from genome assembly GCA_015847255.1 of Hyparrhenia diplandra. NCBI lineage: Eukaryota > Viridiplantae > Streptophyta > Magnoliopsida > Poales > Poaceae > Hyparrhenia > Hyparrhenia diplandra. The sequence continues at coordinate 147,636 of JADLZK010009074.1, forward strand.
ATGATGGCAGATTGATGGCTACGGTTTGGTAGAAAAAATGTTTTTGGTGGAGCTATGGTGATTCAGGGTTAGAGAATTAGATTAGTTCTTTGTGGATGTAAGGTTTAGTTTCATATTTGTTTAGTTCCATGTGGATTTACAAGTTAAGGTTAGTGATTTTTCATTGGTGGATCATATGATTAATTTAGTTATTTATTGTTAAGGGTTTATGGTTAGTTTGCTAAATTCTCACAACATTTTTTTGTTACTAGCATGGAGTATGACTATCGGAAATTGAAGTGGAGAAAAAAAGGTCGTCCTCCCAAATTGTACCCCGATGTGTCTAGCAAGGATGTCGACGTTCCTCTAGAGCTCCTAGTCCCTAGCTGTGATTGTGGTATGCAAGCCGTCCAGGCATCCGGAGACAGCTGCACGTTGCTTCTACGAATGCAGCTCATATGTTGTAAGTATTTGTCTGGATATTGTAGGTTTTCTCTTGTTACTATGGGCTAAGTACCAAGTTTTATGAAATTATGTTTTGTAGGAGACCCATGAAAGGTGCTTCTTTTTCCGGTGGATCGACGGGCCTAATAAGTTTGACCCAAGATACCTCCTGTTCAAGGACCAGTACAATTATCGAATTGAACATGAGAGCTTCAAGAGATGGGTTCCACCTCCCCTAACCCTCCACCAATGACTGATTTCGACACATCGACGACTAGAATCGCCGCCACGATGCGATTGCGGAGATCGGGCTGTGATAGACAAATGGGATGAATTTTCATGCGGGAACAAGAGCGACTGGAATCCCTAGATTCCAAAGCGTTTCTTCAGAGAGCACCTATGGGGTTGCAAGTCTCTTTGGCCGGAAGAAGAGAAGAGGAAGAGGGTAAAACCTAGGGAGTATGAACCTGTGTTATGCATGGTGTTAAAGCGAACTACGGTCTTGTTCCTTCAGAGCTTGGCATAGGCTACTAGTGCGGGCATATGGACGACTATGTTGAGGTTGGTTGGTTACCCTGCATCTGACAATGACATCAAACAATATTTCGCTAACTCTTGTTGATTTCTTATATTTAACAGAGCACCGGGAAATGCAAGTGGGAGAGTTACGAAGGAGAGAATAAGGTCAAGGACACAATCTCATCGAAGAAAGCCATGGTCCGGAAGATGCGTTGGGGTGCCCAGCTTGTTGACTCGTACCTGAAGGACCATATATGTGAGCAAAACATGGTTGCCTGCAAGAAGGGTGTTAAAAGCTGATTGAATTGGGCGCATGAAAGAAGGAAGAAAATGAGGGAAGAGGAAGATGCATTGTATTGGAAAATGAGGGAGGTGGAACAAGAGTACAAGGCCATCAAAGACCTTGAAGATGGTCTACGTTTGAGTAAGTGTTCAAATAGCACATTCCTAATGATATGCTCTCTCATTTAAAATTATGTGTTATCATATTTGAATATTTTTGTTCACAGAGATTAGAGGACCGAGTGGTTTCGTTGTGGACGAGTACATAGCGGCACATATTCAGATTGTGGTGGAGGAAGCACAAAAGAAGGTTGTTAAAGAAATGGACAAGCGCATCGCCGAAGCGGAGGCTGAGTTGAACAACAAGGAGGCCCAAAACATGGATGATGACGTCGACTTTTCAAGATTGAACGAGCAAATAGCCCTCACTGAGGCTAGCTTTCATAATTTATGTTCCCTAACTGATATGGATTTCTTTCATTTAACAGACCACTAGAAAATGCTTGTGGGAGTGTTATGAAGGAAAGGGGAGTTGATCGACACAATCAAGGCGAAGCGCCAGATCGGGAGGGAGACAGGAGATGGGGATTGGCTTGTCAACGAGTACCTAGACATCCGTAGGTGGGAACAGTGTCAGCGTGCAAGGGAGTTGGGTGTCATGCGGCCTACCTCTGAACAATATGTCAAAGGGATTGAACTTTTCAAGAAAAAGCTAGTAGAGCGACATGAGTTGAGGAAAAAGGAGGCCCAAAATGTGGATGTCCCTGTCCTTTGCAAATGTGGTGTTCAAGCGCATTACGGCCTCGTTCCTACAGAGGTTGGAATAGGCTATTGGTGTGGCCGTATGGTGGATTATGATGAGGTTGGCTGGTTCCCACAATGTAGTCAATATCAAACTTTACTTTCCCTAACTTATATTACTTTTGTTCAATAGAGTACTAGAGTATGCTTGTGGGAGTCTTATGAAGGAAAGAGAGAGTTCCTGGACACATTCAAGGCGAAGCAGAAGATTGGGTGGGAGATGGGTATTGGGATGAGGCTTGTCAACGAGTACATCGACATCCATAGGCGGGAGCAGCGTCACCGTGCCAAAGAGTCGGGTGTTACGCGGCCAACTTGTGAACAGTTCAACAAAGGCATTGTGCTTTTCCAGAAGAAACTAAACGAGCTGCATGCACAAGATATGAAGAACATGGCATGTCCCCGTGTGAGCACAGTAACAAATAGGTTGTTACATGCCCTCGGCATTGTTCCAGAAGTGCAGGAGCACATCATCCAACACATCATCCCTGACGTGCAGGAGGGCACTGTCCAGGTCGTGCCGCACGTGTAGGAGGACAATGATGATGACTTATGGTCCCAGGTCTCTCAAGTAGCCAGTGAGATTGAGGCGGCGAAGAAGACGCAAATGCAAGATGACGAAGAGTGGTGGTTCCAAGCTAGTCAAGTAGCCGATGAGATTGAGTCCGTGAAGAAGACGCAAAATGCAGCCGAGTGGGGACTAGTCGAAGCAATGAGGTTCTTGTGGACAAGTGGGTTTCAGGCTTGCTAAGGATGCCCAAAAACATCCAGCTGATAATGCTTCCTTGACCATCGGGGAAAAGATCTAATTTCTGCATAAATAAAGTTAAGTTGATAATTATGCGTAAACTTAAGATTAAAACAATGTATTGCACATGACGATCCAGACCCGTTCCCGGCGACATGATGACTTGATGAGACGATAGGAGCTTTCCTAGCTTCCGTTCCCACTTCCCAGGATGACTGACGGTGCTCTTTCAGGCTCGAGAACACGAGGGCGTCAAGTGAAGAACCCAAGTGGGCTTGGCGGACCACGGGAAAGAATCCATACATCCGCGCGGACGCGGCGAGTGCACGCCACATGAATACTTACCTGATTCGACAGTTACTTGGTCTTCATCCCATGGCCGCCGATGCCTTCGTTGTGTTGTGTGTGGCTGGGATTGGGATCCCATCATCAGAAGGCAAAGTTAACTGATCTCTCTGCCTCATTAGTCTACGCCTGCATCTGCATGCATGCTTTGGGTGGGCTGGTATCAGGTACCGTGTAAAGGAAACCATTAGCGCGCGGCGGCCCACCGGAATCAGATCCCATCACGACCAGCTTCAACTTCAATTCCACGCCCTCCTGCCCTTGCTGCTAGGAGAGTCGGAGCAAAAAGGCATCGCAAGCTGACGATGGACTGAATCGGCGGTTGGCGGCCCGTTACTTATTGGGCTCAACTTCCCTGGCAGGCCTACTAATTATCTGTCTCGCATTGGCGTTAATTATTGGGCTCAATTTCCCTGGCAGGCGGATACTGTCTGCTAGAGCTAGTTCCCTGCGCTGCGCAACCATGGAATGCAAATACAGTAGTTGCTGGGTGAGTTCAGACTTTTTTCTGTGGCAGCGACTTCTTTTGTAGGAGTACGTACTAGTCCTCCTTGCGTCGCGTCGCATGCGTTCCGTACGGACGGGAACAAACACTCGTGGTAGAACTGAGGATCCCTCCATTGATCCATCCAACGGCTGGAGCAGGACCATCAATCCATCATCATCATCGAGGCCAGGGCCAGGCCAGGCTCAAGATGGCAACGGGGACCCGATCCCCGATTCTCCGCGGGGAATTCTTCCATTAGGGGACGGGGATGGTAACAATTTGATCCCCGCGGGGATGGAAATGGTAGAAACATTGTCCCCGTCGGGGATGGCGGGGACGGAGATGGTTGGCATGTCCCCGACCCCGATCCCTGCAAACCCGCCCCGTCAAAATTGATTGCTGAACAATCAATGTTGTTGCATGTAATTTGTGAGATCTACACTAGATTTTGGCCACCTCGGGAGCTGTGAGTTGGATTGTTGGAATCCGTAAAAGGGATATGTGGTCTGTAAACTTTGTTTCTATTGTTGCAAGATAAGTTTTTTAGCATTTTGTACGCTTTTGGATTGTCGATTTGGTGGGTTCTTTATCCTGTAGCGGGGACGGGGATCCCCGTCGGGTATGTAATCCCCACGGGGAACGGGGATGGCGAGAAAATGTCCCCCGTGAGCCTTCGCGGGGACGGGACGGGGAAATTTTCACCCCACGGGGACGGGGATGGGGAGGCTAAACCCGACGGGGAATTCCCCGTTGCCATCTTAATTGAGGCCAGGCCATGGTCCCTTTCAGTTTGCCACGATTGGGCATACAATGACAGCATGTGTGCAAGCCTTGGCAGTCCCACCGTCCCAACCCAAACCCGGGGTATAGAAGCTGTCCCTGCACCTGCACCTGCAGGGGAAACAATGATCAAGGACCACAAAAATATGCATGTGTGCGGGAGATCACCAAGCGCAAAGGCATCTACTATGTAGCACTACTAGTACCTCAAAGGCAGTAAAACACACATGGCCACGAGCTAGCTAATAATGAGTAACATGTAAAGTAAAAAAAAACAGTATTCGCTGAGCCACAGAAACGACTATCGTCGTTTGGAATTTACTTCTTGCATTGGCACTGTATGCAAGACCAATAATTAATGCTTTAGCACCCAAGGGAACAATTAATTTCTATATATTCTACAAGCACGTGCAAAACTTTTGTGTGATGGAGACCGGTGGTGAAACAGAGCGGCATGGCCAGGCTAGCAATATCTATAAGCAAGATTGTTGCCAAAGGATGTTGGGTTCGATTGGTTAGCTCAGCCAAAACATATAAGCAAGATTTTTAACTGCAAACAATATTATTATGTATATTAACTAGAAAGGTTTGGAATACTTTTCAACAAGCGTGGCGACGGAGGACTTGTCGGCACCGAATCGTGAAGTGTATCCGTCAGTGTGTGCACATGCGAGCGACGCGATCACACGAGATGGATCCGGCCACATCATGTTGCCATGTTGGGGGCACCGTACGCACTGGCCGGCTGCGGTGACACACGACATGAGCTTGCCTTCAGTAGTTTAGTCTCTGGCGGGACGCCCAGCTCTTTTGGCACCATTAACTCTGTGCTGCTGGTGTGTTGCAGTAGCATAGATCTCTGGAGGGAACTGGGAATCGGGAGGGAGCTGAGTCAGCTGACCACCATAGATGTAGAGGGAACGGGGAGATATGTGAGAGAGCAGACGACAGGAACCGACCAAGGCAGCAAATCTTTGGGCAAAGGAAAGAACAGTAGTGCCAGGAACTGTGGAGCTCCCTCGCTAGAAGGCGCGCTGGGGCGTGTCCCTCGGTGGGGGAGCCAGACCATGGCGAGATCCCTCGGTCACTGCTGCTGCTGGGAGACAGCCGGTGTTGAGGACGATGGTGGCGGCGCAGGTTGCATTGGTTTGTATACGAAAGGCGCGGACATGGTTCCATGCATGGCACGTCCTCGTCCACCTCCCTCGGTTCGACACTGGAGGTGCTCTAGCTACTAACTTGTGTTAGCTGACTGCATATGATCAGGCCAGGCCTGGAGACGAAGCACGCGCGCGGTTTCCATAGGCATGTGTACAGGTACGGTCAATGATCGGTCGAGATTTGACTTGGTGGCGTGCACACGAGGATACGAGCTATAGCTTTGGTCCGTATCAAAAATAAAATAAAAAAAAATCTACTCCACGCGTGTTCAATGTTCAATTGTTCATTGTTGCTTCGACTCCGTCGGTGCTGACACGCTTCACGCTCCTTTCATTCGATCGCGAGAGAGAGGCAGTACGTTGCGCTCGCGTTTGAATAAAACTCAGCATATATAACAACTTGAAAGGGTAGACTTTTGAACCATTTGACATTTGTCAAAATGGGTACGTGCATGCACACGCACGCATGCAGTGCAGAGCTTTTGCAACTTGCACTCGACCGGTTCGCACCACAACACGTATAAAGGTCCTGTGGAAGCACCGTACACCCAAGCTCAACACACACACACACACCAAGTAATACTTATCGCCTACAGTAGCTAAGCTAGCGTATTCGATCGTCCAGTTCGTCCGTCGTTCATCTCGTTCTCGATCAGTTTCTCAGACCGACGACAACACAATGCCACCGCCGCGGCAGCCGCTGCGCGTGCTAGCCGCCTTCCTCCTCCTGTGCATGCTGGCGGCGCTCTCCGTCTCCGCCGAGGCCAAGGTGCACCACCACACGTGGGACATCGAGTACCACTACAAGTCCCTCGACTGCGTCCAAAAGCTGGCGGACCATCAACGGCGAGTCCCCGGGTCCGACGATCCACGCCACGCAGGGCGACACCATTGTGGTGACCGTGCACAACAAGCTCGAGACCGAGAACACGGGCATCCACTGGCACGGCATCCGGCAGATCGGCTCGCCGTGGGCCGACGGCACCGTGGGCGTCACGCAGTGTCCCATCCTCCCAGGCGACACCTTCACCTAAAAGGTTCGTCGTCGACAGGTCGGGAACCTACTTCTACCACGCCCACTACGGGATGCAGCGCGTGGCCGGTCTCGACGGCATGATCGTCATGTCGCCGCCCGACGGCGTCGCTGAGCCGTTCACCTACGACGAGGAGCACACCGTCCTGCTCATGGACTGGTGGCACAAGAGCGTGTACGAACAGGCCGTCGGGCTCGCGTCCGACCCGCTCGTCTTCGTCGGCGAGCCACAGTCCCTGCTCATCAACGGCCACGGAGTGTTCGAGCCGTTCCACTGCTCTCGCAGCGCTCCCAACACCAACGGCAGCAACGCGGATTTAACATCCATATGGGCTAGTACCCACCCTCTTCGCAACCGTCCATCGCCGCGGCGAGATTCGTGCAAAAAATCATTAGGACCGGCGAGGACTCTCGTTAGCTGACGTGTCGTCTGTGGTTACCGCCCCGGAGCGCCTTGGGGGCACACGCCCGGGGTGAGCGTAGCGAAATAACGTTAACTCACACTGGGCCCCGCCCCGCCTCGGAATCTTTGTTCTTCCCGAACCGTCGCCGCCTTTCTACTTCGTATCCGCATCCATCGACAGCGGCGCAGCTAGGGTTCTGGCTACTCGCAAGAACTGATGTCGACGAGTACTGCAGCCGCAAGAGCGGAACTCACCAATGCACTTCGCCAACGAGTCCTGCATCGCCGCCGCTGCCGCCTCCTCCTTGTCGATGACAGACAAGGTTCCGCGTGTCACGCTCACGACGGCGTCCAGGGCCTCCGCGTCGTGGTCCGTGCCGAGCCTGAACATATGAACCGGCGGAGGTTACTGGCAACCGAAGGTGCGGCACAAGGACCGTGGCGCGAGGCCGCTGCATCGGTTGGTTCTGCTAACACAGGATTGTGGCGGTAAGTATGGTTGTTCTTGCCATCGGGGAGAAGGATGAGGCTGGTGACGGCGTTCCTGTGCCGGCGGCCGTCGAGCACCTCGGCAGCCACATGGAGACCTCGTCCAATGTCCGTGCCGGCATGGGCGACAAGGGATCCCGAAATGTTGCAAATTTGAACCCCCCCAACCCACCGTGCGGTTCGTGGATCGGTGTTCCTAGGCCGGTCGGGCTTCCCAGGAAACCAAACGCCGCCACCGCTACGAGATCGACCGCCGGCGCCAGGAGATCGGTCGCCGCCTGGCGAGCTTCCATCGTCGCGAGATCCCCTGGAGAACCGCATGGTGGAGAGGAGCCAGTGGATGCATGCGTCTATTGCCAAGCATGCATTCGTCTATTTCGGGTCGACTGAGGAAGAAAAGCGGAGGAGCCCGTGGATGCATTCGTCTATTTCGGGTCGACTGAGGAAGAAAAGCGGAGGAGCCCGTGGATGCATTCGCCTATTTCGGTCGACGTCCCCCCGAGGAAGAAAAGCGGCACAAGGCGCCGGAGTTCGACTTCCGGCCACCAGCGCCGACCGGTCGCCGCCGCGGGTACGACCTCTCCGCAGAGCCTGGCGGCGGTCCGTCCGCTCGCCTGCGGCGGCGGGGGAAAACCGAATCGAGACGAGCGAAGGGGGCGCGGGTGGATTGGGCCTCTGACCGCGCAGGGGGCAAAGTGTAAAAATGCTAAGGGCGTGCGGTGGTTTTTTCGCAAAACATCCCTCCTCGTTGTGCTGGCCTTCCGATGACAAAACGATGGTCCAGATTTATAGTGTGCATGGTTACATATAAGCTCGGTGTGCATAGGATACGTTCCCATCTTGTCCACCTAGGAGTAATTTAGCAACCTAGCAATTAGAATTGCTAGAATTGACTTGTGGCTTGCATAGCTAGTTTGTAGCACCGCTAAATTTGCTACGCCATCTTATATACTAACATCTTGGCTTAAGTGTTGTTGTAGAATTTTTAAATGGGATATTCACCCCCCTCTAGCCATTAGGACCTTTCACCCGCCGACTCGGTGGGCGTGCGCCGCGGGGGTCGGCCGCGGCGGCGAGGGCGTGCGCCGGTGACGGTGAACCCATGAAGTCACCCGACGGGGGGGGCGGGGCGGGGCCCGGCGACTCGACCGACGCGCGCCGCGGCAGGCCCCAGCGTGGGAGGAAGGTGCGCGGCGCAAAAGGTGCGGGGCGCAAAACCGCCGTGGAAACGGGATTCGCTTTTTTCGGGTGCGACGACCGGGCGTCTTTGAGGGGGGCGTAGCGTAAGAAGTCCGAACGTCGCCGGAGGGCGCCCGCGTGATTCCGCGCGACGACGCGGGGCGGGCGCGACGCGGGGAGGGCGGGCTGGGCGCGCGTGGACCCCACCGCCGCCGGCTCCGGCCTGGCCCGCTGGGCGAAGGGCCCCGGCGCCGTCCATCGCCCTCGTCCGACGGCCGAGCGGGGCGCGGAGACGACGGACGGGCTGGGGCGCGCGTTATGCCCCTGAGATTCTCTTATGCTGAGATGATCATCGTTCTAAATACAAAATATTTTTGCGACAGTTGTCTGGCCTCGTGAGGCGGTGCTTTAAAAATGGTTGAATCGTGTTTTAAACCATTCGCATGCTCCAGAAGATGTTTAAGAAGAGTACTTTTCAAATAGTTGGTGGCTGGTTAATTTTTAAAGTCTACTATCTGGTGTTTATCGGAGCATACGCTGAAAAAAAAAAGTGTTAGTCGGACCATCCGTGCATTTCACCGTATAAACAATAGTATCTCCAACATCTAAATTGTATCAACATTAGCCGCACTGTAAATGTAAAGAAATTCTTAGGTTAGAGTGCATTAGTTTTCCGTGTACATGACGCTTATTGGAACACCTGAAAATTTTCACAACACACTTTGTTTCAAATTTTTTTTGTCACAACGAAACTTAGGGCACTCCCAACCAGACTCTACCATAGAGTCTAAACTCATTTATTATCTTCATATTTATTGTACTTGAAGATGTGACAGCATATTTATGGGACAAAACCTCAGCATATTTATGGAATAAGACTTCAAGTCTTATTTAGACTCTAAGTTCACAATACCCGAGATAATAAATAAGCTTAGACTCTATGATAGAGTCCCCAAGATAATAAATGAGTTTAGACTCTATGATAGAGTCTGGGTTAGGAGTGCCCTTATAGCAAATCTACAAACCCCATGTTTTTAGTTTATCAGAGTTTGTTTGAACCAAGCATAGCCATAATATTTGTTGAGAGTTTTTACCACGCTTGAAATTAATATTGACCCTCCATTTGGTCTGATCCAATGGTCAAAAAGATAGAGGAACCAAATAGGAGGAACCAAGTGACAAGTAGGAACCATGGCACAGGAACTGAATTATAATAAATATTAAAGGGTATAATTGTCTTTTTAATTTTATGAGGAGCCGCCCTCCATTCCTTATCCTTTCCTTCCGTCACGCGCCTGCCCGTCGGCGAGCTGCAAGGCCACTCCGCGTGCATGGCGACTCTGCGGCCTCGTCGACCCGCCGCACGGCCGCTCCGACGCCCTCGTCGAACCCACTCCTCATCTCGCCGCGCGCGGCGCGCGTAGCGGCGAGGCGTGGGCGGCGGGCGCCGGCGGCGTTAGGCATGGCGCAGACGGCGGCGCCAGTGCGGTGGCGACGGCAGCGTAACGCGGCGCCGGGTGAGGCGGCGGCGCAAAGGCGAGGCGGTGGCCGCCACTAGGTTGCCCCAGAGCTCGCGCGGGGCGTTGGAAACCGGTCGTGTCTCGTGGGGTGTGGCGTCGCCGGTGAGTCGAACGCAACGCGGCTCGCCGAGGACTGCGCAAATCGAGGTGAGTGGAGGTGGCGCAGAGCGAGCTCGGGCGCGGCCGCGTGGCGAGGGCGCGGACACAAATCATGGAGGTGGGCACGAGGGTTGCCCGAAAGAGAGCTCGCCCGCAAGCGAGCGCCCACGCGGCACGCCGCGTCGCGGCGGAGGCTTCGCGGTCGCGGTGGAGCCCGCGAGCTTCGGCGAGGTGGGGTGTGCGTGGCCTCGCGGCTTGGGTTCGAACGCAACGCGTGATGGAGGAGAACGCCCGACGAGGCGAAATCGTGCGCCGCTTCCGCCGTCGCCCCCGAGATTCAACCAGGATATTTTCTTTCCCTCGGCAAGACAGTGAGAGGCCTAAAAGCTGGCTGTTTAAAGACTAAACTACCCTTTTACTATAGGGTTAATTGGATACACACCATTGCAATTTTCACGCTTTGAAAAACACACCATTACTATTCAAGGCGAGGGCCATTACAATTTTACACATGTTTTGATACGCCATTGTGTACGTTTGAAGATGATTTGGGCCCAGCGCAGAGGTACAAAGGGTACCGTATATCTGCATGGACAAGATTGCCCCTTTCTCATTCTCTTTCAGTCACTGACACATGGGTCCCACTCGTCAGCCTTTCCACCAACCTCTCTCATCTCTCTGTCTTCTCTCTCTGGACAAACGCCATGACCATGGAGCTGCTGAAATTGTTGCACGCCACTCACTATATGTCAAGCCCGCTCACTGCATAGGAAAAAAATTCGTCCCCGTGCGTCCATGGCATGGCGGAGCTGGGCTGCAAGTATAGGAGAAAAAAATCGAGACTGCAGTGGACAAATTCAAGCGCTACTGCTGCTGCAAGGGGTGGGCAGGCTCGATCTGACGAGGAGGACAGAAGGGCGCCGAACACAAAGGGGCGGCTTGAAGAACAGAGCTTGAATCCATGGCATGGCGGAGCTGGGCTCCTCGACTGCGGCCATGGCGGGTCGGCCTTGCCGGGCGCATCTTGGGCGGAGCTCGACGGAAGCCATGGCACAGTGGAGCTAGGCTCCTCAACGGCGGACATGGTAGGGAGCTGGGCACCTCGACGGCGTCCATACCCATGGTGGAGCTGCGCTAGCCCCCCTCAAATAGCGGCCATAGTGGGGTGGCGCTGCGAGTGCGGAGGAAGCACGCGTGTGTCGAGCAGGTGGCCGGCGAGCGTGGCTGGCAGCGTGCGTGAGCAGTGGGAGGCTGAGTGGGAGGGAAGAGATGACGAATGGGCCCTATATGTCAGCGAGTGGAGACAGAAATAGTAGCAGGGGCAATAGCGTCTATACGAAAATACAGAGGCCATCTAACGTACAAAAGTGGGCCTAAATCGTCTTTAGGCGTACATAAAAGTATCTCAAATGTGTGTAAAATTAAAAGAGTTTAGTTTCTAAGAAAATGGTGTGTTTCAAAACATGAAAAATTTAAAATGTGTTTTAACTTTACTATAATTAGGGGAGGAACCAGCAAAAATCAACTTAACGGGAGGAACTGGTGTTCCTACCAAGCACAGTAAAAATTCTCATATTTGTTAGTTAATCTGAAAAATCTTAGCTTCCAGAAAGTGACCCGTCAAGAACTCTGTTGAATCCAATCCAAGTCTGCAAAAAGCTTGTCGCAAGAATCGAAGTCTGAAAGTAAGTAACCAGGAAAAAGGAAAGAAGTCACTAATCAGAATATGATGGCATAATTAGCAGGTGAGCTGTGGCGTGCGCTGTTCTGATTTTGATGAGCATCCGGGACCCACTCCTCATGGACCAGTACTCTCCTCTCTCCTCCAACTCCCCACTTCCTAGCTCCTACTAGCCCCTGGGCCCCGTCTCCCAGCACGGCGCCGCCCTCCAGTGTCCTCGGCGTGTCCTCGGCCCGGCCGTCTCGACTCCATCGCCTCCACTCTCCCTCCCTCGTCCGCCCGCCTTCGCCCCTGCCCTCGCCTCACCGCCGCGCTCCCAAAAATTCCCCGCGCAAAACCCACCCCACGAAACCCAAAAAATCCCGCGCGGCCACCCGAATCCTCCCCGCCTCCCCGCTCCCCTCGCGCTGCGCCCATGGATCCGCAGGCGGAGGCGGTGCTGGGCGCCGACCCGGCGGCGCTGACGGCGCTGCTGGCGGACCTCACCTCCCCGGCCAACGAGGCGCGGTCGCGCGCGAAGCAGCAGTTCCACGCACTCCGCGGGTCCCACCCGGACGCGCTCGCGCTGAGCCTCGCGCACCTGCTGCCCTCCCCGGCGCACCCTTCCGCGCCCATCGCCGCCGTGCTGCTGCGCCGCCTCATCGCCCCGTCATCCCAGTCCTTCGTCTACCCCGCGCTGTCTCCCACCACGCAGTCCTCGCTCCGCGCGCTGCTCCTCTCGGCCGCCTCCGCGCCTGCGCTCCCCAGGTCCGTCTCCAGGAAGCTCTCCGACGCCGTCGCCGAGCTCGCCTCCTTCCTCCTGCCCGCCAACGCGTGGCCCGACCTACTCAGTTTCCTGAACAAGTCCATCGATTCCCCGTCCTCCCCGCCGGGACTGCAGGAGTCGGCGCTCAACATCCTGGCGCGGCTGGCCTCCCACCTCGCGGCCACCTTCCCCAACCTCCACGACCTCCTCCTCGGCGCGCTCTCCCACCCTTCTTCCGCCGACGTGCGCGTTGCGGGGCTCAACGCGGCCATCAGCCTCATCCAGTCCCTTCCTTCTGCCGGTGCCCGCGATCAATTCCAGGACCTCCTCCCGGCCATGATGCGCGCTCTCGCGGAGTTGCTCAACTACGGGAACGAGGGCTCCGCCCAGGAGGCTCTGGAGATGATGATCGAGCTCGCCGGCGCAGAGCCGCGGTTCCTGCGCCGCAAGCTGCCCGAAGTCATCGCCTTCATGCTGCAGATTGCCGAGACCCCAGGACTAGAGGACAGCACCCGTCACCTTGCCGTCGAGTTTGTCGTCACGCTTGCCGAGGCACGGGAGCGTGCACCCGAGATGATGCGGAAGCTGCCTCGGTACGTTGGTCGGCTATTTGCGGTGCTCATGAGTATGCTGCTCGATGTCCAGGATGAACCGGCATGGCATGCAGCGGTGTCAGAGGAGGAAGACGCTGGAGAGACGGGAAGCTATGTTTTCGGGCAGGAGTGTCTGTACCGGCTGTCAATTGCCGTTGGTGGTAATACGATTCTAGCCGTGGCAGCTGAGTTGCTCCCGTCGTTTTTCTCCTCTGAAGATTGGAAGAGGCGGAATGCGGCATTGGTGACCATAGCTCAGATTGCAGAGGGCTCTGCTAAGGTGATGGTTAATAATCTCGAGCAGGTGGTTGGGATGGTGCTGAATTCTTTCCAGGAGGATCGTCACCCACGGGTGAGGTGGGCAGCAATTAATGCAATAGGGCAGCTTTCAACGGACCTGGGACCTGAGTTGCAAAATCAGTTGCACCACGCTGTGCTCCCTGCACTAGCTTCAGCAATGGATGATGTCCAGAACCTACGCGTACAGGCAAGTGATTGTTGTATCTTTTTTATTTATTTTTCTCATGCAATTGGCCCTTATAATATCTTTTTTATTTCTATTTTATTTCTGAAAAACAGTGAAGATCTTGTAATCCCTGCGCTTAATGCATATACGGTTAATGCTTTGTTACTTTACTTAGTTTATGTAAACAACACTGGGCCTAGTGTGATTGATGCCATCATCCACAGAAGTATAGTTAGTTGCCCAAGTTATTTTGGGTGCACTAAGTTGTAACTAATGACTGTTTTGGATAAAGTAATGTGGATTAGATTGTGGTCAATGTATCACTATTGTAGTTAGCGTACTAATGATAGCATTGTACCTTTTTACTAGTTTGTGCTATTTGTATGTGTTGAGGTTGGCTATATTTTGGATTTTTTTTAGATTATTCAATAGGATGACGTTTTAGGTCTAATACATAGAAACACAATTCAGCCTTTGTTTATTGATGAGGCAGCATCCCTACAGTTGGTATCTTTTGGCCATTTTATTCACCAATTATTTTCTGTTGCGCTTTGTTGCTAAATACCTATGCATAATCAGCATCCCAGCAGTTAGTATCTTTTGACCATTTTGTTCATCAATTAATTTTATATACCTTAAGCATTGCACTTTGTTGCTAATATCTATGCATATTGTTTGCTGATTGTTTTGTGTTGTGCATGGCATGCATAATTTACTCAAATTTGGAGATGTTTGCAAGATTACATCTACCAGATTGATCGCAAGGCATTCATAGGAGAGACACATTTTCAGTGATTCTTGGATTTCCCAAAGAACTCACATCTGAGATATATCCGACCCAATAACTGAACAACTAGAAACATATGGCAGGCTAATGGATTTTAGAAGAGTCGTGTGCCTGATACTTTTAGCAATTACAATTTACATGTAAACTGTTCCACAAAAGTCCATAACTAGTGAGTGCATATGAACCACGGATAACAACAACCAGCACATTTTAGAAGTGAGCTGTGTGGATGCTCCTCACATATGATACCACCCTTGTGCTGTTTGAGGTGCCTTTCGTCTGTCTATGCCTGCACACATCGCTGAGTTTCAGAACTTTGACTTGTATTTATATTTATTATTACTTCTCCTTCTTTGAATACTCATGTATGAGGTACAAATGAAGATTTGTTTCTCGGACGCGCAGGAGAGGTATCATTATATTATGAAGAAAAGGAGAAAGAGCCCTTACAACACACCCCACCACCCAAGCAACTAGTCAACTAGTTACCTACGTAGAAATCAGTTTACATACACACCAAAAATTACAAATATTTGACCTTGACGAACATCAAAACCTCACCAGGGGAAAACGCCACCAGGTGGGAAAGCCCTCAGTTCCTGCTAGGCACCAAAGGCGTAGTTCCTGTTTAGCAAGCATGAGAGCTTCATCTAGAGCAGGGGCAGAGCCATAAAGAACACAATGGTTTTGGGCTTTCCAGATCGACCAAGCTCCGAGAATAACCAGAGAGTTGAGCTCTTTCGACATCACCCTCCACCTTGGACGTAGTCCTTTCCCACCAGCCAGAAAAAGAAGTCTCTTCCAGACCAGGAGCAAGCATATGTAAGCTGACCCCCTGAAACAACCTGAACCAAAATTGTCTGGAGAACACACAAGAGATCAAAAGGTGCTGGATTGATTCTTCTCCTTGAACCAAATTAAGATATATTAAATCTTTAAAATGGTTCCATTCCGGTGATGATTGCACTGGAACAGCTGTAGGTTTTACTAGTACAGGCTTGTTAGTAGCTGTAGCCACATTTTGGAATTGGAGTCAAATTAAATTTGTTTTCACTAGTTTTGGTATCATTTGAGTTGAGAGAGAGAGAGAGAGAGATATATCTTTTGATGGTTTTCTGGCTTTATGTTCATCATTCAACTATTCTTACAAGCTATTCAGTTACTAATCTCTGGTAAATCTAGTGATAAATATATTTACTATTGGTTTAAATAGATTCGAGGGCTTGAAGTTGGGCCTGCTGCAGTGGACAAATCTGCCACATGCTTTTATGTGTTGTAATTGATTTGCTATATCTTCTCATCAAACGCATAAGCTGACTAATAAGGCAGGCTCTAATATTTATTTTATTTCCTACAAGCTCAGGCACATGCTGCGTCAGCTATTCTGAACTTCAGTGAAAACTGCAGACCTGATATTTTGACACCGTACTTGGATGTAATTGTTGGGAAACTTCTATTGTTGCTTCAGGTGGATCTCACATCTAGTCTTTGCACCTTAACTTTATAGTCTTTGCACCTTAACTTTATACAGTATAGACATCAGGCATGAGCATAATGTCTGTTCTATTATGTTTAACCTTGTATGTTTATGATGTAGACTGGAAACCAAATGGTGAAAGAAGCTGCTTTAACTGCTTTAGCATCAGCAGCAGATTCTTCTCAGGTATTTCAGAAAATACAGTTCTAGCCTTCTTGTTAACATTCTAACAAAAAATTTCAATCTGGTTGATCCAGGAACACTTCCAAAAATATTATGATGCAGTAATGCCATACCTCAAGGATATTCTCATGAATGCAACTGATAAATCCAACAGAATGTTGCGTGCCAAATCCATGGAATGCATCAGTTTAGTTGGTATGGCAGTTGGGAAACAAAAGTTTAAGGACGATGCTAAGCAGGTAATGGTTTGCTATTGCTAGTTCCCCTTATATTAGTCAGTCCATAACTCTTTCCTTCTACAAAAGTATTAAAACATTATTTTCTGTGGCCTTTGTACTCAATAAAAGAAATTAAATTGGATTGTAGGATGTTATATGTTATCTGTTAAAGCTATTGATAATTCATTTTTTGTGTTAGGTGATGGAGGTCCTTATGAAACTGCAAGGATCTCAGATGGAGGCTGATGACCCTATAACAAGTTACATGCTGCAAGTATGTTAGAACTTAAATCCTTTTTCCCAATTCTTTTTGGCAATTCAAATATCTTTTCTCATTGTATTTATCTGTTCGCCTCTATAGGCATGGGCAAGACTGTGTAAATGCCTTGGTCAGGAATTCTTACCATACATGAGTGTTGTTATGCCCCCTCTGCTCCAGTCTGCTCAGCTC
This sequence comes from Hyparrhenia diplandra, assembly GCA_015847255.1. Classification (NCBI taxonomy): domain Eukaryota; kingdom Viridiplantae; phylum Streptophyta; class Magnoliopsida; order Poales; family Poaceae; genus Hyparrhenia; species Hyparrhenia diplandra. The sequence goes on from JADLZK010009074.1 coordinate 164,505, forward strand.
AAACCAGACGTGAGTGTCACTTGTGCTGGACCAGAAGATGAAAATGGTGAATCTGATGACGAGGGGTATGTTTAGTTTTTTCTTCCATATTTTTGTTAGTAAGGCATTTTCGTTATCTTTTGCTTCTTGGATAACTTTAATCTTTTGGTGATGCCCACATGGTGGAAATCCTGAATCTAATTTATGTGATCACGTTGATGTCAATGGTTGTTTCATATCCTGTATTGGATTCACATTTTTGGGTCATCACATCCATGTCACCAGCAAATTAAGCAAACATCAATTATCTGAATAGTCATGTATAGAAGGTTTTTAAAGGTCTTAAATCATCTTTGAGAGTCCTGCACTTAATTCCCACGTATCCTTATATAGGGTGCATCCTTACAACAAATCTCTCATCCAACAGTTCCTCTATCCCAAATAATATGTAGGGTGGACCACATGTAACCACAAATTTGAGGGAGAGTGAGGACAATTTAGGATACCACTAAATAGAAAATGTTGGAGACTGTTGGAGGGTGATTTTTTCTGTATATATCTTAATTTTGAGTTTTGACACTAGGGTTGGATAGGGGAACTCTTGGAAATGCTCTCAGTCTCAGGCTCTTATTCTATCTACTAGCAATGTGTACTCACTGCCTGCACTACTGCAGTGTGGAGACTATTACACTAGGTGATAAGAGGATCGGCATCCGAACTAGTCTACTGGAGGAGAAAGCTACAGCATGTAATATGCTGTGTTGCTACGCTGATGAGCTCAAGGAAGGATTTTTCCCATGGACTGATCAGGTCATATCACTATTTCAACCTCTTCTTTCTCCTCGGGTTCTAGTTTCATGAATGAGCTACAGCTATATCTGGATCTGTACAGGTTACAACTACACTTGTGCCTCTCCTTAAGTTCTATTTTCATGAAGAAGTTAGGAAGGCAGCTATTGCAGGTATGTGATTGAAAATTTTGATGTCTTTACTTCTTTTAGCATGTTGTTTTGTGCTATACATTATATGCTCTTTGCAGCAATGCCTGAGCTTCTACGTTCAGCAAAATTGGCTATAGAAAAGGGTCAAGCTCAAGGTCTTGATAAATCCTATCTTAAGCAACTGTCTGATTACATAGTTCCAGCACTTGTAGAAGCCATGCATAAAGTAAGGGTGCCATGCTGATAAAAGTGTTTTACTGCTTGAATTTTTGGCATGTTCGTTAATATGATTTGATTTAAGCGTGTAATTGGAATTCTAAGCAGGAACCTGAACCACAAATTTGTGCTAGCATACTGGAATCATTGAATGAATCCATACAGGTTTGTAATACTGTACTTGTATGATATTTGATATTTGTACTGAAGAAAAGACATCTTGTTTTTATGTGAACTTCTGCTTCATCTCAATTTAAGTTTTCATTTCTTGACATTCTTTTGTTGACACGGCTGTTAAATTTACATGCTTTTATTATTTATTACAATCTCATTCCCTTTACCAGACTCTGATTGTGTCTAGATTCAAATGCATGCATGATACCATGCGGACCTGAACATATTGGTGTGGTTTAAACAGTGTGATAATGAGATTATTCAGAAAACTGAATTGTTTAAATATTAGTGGGTTTTCAGATTTTTTTTTAGTTTGTCCAGTTATTATTTTGCTTGGTTTCTCCTAAAGCTCATATTTACATAGTCCTACCATGCTACTTGCTATTTTGGCAAAAGTCCTACCCTTACCCAATTATCCTTTAATATAATTGCTGTGTTACCTTTTTTTTTGAGAAATAAAATCTTAGGGGCTGTTTGGTTTCCATAAGTCAGGTGACTTATTAAGTCAAAAAGTGAAATAAGTGACTTATTTTACCAAACAGCCATGACTTATTAAGTCATGAAACTTATAAGGTAAGTTGGTACACCCCTACTTAAAACTTATTAAGTAATGAGACTTATAACTGACTTATTTTACCAAACATACATGACTTAATAAGTCACTCATTTTTAGTCACCTGACTTAATAAGTCCCATGACTTATGGAAACCACCCTTAGTAGTTTCTTATATCTGTATAAGAGAAGACATTTTTCAATGCTTTTTAAATAACTTGTAGGCAAGGCATCATTTTCCTTTTTAGCTTTGTACTACATTAGGTTTTGTGTGTGCTGTCACTTGAATAATCTTGTACCCATTTTTCTCGATCAGCTATCGGGAACACTTGTGGAAAATCAAGTAAGATCTGCAGTGGAAGGAATCAAAGAAGTAATAGTTGCAAGCACTAACAGGAGGATAGAACGAACAGAAAGGGCAAGGGCAGAGGACTTCGATTCTGAAGAAGAGGAGCCACTCAGAGAAGAAAACGAACAGGAAGATGAAATCTTTGACCAAGTAAGCTACTGAGTTTCTAACTCTCCTTAAAAGGCATACCAGATCTACTTATGTTTCTGATTGATACAAATGCTTGCGCACTGACATAGAAACTAGCTACCTCAGAAATTTACTGGAAAGGTGGATGCATTATTGTATTGTGCTTTGAGCCTACTTTTTGTGCCGGGAACAATTGTTAGGCCTTAACAATTGTTAGGGATTATTTCTTAACCTTATTGGTTTGAAAACCTGTACTTCTATGACTGCAGGTTGGTGATTGTCTAGGCACTCTTGTTAAAACCTTCAAGACTTGTTTTCTTCCTTTCTTTGATGAACTCTCCATGTATTTGACACCCATGTTGGTAAGTGTGATATTGAACCATTGGATTTGATGCATTTGCTTTGCTTGTTGGGGTTGTGAGCACTGAACACTACATCGCAATTTGATGTTACTAGATTTATTAACTTGGAACTTATTGACATGAAACATACTGGACTGTTGAATGATAGATAAACTAAACATTGTGTGTACATTTTTAACATTCCACCAATTTAGGGCAAGGATAAAACATCAGAAGAAAGAAGGGTTGCCATATGCATTTTTGATGATGTTGCCGAGCACTGCCGTGAAGCAGCAGTTAGGTAATAGTTGTATAATCCATGCATAGCACTTTATTTGGTGAAGGCGAAAGATCATTGTGAGTTGTGATCATTTTACATGTTTTTTTTGTCATATCTGATTATCAGTTATTATGATGCATACCTTCCTTCTCTATTAGAAGCCTGCATGAGTGAAAATCCTGATGTCAGGCAGGTATGTATTTCTTATTTGTTCTACATCCCAATGCAGCAGAAGTATGTGCAACAGCAACCTTCATCACTTAAGAGTGTGATTTCATTTCCAACTTGCTGTTTCAGGCTGCAGTGTATGGAATTGGTATTTGTGCCGAATGTGGTGGTTCGGCATTCAGGCCTCACACTGGGGGTATGTTTTGTATTTATGCTGTATAGTTGTCTTTCGATGCTGTTAACAATCTTGTTTATTTCTACAGAGGCCCTATCCAGATTATACAATGTAATCAATCATCCTAATGCCCTGGATTTGGATAATGCGATGGCCTATGACAATGCTGTTTCCGCTCTTGGAAAAATATGTCAATTTCATCGTGATAGCATCGATGTGTCTCAGGTATTTTATTCTTTCAAGATATCTGAAGTTCTGAACTCAACAATACTTAGGCATATGGTTCTTCTAGCATGTCATGACATCTAGCCTGCTCCACTGAGCCTTATTATATGTATATCATTCCATTTCTCAATGCAACAGTTGAAGTAATGGGCAACTCATGTTAACTACTAACTAGTCTTGTTGCTACATCATTAATTTATAAACTGTACAAAGTTTCATGACCATACATCACTTGATTCATTGAACAGGTAATTCCTGCATGGTTGAGTTGCCTTCCAATAAAAAATGACTTAATTGAGGCCAAGCTTGTCCATGAACAGCTGTGTGCAATGCTTGAGAAGTAAGTTATTCTCACAATTTGTTTCTAGTTGCTTTTCCTGAGATTAACCAATATTCCCTATTGTATAGACTTTTGTTTTATTTTATGTTTCTTTAACAGCAATTTTTTTTTGTGCAATCAACATTCAACAGATCTGAGAGGGAGCTTTTGGGTCATAATAATCAGTATTTTCCAAAGATCATGTCTGTTTTTGCAGAGGTACCTTTTGCCTTTTCTCATTCAACATGATAGTGCAATGATCTTAAGAAAAACACTGGAAAAAGAACTAAGGATTTGCAGATCTAGTGGTTTCTGCCATCCTAGCATGATAGCCCCATAGCAGTTCAGATAGCTGTAGCTTATTGACCCACTGATTAAAAGACCAGCACTTGGAGGAAACTGAGCTATCCAAGTGACTTGTGAATTAGAGCTTTATTTACTTGACGTAATCTGCCTTTTGTATGGAATGCAGATATTATGTGCGGGCAAAGATCTAGCAACAGAACAGACTGCCAGCAGGATGATTAATCTACTAAGGCAACTTCAGGCAACATTGCCTCCTTCAGTATTAGCCTTGACATGGTCTTCTTTGCAACCACAGCAACAGCTAGCTCTACAGTCCGTGCTGTCGTCATAGCTAACCAAATAACCTTAACGGTGTAAAGCATATGATAGTCTTCACAGCTTGACCTTTTGTGTTCTATTTTTGTACTTTGGAGCCAGGGTTCCTGGGCTTTGCTTCGCATTCATGTGCCCTTAGGTTTTGCACAAGGGGCGCTGCTTGCATCTGGTGTGTATTTCGTCTATGTGTATGAGACTTGGCTCTCTCCACATCGTCGATGAAGTTGTAAAGCTTGTTCATTTAGTAGTTTAGTTGGGTTGAAAGAATTGTAAATTAAAACAATTTTGATAGTCGATTTGGTGTCATGTTTCTTTACCCATCAGCTTGGGCACTTTGCAAACAGCTTTTGCCAATATTTTCAGACATAAGTAGTTATCACTTATCAGATTTCATGATAAGTATGAAGTTTAAATTATTGTCAGATTCAGGAATCAGTAGCTTGATAACTTCAATTTTGATTTTGTATATCTGTGCTAGTAGGTTCAGATAGAATTGAAGAGCATCTGCAGCCATTGTCAATTGTGATCAAATTTATATATTTGTCAGATTTTAGAGTTTAGGACTGGTTGCGTTGGATTCCAGAGAATAGTACTGGTTATTTTGTCAAAATTGATTTTTAATATTTTGAGTCATATTTCATTGTAATATATATTAGTAGAGTTGCAATCATATGTTGTTTGCATGGTTGTGTGTTGAGTTGCAATCGTTAAGTCTTATAGAGAAGATATTTTGGTTATTTTAGTTTGCATGTTGAGTGCCACCGTCGTGTTCGCATTGGGAGAAAAGAAAAGTGTCATGCGCAGGAGGGCAGAAGAGATGTTTCGGCAATTTCACCCAATGACTACCAGCATGACCATCTTTGCAGTTATGGAGTCACCAAAATATAGGAGAAATCAGCCACTATCGAAGATGGTCATAACTGCAAAGAACGTGATTTATTTTTTCTAAGCATGATCATCAAGTATGATTTATTTTTTCATGACGTCACAATAGCTTTAGCATGGACAAAACGTTACAAAGTAGGCAAACCATTGATCACGAATTCAAGTGAATGAAAATGTAGCACGGTTGAGTGTAGAATTCAGACATGCATCATGCACTTGCATCTTAACTCCTAACTAATGACACCTAACCGATCAATCAAACACAGCAAGCTTCTGGTACTCCTCACCCGCGATGGCTGCCTTCATGACGGCCTCCGAGTTCACCACGCCATCGTTCTCGAGGAAAAGCTTGACCAAGTTCTTGGAGAAACCGCTCACCATTGCGACTCCGGGCTGCGTTGACGTCACTGGCGTCGACTTCGAGTCCCTCAGGTTCCAGAACACGATCTGAGGCACGACATCGCCGTACCCGGCGTCATTGAACTTGCTGCAGATGACCTGGTCTGGTAGTCTGTCTTCCAAGGACTAGCAGACGCCTCGTCGAACTCCATGTCACTGAACACGAAGACGGTCCTGATCATCTTCTCCTTGGGCAGCTGACCGTCCACCGCTGTGCGTAGGATGCGGTCGAAGACCGCCTGGAAGTTGGTGTTCATGTTCCACTGCATGCGCTTGATGAAGCTCATCTTCTGGGCGAGGGTCTTGCCCTCAATCTTGTGGATCTGGGGAGTATTGCTGAACGTGATCACCCTGCCCGCCCATGGCTTCTCGATGAGGTCAGAGATGAGAAGACCCAGCGCCACGCAGACCTCAATCGGCGTGCCGTACATGCTCGCGGAAACGTCGCAGACGGCGATGCAGTTACTCAGAGACCCCCTTCTTGCGGAGGTCCTCCACCATGCGGCGCCACTGAAGCTCCGACACGTCGTCAGCCTCGCCTTTAAACGCAGCG
>JADLZK010009075.1:0-49185 GCA_015847255.1 Hyparrhenia diplandra
GGTGTCGCCATCTCCATTGGCGGTTTGGTGCTGATCGATCGTGGGCCTTTGAATCGGTGGTGGAGGCGCGGACTTGGTGTTGATCGATCGTGATCCCCAGGGTGACGGCATCAGTATGGCAGGGCCGCAAGGCAGCGGCCTTCAGTGGTTCGCGTGATCCGTTTACTTCGACGGGCAGGGCTGCAAAAATTAGGGGAAAGTTCAGGTTTGTGCATCAGTAATGCAGTCCATTCAGACATGGAAGACTTCAGCTCATCAGACAAGGTTCACACCAAAAATTGAGTTCCCAACAATCAGTATTTTTTTATTCATTTTGTTTTTGTAACCATACAACAGGGAGCACAAGGTTGGTCAATACAAAACAATCATTATGCATCCTTGCTCATCAGACATTCTAGTTTCTTTCCACAAACCTCTCAGCAAGCTAAACATTCTGTGCAGTTTCACTATGAATCATGCAAGCTCATTACACAGAAGCTCATTACAAAGAAGGCACAATTGCCTTTGCCAATACACAGAAGCTTTTCCTCTGCCTCCTCTTGTTGCAGAATTTTATTCTCCATCATCCTGCTTCAAACCATCCTGCTGCCCATCAGCTTTGAACAGACCAACGCACAAAGCACTACCATCTTCGCTCCATGCCATAATCTCGAGCTGCCTGGCAAGCACCAAATAGGTCAACAATTCAATCAAAAATCATTGATACATGAGGTTACCTTTGTGCACAACTGCCTGTATATACCGAAGCCTGACGGAATGGCGAGGCGGCCATGGCCTGATGGCCGGGGAGGCGGCGATGCCCGGCGGGGCGGCGAGGGCCCGGTGCGGCGAGGGGCGGCGAGGGGGCATCTCCACGAGCTCAGGCCGTCGGGGCACCTGCAGGCGAGCTCCTGGAAGCCGGGGGCGTCGCTCCTGCAGGCGGCTGCACCATCCTCCCGGTGGGGCGGCGCACTGGATTCCGGCGGAGGGGAGGCGGTCGTCACCTGCGAGCCGGAGCAGCCGGCGGACAGGAGCGCAGTGGGTTCGACGCGGAGGAGCCGCTGGACGCGCAGGGTCGCCAGGCGGCGGTGGCGGCGCGCTACTGCTTCGATGGGGAATCTCGCGCGGCGATGGGGAACCGCGGCTGCTGTCGTGTTCGGGCCCACAGAATGGGCCGGGGAGGGTGCTGGACGCGAGGCGCCGCGCGAGGGGCTATTTGCAAAAAGACCAGCGCGTGCGGGCGTGTTATGGTAAAAATACCAGCCCTCCATTCCTAGCCTTTTGGATGAGAACAAGCTGTCCGGATCACTGCAGTACACGGTTGCACGACACGTGCTCTGCGCGTACGTGATACGTTCCCTTCCTAACAAAGCACCGCCCCAGCAACGTGTGACACCATCTCTAATGTTTTATCTCTCTCTACCGCTACGCTAACACTCAGTATACTAATCTTAACACCAGTATACTTGCCGCAATAGATGACTTGGGAAACAAAAATAGATCCAACTTAATAATCCTCATATAATAGCTGAACGTCATGATGAAATGATAATTGATACTCCCTCCGTTTCCTAACTACAAATCATTTTAAATTTTTGGAGAGTTAAAAACACCTCGAAATATAATGCTATATATATAATAAAGTGCAGTAGATGAAAGTTTCTAAAAATGGCCTAATGCATAGATTATTTGAGCCTCCCGCTCTGTATGACAAGTCCTTCATCTAGCTACAAGTCGCCCTGGACACTCGGTTAACCAAAACCCGAACGGTTCGATTCTTCGGTTTTTACTTTAAATCTTTGGTTATGCCGAACAGGAACTGAGTCGGTTCTTTAGAAAAACATGGAACCGAAAGCAAATTCAGATTCAGTTCGATTTCGTTATAAAACTCGAACTAATCGACCTCAAAATCAAACACTAGAAATTACAGTTTGAGTCATAGCTTTGTTAGATCGACCTGAACCTAAATAACCGTGATTAATTTTTGGTTCGTGAGATCCTGCAATAGAAACCGAGCGGTTTGGTTACTTCGGCTCGTTCCGATTCTTTTGGTTCGGTTCACGGTTTTTGTCTTTTTTCTTGTCATGAGCTCCAAGTGCGCTGGGCGCTTCTCCATACCCAAGTTGATCCAACTGGCTGCAACTCCCTTTTATATTCTTGTAGCTAGGCGCGCTCTAGCCTTCTAGCTACTGCCGGCCGGCAGCACACACACCACTCACTGTCCACTTTTGCCTTCTGCTCCTCCTCCTATATCTTTGTAGTCAGAGAGGTGTTCATGGGGACGGCCTCTAACAAGCCCAGACACCATGGAGGCAGCAGCAGGCCCCTGCCTCCATCACTGTCGAGAAGAACCCACCGGAGGCGCGCTTGCTTCAACTCGGCGTCAAGTCCTGGCCCAAGTAATAATAATTCAAAAGCTTTCCTCCCTTCGATTCTCTCTTGTTGGTCTTCACCATGCGACATGTTCGTGTTCGTTCTGTACCTAAGTTTTTGCTCTGGTCGATCGGTCGATCCCTTCATCATGCGTCGCGCTGCACATATGTGCAAATTCCACAGATGTAGCTGCCTGCCGGGGAGTGTTCCTGCCTCAAGTCTCGACGCGGCGCTGACGTGCTACCTCGTGAAGGGCAGGTGAGGGCCGCCGTGAAGGGCTCCCTGACTGCGTGGGAGTTCGGCGCCGGCGACCTCGCTCGTCTTCCCCCAAGGGCTCAGCTGCACCTGGGACGTCGTCGTCGGCGTCGACAAGCACTACAACTCTCGACCCTTCCTAAAACCATATATTAGCCTCTCTCTTGTCCTGATTTATTTGTCTCTTCTTTTTAGTCTGACGCGCTCGATCGAATTATTCTGTGTACAGTTGACGTGATCTGTAAACCTCTGCGTGCGTGCGACGTTGTGTGGTGGTAGCCATTAGTTTTCTAGTATTTCAGGACTCATAAGCTGTGAGTTAACAGAATCTGATGGCTGGCTTCCCTCAGTTCTATAGCTAGTAATTTTGTAGTACTATATATACGAGTATACTGACTAATGTAATGTAATATAAAAATATATTACTAGTAGTACAGTTACATAACAATACATGAGATTGAGTGGCAGTAGTGCAAAGATGATGTTCTTCATGAAAAGAGAGGAAAAATGATGTTCTTGATTGGATGCTTTCGTTCCTTGACCGTCAGTTTACCGGTTAATTAATTGATCCATGGGCTCAAAGGCAGGTCCAAAAGCAGCCCTGTCTTTAGTGTTGTGACACCTGTGAGGTGCCAGCGTCGTCGCTCACTAGCTGTAGTGGTCACTGATGCCTGCTTTGAGCTTCATGATGGTCGTCACTCACAGGTTGCTTTTGGTATTGCGCTTCCCCCTAGCTCAGCTTTCCTCCTATCCGCCTCAGTCCTCACTTTCTCGATTTCGAGTGGCTAGCCGCCTACGCCGACGACGATTGTGTGTGTGAATGAATGAAAGAGGAATCGAACGAAGTGGATGACGACGACGACGATGCTATTAATTCCCCTGCTGATCGGGCAAGTCTCTGTCCCGTCCAGCGTCCACCGGAAAGCGATGGTCGTCCGTCCTCGCGGCGCGACTCTGGACCGTCTCTGCAGTTCACACTCCTTTTGCTCTGTCGCCGTGTCGCGCGCCTGAGGTGACTTCCGACGTTCCTCGTACGGCGCATGGCGAGTGTGGGCGTTGTTGGTGCAGGAGCAGGGCATTGCTGAGCTGAAAATGGCAACCGCGGAAGCGAGAAATAACATCACAGAGCCCGACGGTATTCTAGCGCATCCAGGCGGGCCTGTTACCTGACAAATACCTTCATTACTAGAAGGAATTCCTTATTAGAAAGGCCAGAAGACCAATACCATGATATCAAAAAGAAAGGCCAGAAGATCCAGGAAAGGGACAGTTCATTTTGCCTCGTAGCATCGCTGCATCCCACTTTATAAATCTCATCCGCCTCAAACCCTTATAAATCCCATACTTTGATTTTTGCTCAAATCACTCCTGCCTTCCCAACTTTGCTCCGATCCGGGTATCGGCCGGGCCGTCTGTAGCTCAGTCTAGGGGCGTAAATTGAAAACAATTAGGTGCACCTCGAACCTCTTTTGGGCTCATATATTCGCATTATAGTTATCCAAATTTTTGAAGAAATGGTACATATATTTGAACTAATTAGCTCATGCTATTGCTGCATTGGGATGTAAGTTGCGGTGGAACCTATAACATCTCGGGATCATGTACCTCAATCACTTGAGGGTCTGGTGTCTAGCGATTCAGCTAGCCGGAGAAGAGTAATAGTGCTCTTTTAACGTAGAGGTTCGGAGGTGCACTTAAAAGGTTACCCCTTTTGCACCCCTTAAAGCGCAGTCCACAGACAAATTCTTCTTTCTTTTATCTACCTATTCTCCATCCCAAAAGAATATAACCCTCGCTGTCTCGATTCAAAGATTCTTGAATTTGATCAAATATAAATGAAAAAAGTATTGATGTTTATAATGTTTACTAAATATTATAAAGCTTTTGAAATAAAATCAATATTATTAGATTAGTCATGAAATATATTTTTGTAATAAACTTCATTAAAGATCCAGCTACATCTTTTGACTTCTAAGAACCGAGATCTCAAGAACCGAGATGTAGTTTCTGGGATGGAGTAGCTAATAGTTATTCCATCTATTCTAACTATAAGAATGCTTATGATCTTTTATAAATACACAGTTTTGGTATACACTCATCTAGATATATAGAAAAGCAAATGATGTGTATATGAGTCAAATATTTATATTTTGAATTTGAGGAAGTAGTTGCCAAAATTACCTAGACTGTATCTAAGCATCCTAGCTAATAAGTAAACCAAACTATTAGCTAATCACCCAGTTAACAAATAGCTACGATCCAAAAGTATGCATGGAGTTTAACGCTTGTATCTCAAAACTCATTTAAATTTAACTAGGTAAATAGTGTTTACATTTGTAATATATAAAAATGAACTTATGGGACTATATTTGGTCAAGCTGAGAGTTTACTCCTCAAAAACATGATGTTACACTTGTGCTAAGAGATGAAATATCTCACTTTCAGATATCTAAACCTCGGAACCACTCATTAGCCACACATCTGCGGGTACTCCTTTTGTATTCTGAAATATAAACGTCACTTTTACGCTCCGGTACATCGTAGACATGTGTACTCTATCATCTGGGACAAAGTGTGTAGCACGGGATGAACCAGTCAAAATGCGACTTATAAGTGAAGAAACTGAAGGGGTAAACTAAACAAAGAAACGGCGGCCAGCGCCCAAAACATCATATGTGAAATAGACGCATACTCCCTCGCGTGATAGAGTTGTTTTAGACGAGTGACACGACCCTCGTACAAAGCTATAACTTCTGGCTTCTCTTTCTGGCATAAAAGAATACTTTATTACGAAAAGTTATATATGTATATTTTATGAAAGTAATTTTCAAAACAAATTTATTGATATGATTTTTTCTTCCACATACTCAATGACTTATAATAGATCTATATTCCCAATGTTTGAGTGAAAAATCGTATAAAATCCTATACAAAGTGGATTGTGCCAGTAGATGGACACTGATATACACGTCCGAGGAGTATAATAACATAGTACTCAGTATTTGTTGGAAGAGCTTCTGATGGACGTGATGTAGGGACTCTCGAGGGCTTCAACTCACTGTTTGTGCTTTGGTTTTGGCTTCAGTTCATAAGTACTCAGTATTTTTGTTGGAAGAGCTCTGACTAAATCGATGGATAAGACACACAACAAAACCTTGACGAAGAAAGCCATAATACCCCTACCGTCCCACGTGTCGAGCTCAAGGTACCAAAGAGTCAGAATGACAGACACACGACCTTGTGTCATAGGCAAAGCCATTGCAGAGTGGCTGAAGGTGTAGTTCCTCAAATTGTGGAGATCGCTTTCTATAGAGCCCTCGAGGTTTTGTTACAGACCGCATGGCTAGTTTCTAAATAAGATTAGATTGAGTACTCTCTCAAAGTTTGTTAGAGCCAATGCGCTATATATAGTTCTTGTACTCGCACTTGAAGATTAAGCAATAGAACATCAATCAAACTAGATCTTTTTCCCTCATCAATGACTCAAGTCGCCCAGGAGCTGCTACCTCCTAGATCCTAAGCACTGCAAGGGCGTAGGGTAGATAACCCCGCTCGGAGTATGACACTATCCCACTGGACCCAACGCCGCCCATGTATCATCGCATCGAGGAGCAGTGTGCACGTATCTTCTTACCATACGCACTGGGCACCAAAGCGAGGGCGCTCAGCGCGTCACCGCCGCTTAGCGCTGCCGCACGAGATGACTGGGCCGCGGACGGCCCGCAGATCGCGATACGACCATTTTGCAAAAAGCTTCTCCTTGAACTCGGGCGCAAATATAACCCGCTACCCATCCTCCTCCTCTTCACACCAGAGCTTTTTGTAGACCCTCGACTTTTGCCTTCGAAATCAACTCCGGAAGTAGCGTGCCTGCTCAGCCTTCTTAGTTGGGCCCGCTTTTCGCGCTTAAATGGGCTTCATGGCTGTACCAGCGTGAAAAGCAGCTTCCCTTTTCTACAAATCTTTTTCTTTTATGATCAAATTTTTATGAAACTTTGAAAAATACATAGTAAATCATAGGAAAAATCATAAAATATAAAATTATTTCGAAATCCTTATAAATAAATCTATGCAAAGGATCCATAACAAAAACATGTTTCAAAGACAAAGTTTTTAACTGAACATTTTTACCTATGTTTCTTAGGGATATATATTTATGCTTCTCCCTCCTAAATAAATACTTTTAACCCTTTTTGCTCAAAAAGAAAAATGTGATAGCTAACCTCAATACTTATCCAAACACCCTAACCCTAACCCAACACACTCGTCCATTATTACCCATCATAAAATAAAAACTATATAATAGTTCCATTTAAAAACACATAAAAGTAAAATAATACCTTCATCATGATGAACCCTCCAAAAATATATAACAACTACAACAACATGGTACTGGATGGCCGACAGCATACGCTTTTGTAGCACGGTCATGGCAGCCGACGTCGCCCTGTCAGCGCGGATAGCAGGCCTGGGCGATCCAGATGAGGACCACAACATGGGCCTTTGCTGGACCTACAGATCCAGAACCCTGAGCACGGTTTTAGGATGGGCCTTCACTTGTTGCAAGTCCGTTCCAAGGTGCTCCAGTTTCCTCTCAAAAAAAAAAAAAAAAAAAAAAAGTGCTCCAGATCAGCGCTCAATTTACATGTACATCAGCAGGATTTCCTAAAAAAACAATCAGCAAGAGCACTCTTGAAGGCTCCACGCTCCTGGGTCCTGCTCGACTGCTTCCATCAATGGTTAAGGTCCCTCCCTGATGCGGTGGAATGGCGATCCACTCTCAGACCATTTTACTCCCGTCACAAAGTTAACTCTTTAGTCTGACGGAGTATTCATGCCAACTTCAAACAAAAAAACACGGAGCAACAGTAAAATTATTTACGCTTCATGCTCCATTGGTCAGGTCTGCTAATTGCCCACGGGTTTCACAAGTTGACGCATTGGGATAACCGTGCATTTCTTGATTTCTATCACCATTCACCAAGGAGGAACAGCACCTTGGACGCCTCATCTATCCATGTTGAATACTGTACTGGTTACCAGATAACCAGATTGTGGATGGATACTAATCAAGCTGCTAGATTTGCTTACCGGATACAGAGGATAGTGTAGGTGACTGTAGTATCGAGCAAAAACTATTCGAGAGGTGAAGTTTGTCACCGTTGAGGATGCATCAGCATGTCATCAAATGGAGAAGGCCATGTCACACAAGCTAACTTGGCTGGCTATAGCGGACGCTGACTTTGCATCTTACTAATATATATATGGAGTACAGCCCATGCTGTCCCTATTTAGCTGAATCTACCATCTATATTATTAGTAATTTCTGCAGCTACAGCGACATGGCTTGATGGAAATATTAGCTGGCCAGTAGGACGAGAGCAACATTTCGTATTGTTTTCCTGATTAACCAGCTCAACTATAAATATTATTTTATAACGAATCTACTACCAAATGAAGGCTAGATGAACTGTGTATGGATCAATTTGGTGCCAAGAGAAGATTTGATTCTAGTTGAGCATTATAAAATGTGTTTCCTAATTAGGTAGAGTATATATTCGTATCCCTTCTGCATCTCATCATAAATCTGTTTTCTCAAGAATCTCAAATTAATCATTCGTTCAGTGCCACTGCCAAGTGTTGTGATCAATACTATTACTATACGCAGGAAGCCAGGGTGGACTTTGCCTGCAGTAGCATCTGGTTATCATACTAGCACCATTCATAGTCATAGCATCAGCAATCAGCATCAGGTTATATGACGCGGATTAAGAAATCAACTTGGCGAAGTCGAGCCTCCAAGTTGCAGATCATCATTCACAGGATTTTGTTTATTGTCATAAATAACATAAGATTTATATGACGCGGATTGGTGGATACTGGTGAGTGTTCTTGACAAGCATGTGCTAACTGCTCACAATCATTCAGTTCCAGACAGAACAAGAAACCGACCGGCCATGCCGAATGCAACTCAAGCAGATGAATGCTCTGCAATAGTAATCCCAGAGAGCAGGTATGATGGGATTTGTCATCAAAGGGGCACTAATCTCTTGATAAAGCTTGATCAGTTGGATCTGTAAGTGTTTTAAGGCACCCTCTTTCTTCAGTCTGATGATCGAAAGGATAAGGCCGCCACAGGCTATCTATGTTCACTTGTTCAGAAATCAGAACCAAAGTACCACCAACGCACCAATAATGCTTGGGAGACAGAGAGTGCATGATATGATATTCAGAGTTCTGGCCCCAAATTCAAACCTTCTCATTTCTCAGTATCAGATAAACTAGATCATCGCTCGACTATATGAGGAAATATACAAAGTTACTATATATTTTATCCAGACGTATCACGATCCAGTTAGATTCCGGTCAATGCGCAGTTGTCAGCCCATGGGATTCGAATTTCCTAATGATAGGCAAACATGTCCAATGTCAATGGTATTAACAATCTAGGGATCATACAACGGCATGTAGACACGACATGTTTGCAGGAATGTATACCCTGTACCGAGTAGAAA
Organism: Hyparrhenia diplandra; assembly: GCA_015847255.1. NCBI lineage: Eukaryota > Viridiplantae > Streptophyta > Magnoliopsida > Poales > Poaceae > Hyparrhenia > Hyparrhenia diplandra. The sequence goes on from JADLZK010009075.1 coordinate 9,123, forward strand.
ATACACTTGTTGCTCACATTACGCGTTGTGTCTGTCAGAGGAGAGGATGAACTAGCATTTCAAACAGGCTCTGGCGAATGGATGTGAAGGCTAACTGCAAGAGGAACTCTCAACCAGAGAAAAAAGAATAACTAGTCTAACCAGTTCTTAATAATACATGAACCCTGTCATCAATTAATGAAACCAGGCCCAGGGTCAGATCGAGATGCCAAGAGCAAAACAGCTCTTCGGGCCCGAGAAGGAACATTTTCCATTTTCCACACCACGCTCAGGCTCTGCAAATAAGTGACGATGCGAAGTGGAATTTGGCTTCCGCAGATGCGACGGGTGGGCACAGTTTTGCTCTGAATATTCGTAGCTTCATCGACTCGGATACCCGGATAATGTGCTGCTTCTGAACGCGGCGAGTCTACAGATTAATCGCGGGCCATTTGGTGGCGTCAGCTAGCGGGTGATAAACAAGTCGGCCGCTGACCTTAATCGCTCGCTCGGGACTGGATTGGGTGGGTGATCGAGCAGCGATGGCGATCGAGGCGATCCAACTGCGTCGGGTCTCCGCAGAGGAGTTGCTTTGTTCCGGCGGATCCTTTGTTTAGGTTCTTCGTTCTTGGTCGTCGCTGTCGCGGCGTGTAGTTTTACTTTTGAATTTACCGCGAACATGGTGCCGTTGAGCTCTAATCTACTAATGTACAGTACCAGGTTGCTTCTGTCGATGCAAAATGTCTGAAAAGTTTCAGTATTTTATTACCCATTGTTTGCTTGCGGTATCTTGTCAAGTTGGGGGTTTAAAAGTATTCAAATTGCATGACTAGCGGGGTTGAAAGTAGTAGAGATGCAAACATTGAGTCCTCTCTAGTAAAAAGTTGAGTCCTCTGTCAACAGACGAGTAATAGATGACGAAAATAAGCGCTGTATTTTTCCAAAAATCTGAAAATAAATTCGCTGAAAAAATAATCACGTGCATAATTCTCAGATCAGCCAAAATAAATTCATGTGGTTGCCCGTTTTGCACGTCGTACATTACGAATAAATGTGCCAACCACGACATACTCCAGTGTACATATTTTACGAAAACAGAGAAAGTGATGTGCCGACCGGGGCAAAAGGATACCCAGTGGAAAAAGTTTATGTGAGCTTGCACACGGTTCCGTTTCTTGGCATACTAGTAATCGTTTATTTTATTCGCACAAAAGTCCTCCGTGGTGACGTGGCCTATTTGAATCTTGGCCGTTGACATCGCTCTACATTGATTTTAAATGTTTGACGCACACCGGTAGTTTAGCACAGCAATAAAATGGTCCAGCAAGTGTTTATGTCATAGTATACAGATTCAGGAAGAGGGGCATAATAAAGTCTTTTGCATCTGTGGTAAATTTCGGTTTGACTCCTACACAATGAAACTAAAAACAAGTGTGGCACATAATTAAGGGCAAGTACGTTCAAGCGTTGTCTCATAGCTGGTTTTACGTAATGCCACATAATTTAAGACGACATAATAAGTATAATGGTTGTCTTTTAAAATTCTTTTGTAATTTAAAATTTCTTATTTTATGCATAGAGTAAAAAAAATATGATGCGTGAGGTGCGGAAAAACCACTTTCGCATAATGGTATGATAGTTGTCTTGTAATCCTAAATTTTAGCTCATGAAACAGTTATTTCACGAAAGAACAACCTCATTCTTCTCTTCTCTCTCTTTCCTCCACATTGTAAAAAAATCATATGTGGCAATGAGTGTGACGGTATATGAGACCCGCTAACATGTACTAGCAATGTATCTTCCCTAAAAGGCCTCGCCGATGAGTATATATGCATTTAAATGATGAAAACCCATGTTATTGAAGGGCATTGTGGTCATTTCTTTATAGCACCAATTCATCCTAAACCTTGTAGAAATTGAGTTAACTAGGGACAGAGAAACTTCCTAAAAGTTCATTCAATCAGGGACCACCCAACTTCTATTCTTCCCCTATGTGCTGATTAAACAAGATCGTACTCCGTTGATGCGAGGGCACCGCACAGTGATGCAGAGCGGGTCCAGCTGGATCTCCAGATTCCGCCCTCGGGGATCCTGGCCTGGCCAGCCACCACGGATCAGGGGAGGAGAGATTCACTGCCAGCGGGCCCCAAAATCCCTCACAAAATACTCCAGCACGCTGCACCCGATCTGTTTGTTTCCCCGAATCAAAACTGCAGCAATGTGCTCGACATCTCCCGCACCCGCACCCGCACGCCTGCCCACCCACCTCCTATAAAAATCCGATCGACGCCAATGCCTGTTCGTCCCCCATCCTGACATCCCACGCCACACCCTCCCAATCCCATCGCGTCTCCCTCCATACCTCTCTTACGCCACGCCGGAGGAGGGACAGAGGAGCGCGAGAGCGAACCCAAGATGTCGACGTGCGCGGCGGACCTGGCGCCGCTGCTGGGCCCGGCGGCGGCGAACGCCACGGAGTACCTCTGCGGCCAGTTCACGGACACGGCGTCCGCCGTGGACGCCACGTACCTGCTCTTCTCGGCGTACCTCGTCTTCGCCATGCAGCTCGGCTTCGCCATGCTCTGCGCGGGCTCCGTCCGCGCCAAGAACACCATGAACATCATGCTCACCAACGTGCTCGACGCCGCCGCGGGGGCGCTCTTCTACTACCTCTTCGGCTTCGCCTTTGCCTTCGGCACGCCCTCCAACGGCTTCATCGGGAAGCAGTTCTTCGGCCTCCAGCACCTCCCCAAGACCGGCTTCGACTACGACTTCTTCCTCTACCAGTGGGCCTTCGCCATCGCCGCCGCCGGCATCACGTCGGGCTCCATCGCCGAGAGGACCCAGTTCGTCGCCTACCTCATCTACTCCGCGTTCCTCACGGGGTTCGTGTACCCCGTGGTGTCGCACTGGTTCTGGTCCGCCGACGGCTGGGCCGCCGCCAGCCGCACCTCCGGCCCGCTGCTCTTCGGCTCCGGCGTCATCGACTTCGCGGGCTCCGGCGTCGTCCACATGGTCGGCGGCATCGCGGGGCTCTGGGGCGCGCTCATCGAGGGGACCCGCATCGGCCGCTTCGACCACGCCGGCCGCTCCGTGGCGCTCAAGGGCCACAGCGCGTCGCTCGTGGTGCTCGGCACTTTCCTGCTGTGGTTCGGATGGTACGGCTTCAACCCCGGGTCCTTCACCACCATCCTCAAGTCGTACGGCCCCGCGGGGAGCGTCCACGGGCAGTGGTCGGCCGTGGGCCGCACCGCCGTCACCACCACGCTCGCCGGCAGCGTGGCCGCGCTCACGACGCTGTTCGGGAAGCGGCTCCAGACGGGACACTGGAACGTGGTGGACGTCTGCAACGGGCTCCTGGGCGGGTTCGCGGCCATCACGGCCGGGTGCAGCGTGGTGGAACCGTGGGCGGCCGTCATCTGCGGGTTCGTGTCGGCGTGGGTGCTCATCGGCGCCAACGCGCTCGCCGCGCGCCTCAAGTTCGACGACCCGCTGGAGGCGGCGCAGCTGCACGGCGGGTGCGGCGCCTGGGGCGTCCTCTTCACGGGGCTCTTCGCGAGCCAAAAGTACGTGGAGGAGATCTACGGCGCCGGGAGGCACTACGGTCTGTTCATGGGCGGCGGCGGGAGGCTCCTCGCCGCGCAGGTCATCCAGATCCTTGTGATCGCCGGGTGGGTGAGCTGCACCATGGGCCCGCTCTTCTACGCGCTCAAGAAGCTGGACCTGCTGCGCATCTCGGCCGACGACGAGATGTCCGGCATGGACCTCACCCGGCACGGCGGCTTCGCCTACGTCTACCACGACGAGGACCCCGGCGGCGACAAGGCCGGGGTTGGTGGTTTCATGCTCAAGTCCGCGCGCAGCACCGTGTCGAGCCGGCGGCGGCGGCGTTGGCGGCCAGCAACAACCAGGTGTAGAAATCAGGAACAAATTAAAACCGAGCTGGAGTTACGTGCTTGCCTTTTTCAGTGTGTCATCTCGCGTATCATGTTTGGTCTCGTTCGTATCGAATCTCCCCGTACTGTTTGGGCAACAAATACTTAGCCAGTTGGGAGTAGTGAGAAATTGTGTAAATTATTGAAGAGTATGGCGGCGATGAAGCACACACACATGTGTGTGTGTGTTTTGGTTGGGTTTTGGATTTGTACATGCGTGATTATTTTACAGTCCGGGTATGGTGGTGGTTAGGGGCTAGGGTTTATCTTTGGCTAATAATATTTTTGTGGTGGAATCTTATGATCACAATTCGATCAGAAGGTGTGGCACTGGCGGTGCTGCTGGTCAAGAAAGGTGGCTTCTATGAGGGTACGTTGAAACAATTGGACGATTATGTCCTGTGGTCGCTTTGCATCCATAAAAAGCTTTTTGGCTTGTTCTTTCAATACTTGTTCTTTCAATAATGGGGAATCCAAGCGTTGCTGCGGGAATGAAGAAGAATTGCATTGAATAAAAGAAGAGATTCATGTAGGATTATGTGTTTGCTAAATTGGATGTAACAAAATTTCTGTAAGGTACAGATTATAGTGAGAACGCAGAACCTCTTCCTGCTCTTTTCTGTTAAACGGGCTGAGGACAAAATCCGTAGGATCAGACTTCACAGGCAGTCGTCCAATTACTGGAAAATGTTACTACAGGAATGTTCATTCTAGGCATCTGAAGAAAAAAGCATGATCATTTCCAAGCTCTTGTCCCTGTCAAAATCAGGCATGTGGGTTATTGAATTTGCTGGTTCAATGATATGCATAACCATTTGAACTGATGTGTCTTGGTAAACATCCTAACAGCTTTACCTTAAATTTGGTACTTTATTTTAAGCACAACGTATTGCAGGAACATTCAGTGGAAAGCAGATTAAATAACAGGATCTAGTAAATTGATTACGCACCAAATGAAAGAGGAAAAGGAGGGGACGTACTTCTCGTGGGGCTGCCAGACAGGACAGAGAGGGTGAGGGTGAGAGCACAAACTGCCTGCTTGACCATTCCTGTGGACCAGTGCGTTGGAGCAGGCAAGTACAGCGTCTGGGATCGGGCAGAGCATGTGAGGGTGCGGGACGGGTGTAGTGGGAGGTGAGGCCACGCCCTCGATGGACAGCAAGAAGGCCAAGACCGGGCAGTGTCCCCACCCGGGCTCCCGGGGCGGACCTCTTCTTCCTCCCTTGTCATCGCCCAGTATGCAATCCTGCGATCATCATGCCGATGTTCAAATAGCCAATGGTCAGAACCAATGGCCACAACCAATTATGTCACTCAAATGATGCCAAATCTTTATCTCTGCTGAGAACCAATGTTCAGAACCAATGGTCAGCTATAATAAATAAAGCATTGGCCCAAAACTCAAATAAATATAAACCATTTGTTCTCAGCATAACAACAGGTATACTACAGCCATAATTTGAGTGTTATGATTCAAAGGGAAACATAGGGTGATGAATTGCAGAAACCATTCAAATAAAAGTAGCACACTCATTATAATTTCAGTGTTATAATTCAATGGGCAACATAGGGTTATCTCATATTTTATTTCATATTAAACAACCTACTGCTAAATTGCATCCACCATTAAAATAAAAGTAGCACACTTATTTTTCATTCAAGGAACAGTTCATACATCTGGGAAAATGATCTCCACCGATGTTATGTCCATGTGCTGTAGTCATGGATTTGTAGAAAAGTGGAGCCACTCTTTTATCAGGTGTACACCATAAGGATATATGATCATTTTAATTCAAGCAAGGTACAGATAATAACTCAAGCAAGGTACATATACTGAAACAATTTTGTGAAAAATAAATATGTGGTTTATGAGTACTCATACCTTCATGATATGCTCCTGTATGCAAACAAAGGGCATATATCCGCCACCAGAGTGTGATAAGTTAAACTCATGTACATACAGCCATAAGTCATAGATGCATAAAGCTATACATTCTGAGATATATAAAAAATAACAGAGCCCATATGGTAATGAAACAAAAGAGGCTAAGATGTATAGATCCTTTACTGTAAAGAGTTGATATATTTATCTTAATAAAGTATTTAGTACATCATTGCAATGTCTTAAATGTTTTTATTCGTGCATGCCTGCTATATGGTAACAGATGCATAAGTATCATGGCCGTGAGGAATAGACTTCAGTGAAATGGTTTCATAGTTGTGTTCTTAGGAATCTGATGTCAATGGGTTGGAGGGGTGGGCTGATGGTTGCCAACGACAATGACGAAGCAGCATGGAATCCGAATTCTTCCATGTGGAATGATAATTGTCCTAGGGGAAAAAAAATAAACAGGAGAATAAATCTTGTCACAGTTATTTCCAAAAATCTCACACTTCATGCACCAAAGGATCTCTCACTAATGTATTTTCCATGTGCTGTTGAGAATCTGAACATTTACTGCATATAACATATAAGATATTTATGCATGGATATTAGATTCACAGTGATCTGTAAAAATTGGCAGATCTCTTTCCAATACATAAGCCACACTACCTATAATATTTTTAGGGAAAGTTCATTTCAGTATTTTCGTTATGTATAAATAAGCACCGGGAAACTTTCTTGAAGGCAGAAAACCTAGAATATTTGACCACTGAAGTTGAAATTTTTTTACAAACAGAAGGGACCATGAAAAAAAAAATTAATGCAAACTTCACTGCAAAAAAATAAGCACAAAATTGTCTTATGTAAAACATGAGATGCATGGATTGAGAATTCCTTCTTGTCACAGTGCTCTGCAAATCTATAAACTAATGAATAAGAGGGCTACATGTTCAAATCTCACGATTCATGCACATCGCTTCCGGCACCAATACATTTTTCAGCAGACGACAACAGCAATCATCAAAAAAAGATAGCCAGCTTTCTTCCCAATGCCCATAATATTAACAGGGTAACACAACAGCAATCATCAAAAAGATAACCGTAACTATGCTAGATTTAACTAACCTGTGCATAAACTGTACGCTTCAAAATGGATGAACTGTATTTTCCAAACATTCTCAATGTGGACAAATCTTCAGAAATCAATATTAACCATCCTGCAACAAAATAGGAAAACAAAAACTTGGTGACTGCAGATTAAACCAATCCAATAAGAATTAGAAAATAATAATTGGAGGACAATTTCAATATGCCGTTTCAAAACTTGGAAGAACAAAAGGATGTGGTACCTTTGGGGGCGATGGGAATGATAAAATGAGAGCACATAGTTCTGGAGCACTTTATATAGACATCAACATGTAGCCATAGCTGTAATGGATCATCAATAACAGTAAATATCCATGAATATTAATACTGGTGGAAGATAGAGGGAAAAGAGGGATTGGGAGGTCGCCGGTAACCTGCGCCATGACGTTGCTGAAGGGGAGAGGGCAGGGGGTGGATCTGACAACCGAACGGACATGGAGCCGGAGGGGAAGACAGATTCAGGCTCGGACCCAGCTAACCACCATACCGTCGCGGCAACACATCGTATAAGCACACGGAATGACCGGCAAACGAAAAATCGATGGGATCAGACACAAACAATTGAGGGGGAGCAACGGAAAAGGCACGGCATCGAGGGGGATGGAAAACAAAGGAATTAATGGGGAGCAAGGGAAGAGGCAGGAGTTACCAGAGATCTTTGAGCCGATGTAAGAGGCAGCGACGGAGCCTCAGATAATCGATCCAGTTCGACGGGGCCGGAGCTGGGTGGGGGGGGAGGGGAGGGGACGCGGGGCCGGAGCCGGAGGGAAGCAGGGAAAGAGTGGGGGGAGGGGAGGGACGGAGCCGGGGGGAGGGACGGTCACGCGGGGAAGCAGAGGAATTTTCACGGGGGGGGGATCGGACACGAGAACGGAAGGATTGCTGAGGTGTCACCTCTGCATGTCCAGAAGAAGTCTTCTAGTGGCCTCCATCTATATAGGGGTTATAGACTAGTGGCTTTGGGTGTGGTGCCTTTTTTTTTTTGTTCAAATAGTAATATTCTCCCAAATTAAACATACCACAATCCAATTCCCCTGTTATCGACATATAGCTACCTGAAGAAAACAATATATACCTGAAGAAAACATTTGTCAAAGCATATTGCACCGGACATCTCTCCCTTTCGCTGGTCATTCCAAGCGGCGAGTGAGACAACACATACGGGCTAGCATTGGACAGTAGTATTATCATACTGTATTCGTATAGCATGCACCAATAGCTTGCTCCTATGCCTCTCTGACCAAGTACGTTGCCCATGCTGTGAGAACGTATGCGGCGTTTCAAAATGCACCGCACACATAAACAAAAGGCAAAACTATATGCGTCGTCACTCGTCACACACTGGATCGGATGGGGTGGGAAAAACAAAACGGAGCTATCACTCAGCTACGACGATCCATTACGTCTCCTCGCGCTGGGCGCTGATGCCTGCCTGGTCGGAGGCAGCAGATCTAAGTGCAGGAGAAATTGAGAACCGGCCGGGAATAAGTTTTGATTATTCGTCGTCTCGACGTCTCGTCTATATATAGGACGACTGAGCTAATTGTCGTCCTCAGTTTTTACTGTCGTAGCATCATGCTCGTCCGTTGAAGCAAAAAATTTCTGGTATATGCAAGTAGTACAATTACGTAAATCGGATCGGTGAGCAGTGTCTTGAACATTCGGGGACGGAAAAGGACAGGGGGAAGAAGAACAGAAGATGCATGTGCATGTCACAGACACCTTGAAACAAAGCACGAGCAATGACGACCACCGTCGTTGCTTTTACTTCCCTCAACTGAGCAAATAGCAATCAGCACCGATAATGCACAACCCGTGGTGCGCGCCGTCTCGTTCTCCTTCGCGTCCGTGTCAGGGACAGCAGGCGCCAGGCGGGGTCGCGTCCACGGGGCGGATAGCCGGAAAGCTCGGGCGGCCTTGCATTTTCGTTGGGAGAAATGCACGGCGCCCGTCGTCCAGGTGGTTTCACGAGGATCTCGTCCCGGCGCGGCGCCCGGCCGAAAACCCAACGAACCCAAAAGAGAGGTGCAGTCGGCGACGACACGGCACACGCGCGACGCGATTTTTGATCTGGAGGATATACTAAAAGTATTATGTTCCACGGATCTGGTACCCTCGATACGTACGCTCTTGTTTTCTTTCCTAGCTCCATCGCCGACGACGATCGCGCTCGGTGGTTGTGCCTGCGGAATGCGAATCGTACACGTACGTGAATGACATGATCCGTTGCGTATCGGCGGCAGGTTAGGGTGTACGTCTGTTGGAGCAGATACGCCTCTCTGCGTACGTAGGCACGTAGGACTAGATCAGGCGCCGGTTACGTTACGTGGAAAAGATTCGCAGATGCATGCTCGACCAGGAAAAAAAATGGTATGAAATTCGGGCTGTCGCTCAACGACTCCTTTGATTATTTCGGGCTGTTACAGAGTATAGTACATGTATTATAGAGTAGTATAGTACTACTATGCATTATTCAGCGTCGAAAGCAGAGCACCATCCTCCGTCCAGCTGTGACACTGACTGTGAGCTTGCAAAGGAGACCGGAGAATACGCAATGGTACGAACACCACGTGAGCTCGCTCACAGCTCCCAGCTCTCATAAATATTTTATATTATTAAAACATGTATTATAGATACTACGTACCACGTCTGTAAATAGCATTGTCACCTAGCAAGTATCAGGGTCTACAAGCCCTGTAATCGTTCTACACGGTTATGTAGGCAAATACGTTAGGTGCGGACTTAATGTCTTCGACATTGGAGCTATTGCTGAGGGAGACTTTTATGTAAAATTTACCCTAGGAGTCAAATCAAATGACTTCAAATTTTTGCTTTATACGGTTTACGGACCAGCACAATTACAGAATAAGAGTGCTTTCTTAGCAGAACTCGCCAACACGTGCTCCAAAGAAACTCTTCCATATATGATAGAAGGAGATTTTAACATAATGAGAGGGCCCGAAGATAAGAGTTCCAGGGATTTTGACCATAAATGGCCAAACCTCTTTAACGCTGTCATTGAATCTCTGAATCTGAAGGAGATTTCAATGACAGGCCGTCAATACACATGGGCGGGACCAGGAGATAATCCAATCTTTGAAAAGTTGGATAGAGTACTAGTTAGCACGGAATGGGAACTCATGTTTCTATTGTCAACTGTACAACCTAGGGATAGAAATATCTCTGACCACACTCCCCTAGTACTCAGCACAGGTGCTTCGACCCACCCAACCCACAACCGTCCTTTCAAATTTAAGAGGGGATGGTTGTTCCGAGAGGGATTTTATGAAATGGTTGCAAATATTTGGCAATCTCCCTGCTCTGAGCTCACCCCTCTTGAACGTTGGCAATTCAAGATTCGTAGGCTCGGACAATATCTAAGGGGTTGGGCTTAAAACATACCGCAGGGTCTTATAGAAAAAAAAAAAGACTCTGTTGGCTATCTTAGAGAATATAGACAAGAAAGCTGAGATCTCTCCCTTATCTGAACAAGAGATTGATATGAAGCACTATCTAAAAGAACGTTTAGTTAACCTCCTAAGGGAGGAGGAACTAAAATGGTATGAGAGCCAAAGTTAAAACCCTACCGAAGGGGATGCTAATACTAGGTTCTTTCATCTAGCCGCCAATGCAAAAACACCGTAAGCAACATATTTTTAAACTTGAAAATGATCAAGGTGTGGTGATCGGTGATGATCGGCTCAAGAGTCATATTACGCCTTATTACAAAGACCTCTTTGGCCAACCGTAAAAATTTCGATATCTCCCTTAGTGAAGACCAAAAAACGGACATTCCACAGGTTTCACGGAGGAAAATGATATCCTCATCGGCCCGTTCATCGACCTGAAGTGAGGGCGGCGCAGCCTTCCGTGAGATGGAACATAACAAAGCCCCAGGCCGGATGGTTTTCTGCGGAATTCTACCAGATGTTTTGGGGTATCATCAAGGATGATCTTTTATCCTTATTTGCCGAGCTACATAGGGAGGATCTTGATCCGCACGGCTTGAATTTTGGTATTATCACCTTAATTCCAAAGGTGGATAATGCTATAAAAATTCAGCAATACAGGCCAACTGTGTTCTTAATGTGAGTTTTAAGATATTCACTAAAGTTGGCACAAATAGGCTTAATTTGGTAGCCAAAACTGTGGTGAGGCCAACACTGACGCCTTTATGCCCGGCAGAATATAATGGAAGGGGTCGTAATCCTACACGAAACCATTCATGAACTTCACACCAAAAAGCGTGACGGTGTCATCTTCAAAATTGATTTTGAAAAGGCATACGACAAAGTGAAGTGGTCTTTCCTTCAACAAACGCTACGTATAAAAAGGTTTCTCTCCCAAATGGTGTAGGTGGGTTGAAACAATGGTCATTGGGGAGTGTAGGGATCAAAGTCAATGATGACGTAGGTCCCTACTTCCGCACAGCGAGGACTTAGACGGGGGAGATCCTATGTCACCAATCTTATTTAACATCGTTGCAGTATATGTTAGCTCTTCTAATTAATAGAGCTAAAGCCGATGGTCAAATAAGAGGTGTCCTCCCCACCTTATAGATGATGGGTTGTCTATACTTCAATATGCAGATGACACCATTATCTTTCTTGATCATGACCAGCAGGCACAAAATCTAACTTTTGCTTTATGCTTTTGAACAATTATCGGGCTGAAGATCAACTTTCATAAGAGTGAAATCTTTTGCTATGGTGCAGCTAAGGAGATGGAATCCTTTTATACTATTCTCTTTGGATGCAATACTGGGGACTATCCTTTTAGATATCTTGGAATCCCAATGCACCATAGACAACTCCCGAACTCGAATGGAGAAAGGTAGAAGATCGTTTCAAACAAAACTCTCTTCTTTGGAAAGCAAAATACCCGCCTTATGGGGAAACTAATTCTCGCTTAATTCGGTCCTAAGCGGCCTACCTATTTTCATGATGTCTTTCTTTGAAATCCCTAAAGGGGTGATTAAAAACCTTGATCATTATAGATCAAGGTTGTTCGCAAGGCTCTTCAGAAAAACATAGATTTAGACTTGCGGATGGGACATCCCGTGTCGCCCTAAAGATCAAGGGGGACTAGGTATCCTTAATTTAGAACTGCAAAAATAAATGCCTTCTAGCCAAATGGTTGGTTAATTTGTTGAACACAGAAGGCATGTTGCAGCCGCTTCTTAAGGAATAAATACCTACATTCCAAATCCCTAAATCAAGTGACCGCCAAACCCAATGACTCTCAATTTTGGAGGGGCCTCATGCATATCAAAGATGAGGTGTTGGCTAAAGGTTCCTTCGATATCAGAGATGGAACTACCACTAGATTTTGGGACGATAAATGGGTAGGAGATAAGCCTCCCAAAGATTGCTATCCATCTTTATATAATATAGTTCAAAATCCTCACGCAACCGTTTCAAAAGTGATGGATTCCAACCCTCTAAACATCTCTTTTAGGAGGGCTCGGTGGATAACAAACTTACAGAATGGCTTGGTCTAGTAGCACGAATCTCAAATGTCGAATTGGTGGATGGGCCGATTATTTTAGATGGAGCCTAACCAAATCGGGACTATTCTCCGGTCGCTCAATGTACCTCGACCTTATTGATACACAAACACCTTTTCGACATAGGATGATTTGGAAGATAAAGATTTCTCTAAAAATTTAAAATCTTTTCTCCGGTTTTTACAGAGGGGGTTTATATTGACTAAAGACAATCTTGCTAAAAAAACTGGAAAGGGAGTCCAAGGCGCGTTTCTTCGTAATGGGAATGAGACTATTCAACACTTATTCCTAGATCGTCCCCTTACCGTAATGATCCGGAGGATTATCTCTTTTGCTTTGGATCGACTCAACCTAGATCAATTAGCCATATGTTCGAGAATTGGCTAACTAATCAAAATAAAAAGATTAGAGAATTGATTTGGGTGGGGGTGGCTGCCATATGCTTTGGGCTCTCCGGAGATGCCGAAATGATGTGTTTTTAATGAAAAGAAATCTAATTCTATTTTTAGGGTAATTTTCGGAGGTGCGTATTGGTTACGCTTATGGACACAAACTGCAAATAAGTGACGAGATGGCCAAGGAAGCGCTCTCAACAATAAGCAAGAAATTAGAATTTATTGCTTTAGATATATCCAACAATGGATGGAAACATCTATATTGTTTGTCTTAGCTTCTTCGGTCGATTTATGACCGAGGCTCTCTTTTTTATGTTTCTTCGAAAGCTTGTAATAATGGGCTGTGTACATCCCTCGGATGTAGAGACCGGATATTTGTTATCCATTATCTAAAAAAAAAAAAATGTAGGCAAATACGTATTAGCAAAAATGTTTGGCTAACAACTTTCTGTGGCAGATAAAAATGATGAAAATGTCAATAATGTCATTGTTTAGTTTTTCACTTTTCTTATATTACGGTCGCCTGGGAAAAAAGCAAAACCAGACGATTAATGTTTTGATGCTCAAAATATATACGTGATGTTCGAAAAAAAAAAAATCTATATTATTCTCAGACAACTCGGATATAGCAAATCCCTTACTTTTTTTTTCTTTATTTAGGGCTTGTTTAGTTTAAGAGACTAGAGGCTAATAGAGACTAAAAATTAGTCACTAGTCACTCCTAAGAGTCTATTAGACTAGAGATTAAATGAGACTAAAAAAATTAGTCTTTGGTTCTATTGTTTGCTAATTTATGGATTAAATGAGACTAAAATTTAGTCCTTAGTTCTAAAAGAACCAATTAGAGCCTTATTATAATTCTTTTCTTTCCCTGTTCCCTTTATATATCCTCTTCCTAAAAGAACCAATTAGAGCCTTATAATAATTCTTTTCTTTCCCTGCTCGGGCTTCTCCAGTGGCAAGCAAAAGCGACTCACGAGTCCTAGCTGGACCACCATGAATCGGTTCACACCATTGCAGTAATCGACTCAAAGATGAAAAAAAGAATGAGTCGACTCATATTCTTGCATCGGTTCATCGTGATTAAAAAAATCAAAACTGAGAGACGCTAGTACAGACTTGAGACTCGGATGCTTCAGGCTTGCAATTTTATATTCGTATATACGCGGCCAGCTGCACCATGAGTCGACTCACCACTGGAGAAAGCAGAGTCGCCTTCCTGATGATTCGAATTTGAGCCGACGTGGTCTTATCTCTCTTTGACGAACTCTTTTTTTTTCAATCGGTGAACCGACTCACCCATTGGAGGTGCCCTTATATCCTCTTCTTTATCCACACTGTCTATATTTCTCTGCACCCGCTTATGCTATCATCTCCCCAACACATTGCCCTGCCCTCCCCTGCCCTACCTGTGTCTTCGCCCTATTCCGCGCCCCAAACGACTACTCTGCTCTCACCTGCATGAGTGGCCTTGCCACGACCACGCTACCAACCATGTGCCCTCCAAGTACGTCCTTCTATATATGTTTCACATGTCAATTGTAGTCCTTGCTTTTCATTCATTTTTCTACTATAATCTCGTACTCCAGCTCCATGATGCCTTTGTTACACGGGGTTAAAGTAGTGTAAACGTACAAGTACAATCATCCTTTTGTAATGTGGAGTTGCATAAAGCTCACCTTTTTGCTATAAACAACTCACAGGGTCCACGACATGACACAATTCATCACATGGTCCGCAGTGCCAATTTAATCTCCTGACCGGCCGGCCGTCTCACCGTCGTACGTATATATAGCGAGTAAAAAAATACTCGGCGCACGCAACGCGCAGGGTGGTGGTGGGTAGGTGAAGCCGTGAAACGCAACATGAAACGCAACAAGCCGCGGAATCTCCACATGCTTTTCTGTGCTCCATCCGGTGTTCCTGCATGCATGGAGTGATATGCAGAGTTGCAGACCACCATCGGTATCAGGTAGTCATCATGGTATAATTTTGGATCTGGGCGCACATGCAGCCAACACCGACCGCGTTGGCTCCCGCGCAACTAGCTGGATTATTGGCATGCAGCACGAGAGCTTTAATTTGTTTATCCTCGTGTGTCGTTTCGCCGAGCACGATATACCTGGGTCCTCCTACTCCTGTTTGCAATGAGAGAGCTAGGTGTTGGTGTTTGCCTTGTTCGGCCATGCATGATTCCAGTGGAAATGGCGAATGCATGTGCTGCGTGCTACTCCTCCGTAGTGTTGCAGAATTAATCGCTATCTCGTTTTGTCTTCTCTCTCGTTCTGGAGGAAAACCGAGAGGAGCTTTCGTCAGGCACATGGAGATCGAAAGGGGACGAAGCATCACGCCGGCATCTCTGAAATCTGGGTATACCCGTAGTGGCAGAAAGGACACAAGCTTCCAAAATACGGTCGCGCTCGGTCGGTCCGGTCGTTGCCGAATTCTCATCGCTCGACCTCTTGTGCAAGACTACTTTGCTTGTAGTAGCTCTACAAGAAAGCGTGGCGCGGTCAACAACAAGGCCAAGACCTCTTGGTCTTCTAATTAATCTCCGCATGGAAACAAAAACCACTACTAGTAGGCTTGAGCTACAACGACAGCGACAACAAGACTCGTGACCGATACGATACGCGAGTTGTTTCCTGTCCGGCCGGGCGGGGATCTCATCTCTCCCGTACACCACGCACGGATCGATCTACTCCTACCGGCTACCGCTGACCCAACGCGAGGTCAATTTTGTGTAGCCTTGCCATGCGACTGAATGAGCCCAATGCCCCAATCACACATCTGTACAGTGTACTGAAAGCTAGTAGGCTTGATGACGGGAGAAGAAATCATAGGGTCGCGCGTACGTCCATGTCACAACCGTACAATTTGTCCAGGCAGCCGGTACAACGAGTCGATAAAGGGTTTAAAGGAAGGGTCGGTCGGTCGGTCGGGCGAGCTCGGTTGCCCAGCGCGCGTTTTGGCGGCTATAAATGGCCTGCTAGGCCATGTGCACACGCGGCGCAGCCATGTTTGAATCTCTCAAAGTCAAGTCATCACTTCGAAGTTCGAACTGCATGCCGTAAAGCACGTTGATCGTTCGGCGCCGGTCCCGACTCGAGGTCTGTCGTCTGCGTATGGTTCACTGGTTCAGGCATTCATGCCCACGTACGGCTCATCATCCAACAGAGGTTCAACTTGCGCGCGTGTTCATTTGTTCACGTAAAGCGTGATGGTGACAATTCGGCCAATATCTGGACGGGCACACTGTACACACAGTAACAGTAAAGGCTCGTAGGTGTCGACGAAAGTTGGACACCGACCGCTGGTTTTGTCTGATCGGACAAGTCTACACGGCTGCGTGTGCTCCACACAAGTTAAACCCGGGCCACTACACAATCCATGCATGGGCAGTCCAGGCGAGGGACCAGCTGCAGACCGGAAGGTGCGGTGCAAGAGCGAGTCCTTCCGGCGACCACAGTCCACACACACTGACTCGCTACACCACACCATACGGTCAATGTCTCACGTGCGCTTTGGGTTTCGTCGTCCTTTCTCTAATCGCCGGAAATCAGAAGGGCACGGCTGCCCCGGTGTCCGGTGCCCGACCGCAGAATGTGGCGGTGTGCAGAGAGAGAATCAGGGGATCAGTCGTCGTGGCCGCCTCGCCTCGGCTGGGAAACGGACGACGGCGAGCCGGTGATCGGCCTCCCGGCGGCCCCCACGACAGCGAGCGAAGCGAACCAGTCGCCTCTTCGCCTCTGAATTCTGATAGCCTATCTTCCCAGCGCCTTTGCTTGCGCTGCAATTATCAGTCACACTGCTGATTGGACGGCTGCCGTCATCAAGAGTCAAAAACTACCTAACCATCTTTCAAAAAAAAAAAAAAAAAAAACTACCTAACCTCCACAGCTCCGCTGCAGTGATTGTGTTGCAAATGCAGTGGCTTCGATTGGATATCTGGGAAATCATTGCAATGATAGGCCTATCGATCGTGCTATACTTATCTACCGATTAAAGTAAAACGTCAGTCAGATTTCTGGTTAAACTACTTACTCGGATCCCACTATCCCGGATAAGGACAGCACCATTATTACACCAAGGTGAGATTCTTTCCTTTTTTTTTTCTTCTTTTTCGTCTTCTTTTCCTTTTGTTTTACTGCTGTCGTTTTCTATCGACGCTTGAGTCTGAGTGAGCTCTGAACAAAGTTCGTGCGATAAGAACCTACAGCGAAACCAATCTGTAGTGTACAAACTCCATCTTCCTTTTGGGACGATGTCATTGAAGTCATGGACTGGTGCTTGCAACTGCACCTGCAATTTCGACACAGCAACAAAAGTGGCACTTCAGTCTTCACTGACGGTCGTACCTGCACAACAGTTGCCCATTTACCAACTCTCCCAAGATATGATCTCATCGACAGTGGTCGAGCTACGCCAAGAGATGTCGAAGAAAGTACAATCGAATATAGGATAGGAGGGTCAAAAAAATGCTAAGTTCCGATTCCATGCTCTTCGATGCGCACAGATCATACCAGAACGAAATTATAGCTAGTACACCTCCATGCTTAAAAGACTGATGCTGCTCGAACATCTCACCCTGGGCAAAAAAAAAAAACCCGATACCCAATACCCATTGCCGAACTACCCGAACCGGACCCGAGGTACCCGATCCCGAGTTCGATAGTGATTTTGATTACCCGAAATTAGTTTGGGTAATTTGGGTAATGCATATGGGTACCCAAACTACCCGAACTACCCGAAATTTTGTCTTCGACTTTGTTTTTATCATGTGTTTTTAGTTGAACACTTGAAACTATCACTTTATTTGAATATAATTCTCTTGGTTTGAACAAGTGACTATAATATATTATTCTTTACAAATTGTAGTTAAATTATACACAAATTATTGGTGAAATTGTGTTTAAATTCTTACTAAAATTTTGTGCACATTGTTGTTTTCTATAAATCCAGGTAGAATGGGTTTACCCGAACCCGAATTTGCGGGTAATTGATTTTCGGGGCTGATTTCGGGTAGCAGATTCTATTACCCGAACTTTTAAAAACCCGAATTACCCGACCCGATCGGATCAGGTAACCCGAACGCCCAGGGTGACGAACATCGACTGCTTCCATCGAGAGTGGAGAGTGGAAAACCCAAGGTAAGGTCACAGCCCGCTAGACACATCTGGGCCTCTACAAGATTCTCAAAATAAAAAATCTGGGCCTCTACAAGATTCTCAAAATAAAAAATCTGGGCCTCTACAATCGGCGAAGTGGAGCAATTGCAGATCTCAGCGTTCTTTTTTTTTTTTTTTTTTTTTTGGCATTCACTTGGCTCCAACAAAAGTGATTGGTATGGTACGGAGTATATGCACCCTGACCGTCTTCTAAGCCTCTACATTCTTTTGGCATTCAATTGGTTCCTACAACTAACCAACTATACATAATTTCCATGTTCAGCCAAGCTATTCTTATACAACTATGTACCAACCGAACTAGTATTCGTTTGCCTCTTCAACTGATATACAGTAGCACTTGCCCAAGTATCATCACACGCCTAGCACTCATCATATGACAACTTCTTGCTACGCATCAAAGAATTGATCAATATAAAAATAATATAACATGAAAACAACTGTTTTATTCCACGTGTACATATAATTTATGATGCTACATTGCTAGTACTTGATGATGAAGATGACCTAATCATGTTTATCAGTAAATTTTTATTGTCTACTTTTTATTGTCTACTTTTCGTAACTATTTGAAGTTGATGATGAAGATGACCTAATCATGTTTATCAGTAAATTTATGGTCTAACTACTTTCGTGGCTATTTATTGTTTAATCAAGACATTTATGTCTATTTGAAAACGTTGAATAAAAAGTCACAAGAATGGCATTATAAAGTCTCTAGTATTCTTTTATGCAGATATTTCAATTATCGGTATGACTTTTAAGATATTTATATTGTATGTTGAGGGTAGGCCGGCCTGCGCTTACCCCGTCCTTGTAAAAAAAACCAATGCTAAACAGGCTTAGAGATCTACATGTAAATTTTATGATCTAAAGAGAGAGAGAAGATTGACTCACCACCTGTATAAATAGACCCATGGGGGTGATGGGGCACCTCTCCCCATTCATTAGGAACACTACACCTCCATTGTCTCTCTCCAGTACAAAGACCTGAGTTGTAATCTCAACATTGTATTTACTATTTAGTATAAAATGGAATTCTAGGTATACCACAAATTTAATCTATAAATTTAAGTGTTATCGTGTTACTTAGTGTATATATAACAAATTATGTTGTTAATTTTACAATTATCACCTTATTTTTAAAATGGAATTACCGAATTGAACATTAAAATTTTCGACCTGCATACCCTAAACTAATATCTTAGATTCGCCACTTTTCCGAAGAAAGAACACGAGGACCGGTACCACGTCGTCCTCCCATTGGTACGTCGAGGCCGTGCTGCCCCTGCCCCTGCGTGCGGCGCAGAATTCACCCGCTAAGGTGAGTTAATTAGCTGCGGTCTACTGACCACCCTTGATTCCTGGTTGTCTCCCCTAGGTCGTAGCTTAACTCGCTTGAGCATTATTCGTGATCGTTTCTTGAACATTCTTCGGGATCGTTTCTTTAGCATTCTTAGAAGATTGGGCTGGTTGTTCCGGAATCCGATTGGTTTTGATTTGGGAAGCGACAAATGATTCCAGAATGGTTTGTCATTCGTTTGAATACTCTTCGGCCCGGATCGTTTCTTGAGCATTCGTTCTTGGACGATTCTTGCGCGGTCTTGGGTTAGTTGTTCCGGAATCTGATTGATTTTGATGTGGGCATAGTTTTCATTCGTCGTCGACGGCGGCTCATCGGCGGGTCTGGTTTGTTGTTTCTTGTTCAGTATCCTCTTGAGTGCACTTGTCTCTACATCCCGTGCCTTAATTTGGAAACTGCGGCGAGTGCCTGCCTTTCCATCCTTGGCACGCTGAACGAGTTTCTGGGCTACCTGCCGGCATCTAGCATCACCGGTCTGCTTCAGTTTCTGGATGGTTCCGGCGGTGAAGGCGAGTTCCTCGGGGCGAATGCTGCTTTAGTTGGCGGCGAGGCGAGGAACGGTCAGCTGGTTACCGCTCTCGCCTTCGTGGCCGGGAGGGGCAAAGGCATCACAACCTTGCCCCTCCACTTGCAGGACTCCCCCGGCTCTGCTTGACCAGGAGGAGCATGTTGCTCAGGCCGTACGTGCTGTAGACCTCCGTTTCATTCCCATTTTCAATTGAAATTAAGTGGAATATTTCTGCTGATAAGAGTCGTTTACGTTGCACATTTTGGTTCAATTTTGACTTTAGGCGCAGGGACTGCAGGTCGATGAACTAGAGCATGCGGACGACGAGCACACGGCCCAGGTTGAGCAGCGAGCTCACCAGCTGCTGCAGGTTGCTCAGGCTGTACATGCTGCATGCCTCTGATTCATTCCCATTTTCAGGCCTCGTTTAGATGGCAAAATATTTGTCAAAAGCACCGTTCTAACTCCTGTAGCACTTTCGTTTGTATTTGGTAAACATTGTCCAATTATGGACTAACTAGACTTAAAAGATTCGTCTCGTGATTTACAACAAAACTGTGTAAGTAGTTTTTTTTACCTACATTTACTGCTCGAATATATGTCTTTTGGTATATTTAATGTGATGTGATGTAGAGAGAGTCTAAAAATTTGCAAGTTTTTGACAAAACTTTAGCCATCTAAACAAGGCCTCAATTGAAATTGAAATATCTGCTGCTATATAACAGTCGTTAAAGAAGGAACGTTGAAGTTGTGTTCCAAATACTTTCTGTATATCTTTCCCAATTTGATTAGCCAAATCAAGGTAATTACTCTGATGACCATGAGGTGAAACTTAAACTAAAGGTTGCTTGCTCTACGCTGGTAAATAAGGTAGCGTGCAAATACATGAACGTCTATGTGTAACCACTCCAAATACCAGGTCAGTAGGTTACTGTCAGTGGTAATTCAGTTGGAGCAGCTGAAGTGCTGCATCAAACCATAGGTGGAGATTTCAATGACACAGTCCATGATTGGAGGCGACAGCGCGAAATCGTTTAGTGGGATCCACAAAATGCAAATTAAAGCAGGTTTCTCTCACCCTCACTGTTATAATGTTGTTAGTTTTTTTCTTCGTGGGACCCTGCTTCGTGACAGAGTTCGAACCTAAAACAGAGTTCGCTTTTCATTTCCCCAGGGGGTCTTGCAAGCCATGAAACAGCACAACAGTAAAATCGAACCAATATATATTGTTGGGTGTGGATTGGACTTTTCACCATAACTGTGTTTGCATTCATGATGAATTCAAGAATACGGAATACAAATTTCCACATTAATTTTGAATGGCAAAAGGAGCATAAACATCCACATAGAATTTTGAATGCTAAAGGATCAAGTGCAGAAGGACGATGTCACGGCGGCCATCAACGCCCTCTTCTTTGGAGACAGTAGAGCATTTGATAAGCTAAACAACTCCCTCGTCGTGCTGCTGCCCAAGAAACCAGGGGCAAGGTCTGCTGCGGACTTCCGCCCCATCTCGATGATCCATAGCTTCGGAAAGATGGCTTCCAAGCTCATGGCTAACCGGCTTGCCCCAAGGTTACATGAGTTAATCTCGCCGAACCAGAATGCCTTCATCAAGGGGCGAACGATTTACGACAACTTCAAGTTCGTCCAGCGTACGGCCGTACTCCTGAGGAAGAAGAAAATCCCCAAGGCCTTGCTTAAACTTGACATCTCCAAGGCGTTCGACACCGTGTCTTGGCCATTCCTGCTGGACAGCCTTAGGGCCTTCGGATTCGGGGAACACTGGCGGCGCTGGATAGCCACGCTGCTATCCTCGGCCTCCTCTAGGATCCTCCTCAACGGCAGACCGGGCCAGCCTATCCAGCATAGGAGGGGGGTGCGTCAGGGTGACTCACTATCGCCGATGCTCTTCATCATCGTCATGGAAGCATTCGCGCGATTGGTGGACTCGGCGGCCATGGACCGCCTCATCAGGCCCCGGGGGCAGCCCGATCCGGCACCATTGCAAAGCATCTCGCCCGGCGATGTGATCCTCTTCATGCACCCGAGCGGGTGAGGCTTAACGCAATAAAGGCGATTCTTCAAATCTTCGGTGATGCCTCCGGCCTAAGGACAAATCACGGGGAAATGCTCCATCACGCCGATCCACGTGCGGGAAGACAACACGTAGCACCTTAAGGGCATTGCGGGATGCCAAGTTACGGACTTCCCATCAAATACCTAGGCCTCCCACTGAGTGTGAAGAAAGTGCCTAAGGCCAAGATCCAATCCGCGCGTGGGACGCTGCCGCGGGCGTATGCCGGCTTGCCACGGACCCCTCATGAATAGAAGCGGAAGGCTCATCCGGATCAAATCGGTGTTGTGCGCGGTCGATCTACACCATCATCGCCGACGGCCTGCCGCCGTGGGCGTCGAGGAAATCAATGCAATTTGCAGGAGATTCCTGTGGGCGGGCAAAGAAGGCAGCATCGGGGGAAGTGCATGGTCGCATGGCCCATCGCTTGCCGCCCACCGGACCTCGGGGGTCTCGGGATCCCCGATCTACGCCTTTCCTCCATCGCCGCAAGCAAGGTGGCTTTTGGCTGCAGCACCGCAGGCACGGGACCGAGCACGGGCTGAGTTGCCGCTCTCGTGCCACGAGAGGTTCAAAGTTTCTTTGAGGCATCCACGCACACGGTCCTCGGAGATGGTCGGTCCACCCCTTTCGGGACGGGTCGATGGATCCGAGGAAGGGCGATCAAGCACATTGCGCCAAGCTTGTTGAACCTTCGGCCACCGCAGGGACATCCGGCAGACAACCGCGGGCACAAGGACTACGAGGGGACGCGCATGGGTACGACAGATCCTGGAGGCATCTCGCCCCCGCTACACGGCAATATCGCGTCTCTACGGGATTTGGTCGAGCCGAAGTCCTCAACAACAACGCCGACCGCTTGGTGTGGAAATGGACTCAGCAGGGGACCTACTCCTCCGGATCGGGCCTACTGAGGGGCCCTACACCAGCCGCCCCACCCGATCCCGGGTTGTACTCGGGTCTGGAGCACTTGGGCGCCGTTCATGAGTCGGGATCTTCCTATGGCCGGGCGCTCGGAGGAGGAGGCACTGGACCGCGGGACAGGGGAGACACCGCCACAGGCTTGATGCGGCGGATGAGTGCTACCTTTGTGATCAAGACCCGGAGACCATCGACCAAAGCATCACCGCTGCTCCTTCTCCAGACACATCCGGTGGACCATCCCGGGCGACGCTTGGGGTTGATGCCTCCGCAGTCGGTGGGGATCCATCCTCGATTGGTGGGAGCGGTGGAGACGGAGGTGGCACGGAGAGAAGAGGAAGGGCGCAGACACCCTCTTCACCCCTGGTGGCATGGGAGCTTTGGAAAGAGAGAAACACGAGATTCTTCGAACGAAGCGGCCACTAGCGGCGCAATTCCTCGCCAAGATTAAGCGGATCGCCGACCTATGGATAGAGCGGGGGAGGCGCTACCTAGGATAATTAGCAAGCTTAGTAATCGCCATGTGTAATAGGACAAGGGAGGCAAGTGCCTATTGTAAATCTTACCCTCCCAAAACGCGCCAGTGCGCGGTGTAAAAACTCTTCTTCTTAAATACAAAGATGCGCAAATCTTTTGCGTATTCGAGAAAAAAAAAAAAGGATCAAGTGCAGGAATGCAGGTGCAGGAGGACGCTCCTAATGCCGACATTGAGGCCCAGTTCATACAGGCGTTCTGTGGGGATATGGCGTTCCGTGGGGATATGTCCTTCAGGAAGCAAAATGTCCTTAGTGTCCTGCTCAATGGGGAGTTTAACCCGGCGGCCTTAAACCTGAACACGGCCGGTCTGGGGGATGGGATGGAGTGAGTAAACGTGCTACTCTTTGTCGCCCGTTGGTTTTTATGTAATCATAACCTCTTGTCTCTTGTGTTCTGAGGTTCGGTAATCTTGCGACTACCGTCTCTCGTCTGTCTGTAACAAAACTATTTTCTGCTTAATGAAAAATACGCCTAGGCGTCATCACGAAAAAAAAAAAAAGCGCCCTTAGCCAGCGATGAGTGGATGTGAGCGTGCCTGCGTGCACCTTTTGTAAACATATAAGCTACCGAGAGACAGAAGGATCATCACTCTTTTTTTTCAACGGTAGGCAGGAGTTCTGCTGAACTTGTATATTGATATGGATAGAAGGATCATCACGAATTATGTGACCAGAACTCCAAACTCTCACCAATCCTTCCCTCGCCTATTTGCTTTGTTGTTCGTCTGATTTTCTTCCCCAATTTTCCCTTTCGCTTGTGCCTACTAACAAGACATCCAGGTCGACCTCATGTCAACATTGTTCCCTGTCCGGCACGTTCCACTACTACTGAAGAAAACCGGAGCAGACTCTGAAGAAACTGGAGCAGGTCGCGAGTCCCGTGCTGTCAGGATGCGAAGGCGGCCCAACACGCTCGTCACAGGCCCAATGGAGCCGCTAGGGAGAGAGAGAGAGAGAGAGAGGTACTTAAGGTAGAGAGCGTGAGAAGAGAGAGGATATGAAGTTTCTGTAATCACATAACTGAATTTTGTCATTCCTTATTTCCTCCTAACTCTTTAGTGTACCTGAATAAAGTGGTTTGCGGCCGGCATTGCCATGTTTCCTTTGCGGAACTAGATTGTGCGTTCATACCCTTCTTCTGATTTCTGAAAAGTATATGGTATATTATATGTTACTACCTAGCTAGGTGATCTGTGAACAACAAACCACATTGTATTTGTGTATGCTTTAACAGTAACGGCAGACCTTCTGTCATCATCTCTCTCCAGAGTCCATGAATCATGATATTGCACTGGCATGGACTTGGGCTGTGGAAGTGTCATTTTTGATGCCTGCTACTTCCGCGCACTGCCTGGAACCACAATCAAGCGGTAATAAATCTCATACTTCGTATACACCATTGTTTGCATGGCTTTCTTTTCAACTGGCCAACTGTTAAACACACATTTTTAGGGTGTTCATGAATTACTACTTGTATTGATATAATCCTGTTAAGTACTTATCAATATTCAGCTCGTTTTCTGTATTTTAGTATCACCTAAAATTTAGGAATATGTCATTTTTTACACAGTACCACATAGACACTCATACACGCACACACACTCACCCAGCACACGTACATAGTCCAACAGATCTAGAGATTCCTAACAAAGAGTGTCTGTGATGTGAGGGGTCTGTATTCTGATTTGGGGAAAAAGGGATAGAAACAGTACAAACGAGGCCTCTCACCGTAGTGTGCTTCGCATTTCATCGAGCGGCTCCATGTTCAACTGCACTTGCCCAAGTATCACACGCCTAGCACTCATCATATATCATCTATATGACAATTTCTTGCTACGCGAGCATCAAGGAATTGATCAATATAGGAAAATATAACATGAAAACCACTGTTTTATTCCACGTGTACATATAGTTCATGATGCTACATTGCTACTACTTGTACACTGCCGTAACAAAAAAATCTTGAAAAAATGACTTAGAGTGAATTCAACAACTCTTCCATGCAGTTGCCATGGTCTTCGTCGTTTGCACTAGCTCCCTCGCGCGCTTCTTGATTTGGTACGTGATCTGAGGCTCATACATACGTGAGTACTCCAACTCGATCGATCAACTCGTCCAAGAAAAGCTTTCTTCCGATCCGGAGCGCGATCAACTAACTGCAAGCAACATGTCGTGGCATGGCGGCTGCTCCTGCCACACTGCTGGCCTCCTCACTGTTCTCGTCCAGGGCCCGATCGATTGCACGGGAGATCTCGAGGTAGTCGAGCTCGTCCATGTACGCCTCCTCATCCCCTGGCGCGGATGTCCCTGAGCTCGTGGTCAAAGGAGTTGAAACCCATGGCCTCCAACGCAGCTTCCTCGGCTTCCGCCACCTCGATCTCCGGGATGAAACCTTCCGCGAGTTGGAAAGGGAACCTGTTGTCGTCGAAGCCTTCGGTATCCGTGTCCTGGAGGACGAATTCCGCAACTTCGCGGGCGAGAGCTTCCAGCGCGTCCAAGGCAGCAGCCTCATCATCATCGGCGTCGTCCGCCGCCGCCGTCTCCTGGACGATTTCCACGAGCTCCCGGGCGAAGGCGTTGAAGCCCAGGGCGTCCAAGACAGCCTCGTCGGCGTTGGCCGCTGCCATGTCGTGCACGACCACTGCGAGCTCCCGTGCGAAGGTGTTGAAGCCCAGGGCCTCCAGGACAGCCTCGTCGCCCGCGGCTGCCGTCGCGACGATCACACCCATGTCTCCCCGAGTCCGCGAGCTCGAGCACCGGCGTTGGCGTTGTTTCTCGCCGATCCCGCCGAGCCAAAAATTGGAGACGGTTGCGTGTGAGAACTTGACAAGGGATCCAGGCACGTACGCAGCGCTAAGGCTAGCTCAGAACAGCGATATGGATCCACGAGTAGGCACCTGGATGGATATATATAGTGGTTCGTGTTGTGCTCAAGCTTAGGAACCAAGCTGAGTTTTTGTCTCGGATTCGACAGTGGTGCGTGTTGTGCTCAAGCTTAGGAATCAAGTTGAGTTTTTGTCTAGGATTCCATCGCGCCAAAATGAATTCGATCTGGAGATGATGTTCCGACTTCTCCCCCGTTACTTCGTGGCTCGCCAGTCGCCAACTAACTATCATGGGCCTGGCGCCTGGCCCATAGACAAATCTGAAAGCCCATCAAAGGAACCCACTACACATATTTACATAAAAAAAAAAAAAGAATTGCACTCTACATATGCCGGTTGCCAAATCTTTATCCCCTGATATATTATTACTGTACACATAGTTAAGCCTTGCAAGAGCTTAAAAGTATTACAATCACACCGGGTCCTCTTTTCTTTTGGACTATATGTAATAATAAGATAGTAAAAGTAAGGAAAAAGTCTACTTATCCCCAACTTTCGCAAACAAAAGTCTGATTTTTATCTCCTAAACTCTAAAAACCGAACAAAACAATACCTCAATTTTAAAACCGTGATTACGTTCCCAACCTGGTTATGAGTGGTTTTAAAGGCAGTTTTGTTTTTCTTTTTTTTTACTAGCAAAAATGCCCGTGCATTGCAACGGGAGAAAAAGAACTTTTTTTTTTTGACAACAGGAGACCACAGACGATCGGACCTCTCGATTGATCTCCTATATATCTGCCTCTTTTTTAGGTATAGATAGATATATATAGGTACTCCTCCCTATCAAAAAAAACCTGACGTTTAGGACATGATTACGGTAACCACGGAGTGATTAATTAGGGGTTAGTTTTCCATATTTGACCCTAATAAATACTATTGTGGTTGCTCACTTTATGAGAAGTGAATAAGCCCAACTGGCTAGTGGGCTCCTGACAGCTGTAACTTTTTTTTAGATTTGCATCGAATTTTTGCATTAGATCATGCCGTGAGTTCTTTGTACTATTAAAATTTTTGTATTATTCTTATTATTAGATCATCATGCCGTGAGTTCTTTGTACTATGAATAAACTTGTTTTTTCCCCTATATTTAGATCATACCGATCAAATAAACCAACCGAAGCATGATTATTCTGATCACACACATGTCCAGAGCCTTGTCGGAGTCCAGCGCTATTATTAGATCCAGCGCGAAGACGACAGACTCCAGTGCCTAGTCGGACTCCATCGCGTAGAGCGTCGACGGACTCAGCGCCCCGACAACGTCCTCTGAGGCGAGCTCCGACTCCATCGCGCGTCGACGGCATCCTCCGCGGAGACCTACATGGTGCCTGAGTCCATGGTGAGAGTTCACTACTACGGTGCAATGGCTCATTCTTTGTTTGGCGGCGCAAGAAACAACGCAGTATACCATATACGATGAATGATTTCGGCGGCGCGCGATTAGCGAAGGAAGGCAGCCGAACAGCCAGGTGCCGAGGTGTGCTCGTAAAGGAAGGCAACCGAACAACCAGGGGCAAGGTCGTCCACGCACGGGTTCTCGCGGCCAGGACGAAGTTTTACGCAAACACGTACCGGCACACGCGGACAGGCGCACGGTCAGATTAATTTGTGGCAGATTGGCAGAAATTTCTGTGCTTTATTATTAGGTATAGATTTAGTTCAGCTAAATCTTTAAAAAATCATAGTAAAATGTATAAAATTTATAAAATGAAAAATCCAATTTTGTTGGACGGTAGATAAGTAGATCTACACAGTAAACATAAACATATAATACGGTATGCTTTGATACATTGTTATAGCTTTAGATCTATGATTTCCTATAATTAATGATTAATTAGAATAATTCATAGCTACGGTGGTCTAATTGTGGTGAATTTTTTTATGGTGGGCTAACTATTGTATGCTTGAGCTGTATATAAACCTTTTCATACTCATATGATCTTGTATAACTTAGTTATACATTTATTTAGATTTAACAAGTGAAAAGCCGGGTTATCTTAGTGGATAGTTGATCCAGCCCAAAAACACAAAGTCATGAGCTGCAAAGTTGAAGATATTTTTTTCAGATACCATGTCATCCCATTCCATCCTAATAAACTATGATTTGAACCTGAAATCTTATAGGCTTCCGTGTGCATTCTAACTAGATTTTCTTCAGCCGCATAAGAAAAATCAATCTAGCACCTCCAATTTGTTTGGCTAGCGCTAATTTACACACGCATTGTATCATGGCGAAAACATTGATGAATGTGTTTCCTTTCCTTTTCTTTCCTTTCTGAAACTCTAAAAGGATTGACGCAAGCATAAAGGGCTTCCATAATCCTTAGGAGGACCATATCTCATGTGTCATCAAGCCATCTCTTTAGCTTTTCTCTTATCCTTTCGCTTCTGCTCTCGTGTACCTGCAAAAACACAACAAAAAATTAGAAAACTGAGAGGTGCTATTTATACAGCCTTTGTCCATTTTCTCATTATAGCTGCACAGACATTTCTGCACAAAGCAAGGTGGCATCTATTGCTACCAAACCTTACAGGTAAAGCAAACAAAAAGTTTGACATCAATATAAATATGGCAACAAGTTAGCTCTATTCAGATCTGCCCATTTCCTTTTTTAAAAAGGAAATCAGCAACTGGGCAGCCTCGATCAAAGGTGAGGCCAGACTGCAAGTGAAGCAAAAGAAAGAGAAGGATAAAGAATCCTACGTTTCTTTTTTCTTCATGCTTTTTCCGCCTCCAGTTCTCAGCAACTCTTCGCTTTTCTCTTTGTTTGTCTATGTTCACACAGATCTGAAAAGTGCAAGGAATATCTAGCACATAAGAACAGGACACTAACAGATATGAAAAGAGGAACTAATCAGAGAAACATATCCACAAATATTCAGACTTAGTTTTTACCCACAAAAGACATAAATAATAATATCTATAGATAACATCTTCTTTCCTAGCATTAAGATGATCATGTAGAAAGACTAATGCATCTATGCTTTCTGTTTTTGATAAAAATAAAGAATCGACCCCCACAAATACAATTTACGTATCCCTGGAGAAATCTCATTTGAACATACCTCTTGCCCAGAATTTTGAAGTGCTTGCAAGGGTTCAACACGATCCTGACCAATAACAACAAACCCAGATCCTTTATTCTTACTCTCGCTGCTATTGTTGCTTGCATTTCTCTTGGCCAAGTCTTCTAGTTGCTTCTGAAGTAAGGGTGAGACACCAGCCTGGTCAAGTGAAGGACAAAAGAAAAGGATTATAGTGACTATAGTGCCAGTTTTTTTTTATATCAATAATGTTTAGATAAATGTGTACTCTATGTTAGGGAACTAACCCCAGCCAAATAGCGGCGAGAGAAAGTCTTAGGCTGCAATGGACATTGCAAGAGATCACTCAATTCCTAAAATTCAAAGGAAAATGAGCTCAAACATGGGCCAAAAGAGATTGAAGAGTATTTAAAAAATCATGAACACTTTCCTAAAATTTATAACCCTACTAACTTCTTTTGAAGTACTCAAACCTGTTGAAGCTTTTGGAGATGTTGAGAAGTTGCCTTTCGTTTCTTGTGTCCCTGCACACGTTCTTCTTCACTGTCACTAGCATCCAAAATCAATCCCATGGATTCAGCATTTCTTTGAAGCCAGGATTTGTTAGCATTTTCCTAAAAAAGCACACAACAAGGTTAGAGGATAAACAAGTATAGTTTGAATTAATCCGGCATCAGCAATATGAATGATTTAAGAAAATGCATGAAAACTCACAAACAGGAGGGCTTGCCTGTGAAGTTTTACGTGAAATCTTGTCAATCTGCCGAGCAAGTGAGAGTCTATTCATTACTCCAGACATGTAAGTATGATCTACAGGAAACTGCTGGAGATTCTCCTGTGATATTTAATCAACGGTTATGAACTCCCCGGGTTATCAACAAAAACGATAAAAAGCACTGAAATATCTAAAGCATGGACAATCTAGAAAAGTGTATGGTAGTTTGGTATTTGTTATGTCACTTGGAGGAAAATAGACACATAGCTGTTGTGATACTAAAAAATGAATACCGTATCCACAAACATTTCATGCCAAGTCATGATAATCTTTGAACACAAAGTACTATACAAAAAGTTGAACACAAAGTAGATTGACGTCAGGCCAAGCAGTAGTCCATTGCAGCTTGATGATGACAGACAACCAAATAGCAAAAAAAAAACCATGACGCCTAAGGAGGAAAAGAAAGCTATTGAGATATAAAGCAGTAGCATGAAAGAAACCTTACCTTCGACAAAGACTTGCAAAGAGAATAAAACTTGGACTTGTCAGTTGGAGAGATTAACGCAATGCTGCAGCCAGCCAATGACTTCCGTGCTGTCCTTCCACTTCTGTGGATATAAACCTTAGAGGAAGAAAAAAAATTTAAAAACTCGTATATATCCTAGAGAAGTGTAGACTCAAGAAATAAACAAATCACCTACATCAGTTGAGTGTGGCAACTGATAATGGATAACTGTTCGCACATCATCAAAATCCATACCCCTTGCAAAACCATCAGTTGCGACCAAAATGGAATTTTCACTTCCACGAAGCGATCCACAGCCTAATTGACCACAAAAGAAATCAATCAATGGAATGCCATTGACAAAACCATGAGACCCAAAAACAATGGAATGTCTACCATAATAAAAGAAGGCATAATTTATATCGAAGTAAAGAACAGATACACGAAATAGGACTAATCTCGAAACATTCAGATTCCGTGAGAAACTAGACATTTCACTGCTTAGCAAATATCAGATATAAAAAGATAGACACTTGTATGAAAAAAAAAAATCACCTTCATGCGAGCTCTTTGTTGCATTTGAGCATGGTTTGTCAATACATTAATTCCAAGAATGCGCAATATAGAAGAAATGTGACGTAATGCGGCGATTGATGTACAAAATATTATTGTGCGACCTTGCCCGTGAATACTCAATATATAATACAGATAGGCATCCTTATCCTCTTCACTGCACCTGTAAAATACAAGCAAAATAAATATGTCAGTGTGTAAAAGCTGTCAAGTATAGGTTTTTGCATCGAAAGTATAAACAAACTAGATCCAAGTTTATAGCCAAGATGAAAAGAATTTGTAAGACAGAAGTCATACTCAATAAAAGATTCTTCAAGCTTCTCAGGCAAGATTGAAGCCTTTGTCAAATCAACTATTTCAGCATTAGGTTTCATTCCAGCTTGTTTCGACAATGCTTCAATAGAGCTTACATCATCAGGCGTCGATGCCTTTGAAGTAGATAGGCCGCGCTTCAACTTCTTCCGAAAATTAGATGAAAGTGCAAGCGTGGCTGAGAACACAAAGGTTTGCCGCTTCTTTATTTGCAAAATTGGTACAGTCTCACAGTTTGGCATGGTTTTTGCAGCTTGTTCATCAGAACCATTGGTCAGTGGAAGCATCTCAATGATAGATTGTAATTCACGGAAATGGCCTCGTTCGATCATTCTATCAGCCTCGTCCAAGACGAAGAATGACAATGAATGGAGCTGAGTCATGAAAAGCAATGTGACACGTCAACACAGATAACCAGAACATGGCAATCACAAAGTGCAATGCTAATTTTTGTAGAAAACTATGTTCTACTTTATTCTCTATCAAAATATGAGACATTGCTTAGACCTCAAATTCTCAATATAAGCAAAAATGTACTAAACGAACTTGTAAAATGTTCAATCAGAAGACTACATAAGGAGACCAGAAAATGACATGTGCCTTCAAGTTAGTTATTTGTAAAAAAACGAAAACAAAAAATCTGTGAAAATGCATATTATAAAACAAATATCAAAATTCCATAAATATATACATCAAATAGGGCAGACAAGAAAGGAGTGAGAAGTTTACATATACATGATGTACTGACCTCAACTAGGTGTTGATTGTTCATCGACATGTGCTCCCACAATCTTCCAGGAGTTCCAACAACAATTTCAGGCTTCTTTTTCAAAAGCCGCTCTTGCTTTTCCATGGATAGACCACCAACAATTGGAACAACATGGATACCTAAGAACTTGGCCGCATCTTTTAGATGATCGCATACCTGTATGTACAGAGTTGTATGACATCCAGGATATACGCTAAAGTGTACTTCGACAGGAAGTTAGGTAACAGCTTTACAGAACGTAAAACTTCATCAACAACTCAGATCGTTGAGTGGACACACACTCCCAACAACCTACTTACACTTTTGTCCTCACTTCACGTAAATGGGTTAATCTGGTGTTGGACACTAGAAGCTTTATATGTTGGTTTAACCCACCAACTGAACCAAAACAACCAAGGTGGGACCAAACTCCACGGTATCAAGTCAACAGACACAGACGGGCCTAATTCAAACTAGGCAAGGATGTTACAGAAAAGATCATCTAGGAACCAATAATAAACAAGATGGCCTAATGAAAAGCAGAATTTAATAAACTCACAACACTAAGGGCATCGGGAGAGGGGTTTACAGTCAAGTCCCTAGCCAGGGAGCACTTTTGCCTACCAAATTGAAAGGCCCAGTTGATGTGTACATTGGACTATTTGGTCATTCCTTTACCTGTTTGGCGAGCTCCCTTGTGGGTGTCAGAATAAGAGCCCGAAGAGGGCTTCCACCAGAAAGTTCCTCCATTTTCTCATCTTCCTGGTGCAATCTTGCGGCCTTTTCTCGCTCTTCAAGGAGACGTTGCAGAATTGGGAGGCCAAAAGCAAGTGTCTTTCCGGAACCTGTCTCTGCCGCACCGATAACATCCTGTTGCAAAGTAAATATCAGCACACTCAGAAGACTTTGAAGGTTTATGGCAGAAGTTTAGAGCTCATTAAATTCAACAAGGGACCAAATTAGCAAAGTAAGTTAAAAGAATACAAACTTTTAGATGACATACTTTGAAAAAAAAAAACATATAAACAAGCTCAAAGTTTGAGTAAAGAGGTTATACAGTTAAACAGTTGCAATAAATCCATAAGTGGTCAAAGCTGTATCATGGTATTCATTCATTCTCAATATGCTGGACAATTTTCGTCCAGTGGACAATTTGACATACCTTGCCCTGATGAGCTGCTGCAGGAAAGCAAGACTTTTGTATAGGTGTTGGCTCTTTGAACCCAAGTCTGTGCATCGCCTTGAGAAGCAGAGGGTGCAGCCTAAGCTCACGCCATGCAGAAACATCATCCTCGCCCAAAATCAGCTCATCATCCTTATCTTGTTCCATATTCTCAGTGTCATCTTGCATGTCTGCAGGGGTCAAATATGAAGAGCAGTATGAAGTAAACTCCCGTGCTGATCAGATCAATTTTGCAGCACTAGGGTACCACATATGACATATGAAAACCAAATAAATACCACAGTGATGCTTTACAAGTTCAGTGTCTAGTCTGTATAATCACCTTCTGCATTGTCACTAGCGACATCCTCATCACTCTCCTTGCTCGTCTCATTATCCTTCACCTTCCTCTTCTTGTTCCTCTTTCTCTTTCCTTTCTTCTCCCCTTTCTCCCTATCCTCGACCTTTTTCTCCGCTTTCTCGCTATCCACTTGCCCATTGTCATCTACCAACGCACCGTCGACACTGAAGCCCTCGTCATCACCGCCACGCTTCCGCTTCTTCGTTTTTCTTCTTCTTATTCTTCTTCCCATGATCCTTCCCTGCTTCCTCAACGCCCTCTCCTACGTCATCCAAGACGCTTCCGAAGATGTTGAACTTTGCCTCATCGATCTCCTCCAATTCCAGAAACCCTGAACCAAAGCCCCAGCTCGCCGCATCAGTCACCAAACGGGAGAAATCCAGCGAAGGAAATACAATTCAAAGAGCGCGCAATCCTGGCATTAATTACCTCCTTCCTTTCCGCCGGCCAGGACGAGGAAGGGGTCCTCAACCATGGTGCTGGCGCCTGAGGATACCCCGTCGGTGTCGGCGGCGGCTCGCTTCGGTTGCTTGTTGGGACGATTCTTCTTGTGCTTTTTCTTAGTCCTACCGCTGCCTTCCTGCGGAGGAGTGGTAGGCTCCGACGACACCTGGGGCGGTTGCTCGGGCTCGACCATCGGCGGCGGAACGGGCGGAGGGCGGAGGCGGCCGCAGTTGGGGAGGAGAGGGAGAAGATGCGAGCGAGGGTTTTAGTTAGTTTTGTTTGGGCCCTTTTGCAAATTGAGGCCTGTTTGGCTCCAGCCTCCACTCGGGCCGGCCTGCCTCGACCAAGACGATCCATCAAAGATCCAACGGTTGCTCAAAAAAAACCAATGATCCAACGGCCACGGAACGCCACACTTGGCGGCCCCGCGCGCCCCCGTGACGACCAAACCAAACCAAAAGTTCCCCGCACGGAACCACCGCGAGGCGGACCCGCCGTGACACAGCGACAGCCACCACCAATCGACTCACTTCACCGACGTGTAGGCCCCAACATAGATAGACCCCACTCGTCATCTGCTTTTCCACGTCATCGTGCCCGATCACTTCACGACGGCAGGAAAAAAAAAGGGCTTCGAATCCCACAAGCGAAACGCGAGTGACGAAAAGCAGAAACAGAATGCAGTGAAAGGGGGCGCAGCCATTTTAAAACCTTGCTCTCCTTCTCCACTCGATCCTCCCCAACCCACCCGCACGGCGCCACCACCACCAATCCATCCATCCAGCCTTCCGCATTCGCCACCCTCCCCGTCGTCGAGCCTCCGCGAACCCTAGAGCCTAGGCCGCCGCCCTCGCGCCTCCGCTCCGTGGCCGCGGGGAGGGACTCCCTCGACTCGCCCGGTGGGAGTCGCGGCGGCACGTCCCCGATCCGAGCTCTCTCGGCCTTAGGGTTTTAGGGGCCGGGGATGGACCCTATGGAGCAGCCGGAGCCCGAAATCCCGGGCCACTTCTACGCCCTTCAGGTGAGCGGGCGCGGCTGGATCTCGACGGGTGGGGGAATGGCGGGGGTTGTGGTTTTAGGCGGGGTTTTTGACGCCTCACGGATGCTTGTGGTTTTGGGTTGCCGGGCAGGTGGGCTCCTACTTCCTCACGGGCTACTACAACGTCCTGACGAACCAGCCGCACCTGGCGAACCAGTTCTACACGGACAACAGCAGCGTTGTCAGACTGAACTGCGAGACGGG
Source organism: Hyparrhenia diplandra (assembly GCA_015847255.1). Classification (NCBI taxonomy): domain Eukaryota; kingdom Viridiplantae; phylum Streptophyta; class Magnoliopsida; order Poales; family Poaceae; genus Hyparrhenia; species Hyparrhenia diplandra. Next base: position 44,556 of record JADLZK010009075.1, read on the forward strand.
CCGGTGGACGTTCGGAGAGACGGTGGAGGTACAATAACCGTATAATCCCCATCTCCTTTTGTTTTTCTGCTGTTTTTTTTTCCCTCCCTGGCGTTGGTGGATTATCCTATACCTAGTACAGGTATTCAAGTGCTTCGGTTAGTTCCCGTATATTTTGAATTTTAGACGCGATCATGTGTTGGAAGGTCTTGTTTTATGGACTGGCTTGATAGTAATTTATGGCTGCTTTTCTATATTTTGAGATTGTTGCATCTGTTATGCTGTTGGGGAATTGAACCCATTGTGAAGCCCTGGGAACATGCTGCTGCTGTTTTTTTTTAAAAAAAATAAATAAATAAGAAGAATCAGTACTGGTAAAGTTGCTTTTTGGGAAGATCTCTGATTCCAGGTTTATTTTTTCTTTGCACATATATTTCTCTATTCATGGGGATCTTCTATACTGTTGTTGGGTTGCATATGTTATCTGGTAGTTCAATAGTTCTGTTTGATGCAAAAAAAAAGTGTTATCTTAAAACATGTAGAGGTATACTTTCAATGCCAAACAAAGTGAACAAATTGGTTGCTATTTGTTCTCTTAATGAAAACATGTAGAAGTATACTTTTTTTTTGTTAGTTATATCTTGGTAAGAGAATATACTATGTCTATCTTTTAACTTGAAGGAACCAGGACATTAAACCTGATCTAGCCACCACAATTTTCTGTTCTTCATCCAGAGCACGTTGTTGTTTCGTCATCCAAACTCTGATGAGCCATATTTTCATATTGGGTTTAGCCATTTTACTTATATATAATTGCTATTTACTTTTGCAGGTTATCAATGATATGATGATGTCCATGAGTGTAAGCAAGGTTGAGGTTAAAACAGCGAATTTCTTAGAGTCATGGGGTGGGGCGATTACGCTGTTGGTTACTGGCCTAGTGCAATTGAAGGGCTACCCTGTTCGCAAGCGATTTGCTCAGAATATTGTTCTTGCTCCAAAGAAAGATGGATATTTTATATTCAGCGACATCTTTAAGCTCATCTGTGATGAGTATGATGATCGGTACCCTGTTGCTGATTACAATTGTGCTAACAACATGCCCCAAGTGGATGTGTCTTACACAATGGGTGAAACAGGTATCTCTTTCAATGGTATTTAAGTTATTATATACATTTGAACAACTAGTTGTTTCATGAGCTTTCCTATAGCTTTGTGACATCATGTGTGTTACATGCTAATAAGTACATATTGGAAGTGGACCTCTTTTGCAAAATGTTTTGTTGTACTGCTTTTTGTTATCTGCGGATAATAGAATTCACATGACTGACAAGGTCACCAATTAATTTTCATGTCATATCCACATATTTCTGGTCTTTGCTAATCCCTTTCTCATTCCTATTCAAGTTTGATGAAAAGTTTCGGGACAGTAAACTTTGCCATTTAAATTCCTGGATAGTTATTGCATGCCTTCGTTTTGAGATTCAGTGAATATCTGTATAAAATCGCAGGTATGCCTATCATTGTACTGAGATTCTTTTGTTGCGTAATTCACCAGGGTCTGATTATTTGGATGGAGAACCTGAGGTTCAGGAGACTGTTGTCCCTGCTGAAAATCATGTGCAGCACCAAGATCCTTTGGAATATACGGCAGGCAATGGGTTTTATGATGAAACACATCCAGAAGCGCATATTCCTTCACTCCCCAGTTCAACAGACGTTAAAAGGGACTCACCTCTTGCTCCTCCCCACCCTCCTTCATCGCCCACCCTTGAAGAGCCGGTGGAAGAAGCACCCAAGACATATGCTTCAGTGGTAAGCAAATATGTGTTATAGTTAAGCTCTAACTCCTAGTTTCTGCTTTTCTTGATTGCTTGCATTGGTATCAGTTGCGAAGAAACGTGAAGGCAACGATGGCGACTGCAGAGACCCAGCAGACTCAACAGTTGGCCCCACAGGCGCAGTCTGCCCCAGTGCATGAAAAGTCTAACTTGGACAATCACCGGGCTGTTAGCACCCCTGAGGATGAAGGTTTTTGTCTTCTTATTTTGTGCATTGTTCCACCCATGCTTATGATGAATTTTATTTTATTTGACCTGTGTTTAAACTGTGTTGTCATTAAAACAATTTATAGGTAATCAACATTGCTAAAAATCCATTTGATCCTTATGCCCCTGAACTGGTCTTGTTAGCTATTTGGTTTTTATTCAAATCTTCCAGTTTTAGGTTTGAGCTTTTCAAGTAGGGGCTCTTGTTATTGTATCAGTTTTGTAAATAATGATTCTTAAGTAGGGGACTAGGTGCTCTTGTTAGGATGCCCAAACTCCTGTTTGCTTCTTTTGCACTGTTATTTTCTTCTCAGTATGTGTAATAACTATATAAGAGCTGCTGCGTCATCATGAATCCCCCTAGCTTTATCTTGTTGCTTATTTGAAGAGTTATTTGGTAGCTATAATCCTGTGTGTGCATGTGTCAAGGTTCATTTTATTTAGGTGCAGTCTTTAATACTAGCGGACTTTTAGCTAGTAGTTAAGGAGAATAATAGGCAATCATTGTAGCTATGACTGCATCAATTAGGAGGATTTTATGGGCAGGTGTATAGCCCTATATCAGCTATATAGTGGTGATTGCTTTTGTGGCTGTATCATCAACCAAATAATTGTGCTGTTTATACTTATGTGTGTGTCTTGTTTGTGATAAACACTCAAGAGAGGAGTGATTTCCAACATTATTGATTAGCATCTCATCTTTACTAAAGGATGCTGCTAGTATGTAGGAGGCACTTGGCTCAGAATTTGTGTTTATTAACCACTCTTTTGTGAATTATCCTTCTTGAAGCTCATGGTATTATTGTTAGGTAGTGCCATAGTTTTTGTCTTCATTGAAAGTTTGCATGCCCCTTATAGACTTGCATCTCTAAATTTAGTGTACTCCCTCCGGGTTTATTAGAAGTCGTTTTGGACAAGGTGGGTCAAACATCGGAATATAAATCATCAATAACTTTTAAGTTGTTGAGTTTGTAAATGTAAAAATTAAATGAGTAGATTTGTCTTAAAAAATACTTTGATAAAAGTATACATATATCACATCTCTATAAATATTTTTATAATAATAAAGAGGTCAAAGTTGTGTTTTGAAGACCGTGTCACTGTCCTAAATGACTTCTAATACCATCCCGGAGTAGTATCTGTCAAGGACCTGCTTCATGCAACAGAATTTCTGTCTTTCAGTGGTCAAAGGTCATTTTATATTTGTAACTTTGTATGTACACCATAAATGACTGAACTGTGTACCTATTTTGAGGCAGTGCGTATTATATTCTCTAGTGTCTACTCCACAATCATATGTACCTTTTTTTGGTATCTTGTGCCCATTTATTTATTTTTTAATTTGTAATATATATATGTACAACTATGCCTACAAAATGCTTTTCGACATAGATAGATCCATTCTCTTTTGTTGTACATTTTTGTGTAGCCTTAACTGTTGGTTTTTATTTTTCAGAAGAGTTTCTTTCAGTTTATGTTGGGAATCTTTCGCCATCTACTTCGGTCTTTGATCTTGAGAAAGTGTTCCAGGATTTTGGAAGAATTAAACCCGATGGAGTTGCTATCCGAAGCCGCAAGGTTTCTTGCCTTTTATTAAATGGTTTAATGTTTACTTTTCTTCATTATTGCCTTCCTAATTCATCTACTGATATGCAGGAGGCTGGAGTCTTCTTTGGCTTTGTTGAGTTTGAAGACATGTCTGGTATTCAGAATGCTTTAAGTGTAAGTTTCCCTTAGCATGTAGGCTTCTGTAATCTGCAATGTATCGTAATTAATAAATCTTAGGTAAAAATGGTATTAAATGAATGTGGAATCGCTTACTAATGAACTATTTGGCATATTAGTTTTGTCCCTACTCTAAGCATGATGGATGACACCAACCAGCAACCATGTTCTGCTATAGTAGAAACATACACCACTATAGTGAGTCCCATGTTCTGCCATAGCAGGTCTTTCATAATTTTAAAATATAAGACATTTCAATGAAATTTCTACTGCTATAGTGAGTCCCATGTGTTGCCAAAATCCACCGGGTGACATTTTTTGATTGACCATTGCATTGCATATTTTTTTATATATATAATCTAGGCTTACACACATAAGCCACAGTTAGATATTCACTGGAGAAAGAGAAAAAAATACGATCTACATCATGCCACAGTTTACCATAATTCTCTCTTATCTGGTCTTTTTTTTTTTTTTTTTTTGTACATCAGGCATCTCCAATAGAGTTAAATGGGCGTCTTGTACATGTTGAAGAGAGGAGGCCTAACTGTGGATTCCCTCGTGGAAGTAAGTAACCACTCAGGACCATCTCCATATGATTACGCATACTTTCTTCAACCATCCTTGTCCCAGTAGTTAGCATAGAACGTTCTGTATGTATTGCTCGTTTAAGGCTGGCATGAAAAAATCAGGGTTATTTTAACTGAATTGGGGCTTGCTACTAGACTGGTTATTAACTAGAGGAGGTATGCTTGACTTTTTTTTAGAAAGTTGGCAAAAAAGTTTTTGCTGTATTTTTATTAGACGAGAAGGTATGCTTGACTTATCCTACATTAGCTGCAACCAGAAGAAGAAAAAGGGAGGGTACTAATTGTCTC
>JADLZK010009076.1:0-20628 GCA_015847255.1 Hyparrhenia diplandra
TCGGCTGTGGTTGTAGGTAGTAGAATAGGTCCTATGCTGTCTAGGGTTTTAGGTAATGCGAAAGTGGCGTCGGTGAGGCAACAACTTATTTGATGCGTTGAAATAAGGTCTCTTGGATTCACTACAAGGAATGATGCTTTACATGACGATCAATTTGGTCATAAACAGACAAAAATACGTCCGCAGTTAACTTTGCCATGACGATGCAAAAATCCGTCATGTATCTCACGTCATAATTTTCTGGATAGATTTGAGCCGTCATAGATTGCTTTTTAGTTCGTCATGGAATCCCAAAAGTTCATTTAGCCCAGACCAGGCCCAATAATGTGTGACAAAATTGGCCGTCATAGCAATATACCATGTATGCTGTTTTTGAGTTGCCATGTAAGCAACATGTGTTCGCTAAAATTGACCATCACAAATTATATATAATAATAATATATAATAATAATGAAAATCATATAAGGCCCAATCATTTGGTCAACTCAATTTCCAGTATACTGTATTTACAAAACATGTTCTGACCATCCTAAGACTAAAAGAAACAAAAAATTGGTTCCTGTAGAACTTTCACTTCTTTTTAACATTCTGCACAGCCAGTGCAGAATGTACTTGTCTCCCTGGTCTTCAAAAAAAAGCATTGCATCAAGTTCCTAGTCTTTGTACTTTTCTCCTGAAAATAACATATGTGCAATATTAACACACAAGTAGGTAAAATAAATTGTAGGAAAGGTACAATGCGTCAAGCCATGTAAATAAGGACAGTTGATCGGCGGCAAGCCCATGGAGGAGGGTCTCCACGTCTGGAGCCCGTGTTTTGGAGTCGATCGGCGGCGTGCGTTGCCTTGCCGGTGGCGGTGACCGAAGCCGACATTGTGTTTCGAGGATGTGGTCGAGACCAGTCAGGCGACTAGAAGGTAAGAAAAGTGCAGAAAAACAATGTAATAAAAAATGGAAACGCAACCTTTAATTTTTTACTTTGTAGATGTCATAGGCAGCCGGGGACCGGCTGCATGCCACCAGGAGCCAACAGACGCATGCAGCTATGGTCAATTACAATTAATAGGTGGATAGGGATTAGTAGTTAATGGCTACAGCAATAGGAGTGCATGCCCAGCCAGCTGCAAAGTAGGAGCCCGAGGAGGCCAGATTAATGGGAAATAGGAGAGTAATGGCTGGGCTAGAATCAAGGAGCCATGCGCCAGCTAGAGAAGTGGAGGGCTGGGCACCAGCCCCTCTATTTATATCCATGTAACCAGCTTTGATGATGAAGCAATCAACAAGAAAGAAGAATGAAGTTATCTCTAAACCCCTCATCTCCCTGCTATCTCTAATGTCTCCTCCCTGCTGTCTTCAATCTCACCTTTGCTGAGGCAGCCAGATAACAACCCTGGCGCCATTATCCTCCCAATCTTCCATATGAACTAAGGTTCACTACAATAGAACCAAGAATGGATCTAGGGTCTTTTGTGTTTGCCATGCTATTGCTTCAAGCCGACATCTCATGAGCCGTGCTTCAAGCCTTGCTAATGCTAGAAGTACCCCATCTCACACAGGCATATGGCACGGCGTTGATCAGGCAAGCCGTGCTAGGCTGCTGGTCCACGCAAGGGTCTGGATGATGTAGTCCAGTTTTCATGGAGCATCGCGCATGCTTCATGGTGTGGACTTGGTTTGGTCAAGTGCCGATGAGAAAAAGGAGGATCAGCATGCTCATTATTGTGATGATGCATGGATGATCGAGTGAAGGTGTATGTTCACGTAAGGCTTTGTTGGTTTGAGTGGAGTTCAGTCAGGTGCAAACCATGGGAATGGTTGTACATCACTTTGAGGCTGAGATCTGCATGCGTTGGGATATATATTTGAAACACTCAACAAACTAAATGCTATATCATTACACGTGTAACGTATAATTGTGTTTGTCACCAAAATCATGGGCCCGGTGGTTGTCGATGGAGAGTTTGCATCCAAGGTCAACGGAGCTCGGGGCATGGACCTGACCAATGGGCGTTCAATAACAACTTCTGCTCGTCTTAGCGTATGATTACCGCAGTTCACCTCAAAGCCGCCCGGCGTGTGGTGGAGCTTCTTACAGCCTCGGTTTTGGCGGTGGTGTTTGGAGTCGGGGTTCTTCGCCCGTTGACTTCTAGTGGCTTTCTTTTCGAAGTGGGGTCCAAGGGTCAGTTTGTAATTTCATTTTTTCATTGATGTCCTTAGGATTGGACGGCTATCCTCAGTATCTTCTCTGGTGTTCTGTATTTGTAATGTTTCTTTATAAAAAAAGACAACAGAAGGGAAGGAGAACACATATGTCATCTGTGTACAATCTCAATTTTGTTCAAATGAAAGTTTAGCGTCAACTTGCTCCTTGATACCGCGCCAAGCGTTCATGATGCGGCTCCAACGGCTAGGGTGGCGCCGCCCGGAAACCCGCCCCGCGGCCCGGCGGGTACCGCCCTCCCGCCGCAGTGCCGGCGTCCCCTCGCCTCTTCCCTCCTCCCTATCCTCCCCCTCCCTCTTCCCTTCCCTCGCCGATGGGCTCCCGTCCCTGCACGATCCGTCCGCGACCCGTCGCGGCTCTCGGCGGCCACCGGGCTCCGGCGGCCATGGGCCACGGCCGCCGGATCGGTGCGGCAAGGGCGGATCCGCGGCCTGCGACCTCCGCCACACGTGATTGCGGGCGGAAGCGCCCTCCCCCAACCCGGCTCTGCGCTGGGCCATTCGCCCGGTAGGCGGCGCCACCATGGCACCACCGCTCTGCTTCCCGGGGTAGGGGAGCCGGCCCCCGCTCACCGCCCGCGCACCGAGGATGGGCGGCCAGCGACGCCACCGCCCTCGCTCCGCGGGTCCCGGTCTTCTCCCCACCTCCTCCCGTCGCCCGGCCACGCATGCGGGAGGCGCGCCACTGCGAGCCGCTGCGGCCACCGCCACCGGTGCCCGCGACTCGGCCTCCTCCCCGCTGCCCGCCGGCTTCGGAGGGACCCCGCCTCTGAGGGCTGGCGGAGCCATGGCGGACTCCCTCGTCGCCGGCATCTGGACTCGCTCGCCGGAACCGCCGCCACCACCACTTGGTGTGGTTATCTCCTCGCCGTGTTCGCTGGAGCGGCGGTGGCGCTGCTCGGCCGACTAGGAGGAAGCCGCCGCAGGCCGGGAAGTAGGCTGCGCGAGTCGACCTAGCGCCCGACCATGTCGCCGTCGCCGTCACCTACCGCTGCTTTGGCGACTCCGGCTTCCGTCCGCTGCTCCGACTGCATCGGCGTCTACCTCCACCCACTGCCCCCTCCGTTGGGAGACCCAAGGGCATGCGGTGGGTCGATGGCTCCTTCTCGGACTTGCTCGGATGGCGAGGATGAATGCGTTGAGCGGAAGCTCCCCATCGCCGCTCAGCGCGGTGTCCCATCACCTCCACGCCAAGGCGTTCTCGGACTCCGGTCGTGGACCACGCGGAGGGACCCGGTGAAGCCCCCCTGCCTCTGTCGGCAAGGGCGTTGCCCCTGGGGCCGGATCACCGCCCGTCTAGGTGCAAGCGGCGTCGCCATCGTCGCCGTCGACCGTCCTCGGGCCCGTCGGCGTTCCAACGGCTGGGGAGCCGGCCCGCGCCGCGCTCGGCCCTTACCCTGCCGCGCGCATCGCCGCCCACCAACGGCAGCCAATAACGCTGTCGGCCTCGCCCGTCGTCATGGCCCGCGAAGCACAGCCTGGCGAGGAGCTTACACCGTCGGCGCCCGCCGTCGATGGCGAAGGCTTCACCGTCGTCGGGCGTCGGCGTCGGCCAAAGCATGCCTTGTCCGACCCTCGTCGACGTCGGCCTGTGCCGCCTTCCCTCGTCGGGCTGTGTTTCAATTGCCTGGCTGGGGATCACATCGCGCCGCCCGTTGCTCGCTCCGACCAGCTGCCTCATACGCGCCTTAGCACGAGGCGCGGGGCGAGGACCTGCGAGCATCGTCGCCGACCCCGCCACGGTGCTCCTCCGTCAGCATGGCATTGGGGCCTCCGCGTGAGGCCCAGGAACCTACGCGCCGTGCCCATGACTACCTTGCCGGCGTCGACCCGTGTCGGGCCCGGGTGTCCCTGTTGTGGCGAGTCGCCGGCGACTCCCTTCTTCGTCGGGCAGATCCTATGCCCGACCGACTCGACTTCAAGCCGACTTGGCTGGGGGGCGGTCGTGGGGCCACCGCCCGCGGGGAGGACATCGTTCACGCGCCCGGAAGACCCGATCACGCTCGGCCTGCTTGTGGGATCTGGTGTCCTCCATGCTCGTGTGGACCCGATGATCGGCGAGCTCGCGGCCTCGCCGTCACGCCCCGTCCCAGCGGTGCCCCCCTACCTCTGCGGTCGTGCCGTGCCGCCTACCTGCGACATGTGGGCCGACCTGGTGCTCTCGGAGTTCCGGCCGGTCGTGGCCGCCGTCGAGCTTCAGCATGGGGAGGTGGCGCCGGCCGTCTTCGTGGAGACAGTGCCAGCGACTCCGTGGACTGCGGGCACCAACTCGATTGCAATCCCCTACTCCCACTCAAGTGACTCCGACCTCCCCGGCAATGGTGGCTATGGAGGCCTCGGGGGGCACACTGCACTTCCTTCCGCGCCACAGGTCGTCTCGGACAACTCCGTCGCGCGAGGGGCGGCGGTCGGGTGTACGCTCCATGCGTTGCCACGCCTACGGCTGCCGCGGCTCCCACCGAGGCTACGTGGCCGCCTTCCCGGGTTCCTTCATCATCCCCATCAAGGAGCCTCTGTTGCAGTTACCTCCTCGCCGGCGTGCATCCCACACGGTACCACGGAAGCCGATCCATCGCCGCAGCTCGGTTGGCTGCGAAGTCCGTGTCTGAGGGACCCGCCCGAACGACAAGCCCGCGAGTGCTCCTAAACAAGTGGAACGGGAAGAGAGCGGGGCGATCCGTCCAACACCCCAAACCCAACCACGGCAGCTTCGCTTCCACGACCGCTTCGCGTCCGGCGTGCCCTCCCCCTGAGCAGCTCACGGTCGGGGAACTCTTCCCGCTGATGCGGCAGGGCTCCTTCGTTGGGCATGACGACGAGCCGTGATGTGGATCAGCGCGCTCCATTTAGTCGCACATTTAGTTTCCGGACTTAGTACATCATAGTTTGCTGCGCCGTTTCAGCCGGCGACTTGTGTCGTGTGTGGCCTTCTTTGATGGCATCTCGCCAAAGAGTAAGTAGGATGTATTCATAAACTCTGATTTCCCTTAATGCAGCACGTGCACAATGCATGCTTTCGAAAAAAAAGAAAGTTTAGCGTAGATTCCCTCTCTCCGATCACGAAAAAATACACCCTCTTCATCGCATGGATCCAGTCAGCAGAGACAATCAATATACTGATTGAAAAGGACAGTAATACCACAGCCACAGGCTACAGGCTCGTGTTGCGTTGAAGTGTTGCGTTGACATGCTTTTTTCATGCGCCGATGTTGACTTGTGGCCATCGGACATCTGTCCAATAGCGCGCTACTACATATTTTGCCGGCCTGTATATGTCATTGTCACTTCAGTGTGTGCGTATTGCCAAAGAGCTATAGCTGGGCAATATATACGATGTTGCCACAGTGCTATTTTGCCGTAGTCAGTACTCAGTACGTATGCAATGCATGATATACTATGTATATACGATTAATTTGGCTCCTGCATATACGATAAATTTGCCTCCTGCGCTGCGTCTCTGTCCCTTCGCGAGGGAAATTGCTTGGTTCCTGCTTCTTCTTGCATGCATCTAATCAAGAAAATCATGCACGCAAGGTAGGAAGGACGTACGATGGCGACGGAAGGGAGAAGAATTAGGAGGCAAAAGTGCACAAAAATTCGTGGAAAAGTTCTCCCATTTCGGCTAGAAAAGTACGTGCAAAAGTTCATCGCAAGAAAATGATATTCTTCCTCGTGTTTCTCTGCTACAAACAGTGGATACAGCTAACCTAATCGTTCAGGCACACGAGACTAGTCGTCGTGATCGGAGGCACACATTCCACCTACAAGCCAGAAGCCGGAAGAATTACATTGTGTCGCTGCAGCATCAGGGGACGTGGTTCTCCGAGGAGGTCGCCGAGCAAGATCTTGTTTACAACTACTACAACGACATTCTTGGGAAGCCGTTAAGGAGAGAGAGCATGCCATTGCCCTTGATGGCTTGCTGCCGCAGCTGAACCTCGATGGAATTGACTCTTGCTTCACTGAACAGGAGATTTGGGACACGGTAAGGGACCTGCCTTCGGATCGGGCGCCCGTGCCGGACGGTTTCACTATTCTCTTCTACAAGGTCGCATGGCAGGCCTGGTGTTGCATGCATAGTATGAGGAGGCCGCCGGCCCGGGTAGATGAAGAGGCGGCCGGCGTACGTGTCGAGGAGAAACGATCGATGCAATGCAAATTAATGGGCCCTCCGACCGAAACGACGTACGGCCACCATCTCTCCACCCTTCGCCTTCCCGCGCGACTCTTCCACTTCCTATGCTGGGATCGCGAGCGCGCTTGACGGCGGCAAGGGCCGGATCTCGGAGGCGGTGGATGCCGTCAGGGACGAGCTCGGCCTCGGAGGCGCTACACGTCGCCGCAGCACACGGGAGGACACGGGTGTGCGCCTACCTTGTCGAGGAGCTTCACATGGACGTCAACGCTGCTGCTGGCGAGGAAGGTGCGTGTGTTACTATACGTACACCTAGCTATAGCCAGCGTGCTAATTTATTTTATGATGACTATCCCATCCCTATTATAAGTTAAGCTGATGCTAAATAAAAAATATTTTATTAAACTATCGATCAAATTAAAAAACATATGTTTAAAAGCATGTTGTCAAAGAGAAACCCACCGTACATATGTTTGTTGAACATTTTTTATGAGGAGGTTTCATTTATTATGAGAAGGTTTGATTTATTAAACATTTGCTTACCATTTCGTAGGGTTTACGCCACTTGCTTGTGTAGTTCGTTCCAGCAATAATGTGGATGTTGTGAGGTACCTTCTTGATCACGATGCCGACCCAAATAAGCCTATGAGTAATGGGTGTACCTCACTACATCTCGCAGCTTCAATAGGTATCATACCGTTCATACAGGTAAAATACTATCCCATAATACGAAATAAAAACACGGCCGCCGCGGCCGACGGACGTACTCTTGAAGACGCGGAGGTTGCCATTGGCGCCGCCTGGAAGAGCCGCAGCTGCAGGTTGCCAAAGGCGAGGGGCGGCGGCGCCATGGATTTGCTGGCAGGTCGTTTGGACTGGAAGATGGATCGAAGCAGGAGCAGTATCTCTCAATGATAAATACTTTCAAGCTAATCTTCAATTGCTAAGAAAATAATTTCCATATTTTTGGTATTGGTAATATTTGAATTCATACATAAACCTATAAATTATCCTCCTCGCTTGTTTTGATCCTATGGAATAAAATATTTGTTTTACCTATTATTAAATCTTTTAGTGAATGCTAAAAATTGTACCTCTGTTCATAACTTGCATCCTTTTTATGCAACATAATAAAACACTAGTTTCAGATAAATCTTTTATTTCTATGTACTATTTTGATGTGACACCGAAAATTGGGTTCCAACTCACAATTTGTTTTGTGTTAGTTAATTTCCTTATCCTTAATTAGCAAGACATACTTTTCTCAATGCCTAGGTCCATAGAGGCAGGAATCCATCAAAAACATCATTGTCTCCTCTATTCAATTTAATATAAAGATTGATATTACATATAATTGAATTATATAATATCTCTTCATGAATCTACATTTGAAATTTTTGAATCAAATAGTTTGTTGCAAAATGCTAATAATTAAAAAAGTATGATTTGAACTACTGTTTAGTATGTTTCTCTTACTAATCATACTACTGCAATGGTTTATTTCATTCAACATGAGTGTTATCGAGTTCAATGGTAGCACCCTAATATTTATTTGATTTATATTTTTTACAGGATTATGTGTAATGGCAGAACTCTTGCTCTCAAAAGGAGCTGATGTTAATTCCACGTCTTCTCTTGGGACGCCACTGCATGCTGCAGCCATAGGAAATCAGGGTGCTGTTATGAAGATTTTACTGGATTACAATGCAGATGTACGGTTTATGTCATGCACATTCATTTCTAGTTTTTGCGTGCTGATCCTATTAATAAGTCCCTGCGTCATCAACTACTAAATTGTTTTCATTCTTATTCATAGAGAATATACTAGTTAGTACTCTTTTGTCAGTATTTCATCAGTAGTACCATGAATATAGCGTGCCCAATTGGTTGGACTAATTAATATGTTTAATTTATCTTCATTTTTGTGTAAAACATGGTACGCCTATTTGATGTTTTGGCCTTATATAGGTCTTATAGAACCAAACTTTTGCCACTAACTTACATAGATATATTTAGTTAGATCAATAAATAATACTTTTGTAATAGGAAGGATTTCAGAAGAAAAACTAGAACTCTCCATTTCACAATGCTTGTTTTATTCACATGGATAGGCATCAAAAATCACATTTATATCTAGTAAGTGTAACATGATCCATTTTAATGAAGTTTCCTTATAGCTTTTGTCTGTTTTATAAACAGATGAACATTGTGCAAAACAATGTGTTATACAGTTTTGAACTTTTGATATATAACAAATGTTGCCATATATTTTGACCTAATCAATCCATGATTTAAATGGTAGTTTGTGGCACTCCATTTTTTTTATTCTTGGGTTCAAGAACTATTTGAATAGTTAAGCAAATGAACATAGTATGCAAAAAGGATCAACCTAGTTTGTAAGCCTCTCAACTCACTCTCCTCTGCTTGGAGTTTACTTACAAGAAGATACACTCTCAAGAACACGTTTGGTGTTGGAAAGGATGCAGTTTTTCTGCTCTTGTGTTGCCTGCTATTTATAATCAAATTGACAAAGGAAAGGTCATGACCAACAAAGTTCTCACAGCTCCTAGCTTCTTGTCCACCCACTAGGCAACTGACTCACTAACACTGGAAACAAGGACAGCAACAACTTTAATTGAAACTTACACTGAACATTAAGGGTTTACTTCCAACATGGCTTACTGAGTTGAGGATGTGCGGCTAAACCACATGTTTTCCATTCGTTGCTTACAACTTCTTTGCGATCTTTTCTTCTGTAAATGTACTAATATTTTCATTTTTTGACAGTACAACAAAGAACTTGCCACTGTTTTGACTCCTTTGATGACTGCTCTCAAAGCTCGCTCCCTTACCTGTGTCAAGCATCTAATTAAGGTAAAAATTACTTCGCTTCCACCTATTTATAAAACTCCTTAATACTCCTTGCACACTTGCATTGGTTTGGGGCATCTGTGACATTTTCTGTATCAGGCTGGTGCTGATGTGACGAAGGGCACTTTTAAGTGTACCCCCTTAATACTTGCTGCAAATGACGGCTTAACAGATTTTTATGACTGTTTACTGGAGGCTGGTGCTGATCCCAATGCTCGGGATGATGTAAGTTTTAGTTTTTGTTTTTCATTCTTACATATTTATCAGAAATTTTCAGCTTTACTTTTTACATGACATGGAGACATGTGCATATTCATATTCAAGAGTTCTTCACGTACTTGAACTGGAATATTGAAATCTCCATTTTCTTAGCAGCCGTTGCTAGAGGTTCAGATGTTATGCCTATTTGCATTGTCCTGCAACTAATATTTGTCATTTGTAACAGTCTGGACTCCTGCCAATAGAAATTGCAGCGATTAAAAATAGACGGAAAGATGTTGAGATCCTTTTGCGCGTAACAGCTCGTATACCGTCTGTGCATGACTGGAGTGTTGATGGAGTACTTGCATATGTCAAATCAATCCCATCAGATCAGGTATTGGTTGTTGCATTAAAAGTTATGCCATCATGGCCAAATTCTTCACATGATGTTTCCTATTCTCCAGATTTTTTGATAGATTCTCCTAAGCTGACAGAATATGCATAACAAATTTGTGTACACATATTGGCATATTGTCATCGGTCATTTTTGTGAATATATTTTCAATATACATCAAGAATTAATTATCAGTAGTTTAAATTGAGCGGAACAGTGTTACTTTCAATCTGGACTAGTGAGAAGATGTAATCAGTGTGATCTCTGGTTACCGTGTCTCTAGGCTTTCAGTACGTATAACTACTATTTATGTCATTGCATTGTATAAACCAGAATATTAATTTATCTCTGCATTTACCTTTACTTGTAAAGGGTAGGCTTGGGACGGACGCCGCGCCCCCAGCGTCGCTCCCCACGAGGGCGATTTCGGGCGGACGTGACCGCGCCGCCTCCTTCCCTCTCCTCCCAATCTCGCGGCGCGCGCGCCCCGGGCAAGCTGCCGGCAAGGCGATGCGCTTGCCAGGATGGTGGCGGCGGGGCCATCCACTCGCGTTGGCAGCTTCGGTGGCGCGGGGCACCGGCCGGTCGGCGGCATGGCGGCGTCGGGCGGCGTGGTGCTCGGGCGGGGCTGCTCAGCGGCTGCAGCGGCGCCCGGCGGAGCCCAGGCGGGCGCCACAGGGGGGTGGCGGCGGTGCTCCTCTCCGTCGTTCCTTCCTCTGCCCGGTGCGGGACGGGCTGCCGGGGACCGGGCCCCGAATCGATTGCCCCGGTGGCTAGATCCGGTCGCCCCGGGCTGGGGGTGGCGCCCGGTGGCGGCGGCCACGGCCACGCGGAGGCGTGGCCCCTTGGGCTGGGGGCGGCGGCGGCGTCGGGATGGCGGGGGGTACCCCTGCCCGTGCATCTCGCCTTCTTCTTGGCGGTGGGGTCAGATCACGGTGCCTAGGTGGCGGATCCGGTGCCCGGTTGGCGATGGCGGTGTGGTGGCGGCTGGTGGTGGTGCTCGGCGGCTGGACCTAGTGCAGGCGTTGGGGGCGACCCTTCTTCTCAATCGTCCCTCCCCTGGTGGCTTCAGCTCTTTGTGGCATCCATGGCTGCTGCAATGGTGGTCAAGACGAAACGGCGGCGTCGGTGTGCGGTCCGGCAGGTGGGACGATATGCTGCGGTGGGATGGCTGGTTTTCCGGCTTGTGTCTTGCCGGGCGGGGTGGGCGGCGCGAGCTTTGCGGCTGCGATGCGTGGCGGCAGCGTCGACACTCCTCGGGTGAGATTCGGCGACGGCCGGCAACAACGGCGGTGGCGACAAGCAAGGTTCGGGTTTCTTGGCGGCGTCGGTCTTTGGGGATATCTTGGGCGGAAGCCCGCGACGGCGGCGCTGCGGGCGCCGTATCCCTGTTGGGGCGTCGCGTCCTAGCATTTGTCCACGGGTGAGGACCGGTCTATCTTAGACGGCGGCGGCGGCGTTCTCGAACACCGTATCCTTCCTGAAAGGCGTGGCTGTGGATTTCGACTTCGGCTATGTGGCGTTCGTCGGGCTATGGTTGGAAGTCGGAGCTGCGCTTGTTTGTGTGGCAACAGCGATGACCTTCACGGCCTCTCGGGAGCTCCGGACTCTATCTTTTTCAGGTTGTTGTATCTCTCTCGTTGTATCGGCGTGAGTCTATCACCCCTGTAGCGGTCTGCTGCAGGCGGACGCGCTTCTTGCGCGTGTTGTCACAAACTCTATTCTCCTTAAATTAATCAAAGCCGGGAAACCGGATCTTTCAAAAAAAAAAAAAAAAATGTCATTGCATTGTTTCAGGATGACCCTGTGTACAAAAGGAATTCGGCCGATCTGAAGTTAGAAGGAAACAAGGCATACAAACAAAAGGATTATTGTACTGCAGTAAAACTCAACTCCATGGTGCGTACAAGCACCATGTACAAGCCTTAAAGTGCAGCTTAATATATATTTATGTGGTAACTATATATTTCTTTGTTATGGTGTAGGCTATAATGAACAATGATTCTGGTGATGCGACATTGTTTTCGAATAGGAGCATTTGTTGGCTTAAATTGGGTGAAGGAGAAAAGGCTTTGGTGGATGCTGAAGCTTGTTGGGTTATGCAGCCTCATTGCCCAAAAGCTTGCTACCGGAAAGGGGCTGCTCATATGCTCCTGAAGGTGAGTCAAGCATTATATCCTACGGCGCTTATATATGTTAAGTTAGATAATCCATTTCTCTGATGACATGCCAAATCCTTCAGGATTATGAGAAGGCACGTGATGCATTCCTTGATGGTCTGAAGTTGGACCCGACAAATGCTGAATTGGAGAACGCACTTAGGTGCCACACCTATCCCCTACCCTGTTGTTTGTTCTGATAATGGTCTAATATAGTTACAAACCTTATTTTATTACTACCCGATGCATGTTGTATTAATTTGTCTCACCTACAGTTTCATATTGGAAAAAAAAAAAATATAATTGGATTTTTTCTGGGTAGTTTAAATTCTTATCATGAAGTGGTTATTTTTGGGGTTTAAATGATTGGTATCATGATTATTTTGCATAATTCTGATGTGTATAATATTGATAATTGTTAAGCCAGTCCATTTTGTGCGACAATATTGTAATTGACCTAATTTAATTATGCAGAGAGTGTTTGAACTCCATGAAGATATCTCGTGCCACATCAAAGCTCTCGGAATTATCCCTTGCTGAGAAGAATATTGTGCAAGACTAGGTCTACCCAGTTTGGTTTCTAGCTTAATATGCAATTATATTACCAAATATTTCTTTGCATTGGGTTCTGAACTATATTGAAGTGGACGTGTTAAGATGACTTGAGTGGTGTTTTGTGCACAACGTTTTTAAGTGATGCACCGTTTTTAATATGCAATTACCAAATATTTCTTTGCACCCTATATGCTCTTTTTGCTCTTGTGGGTATTATGTGTTCCATATGGTTTTTGTGGGCGGACCTTGTCATCACCACCAGCAACAGCATGCGGCTTTTTTCCACGACAGTGCAAACCATGCACATATACCAGCAGCATTACAAAAAGAGTAGCTTCTGATGCTATCTTAGCTGAGATTTATTGGCAACTCAATCTCGATTGATCGAGACCTAGCTACGTGTAACTCTTGTAAATTGAAGCTTGCAAGCTCGTCAGGGGAAGGGAACAACAGCAGCACAAGCACGTGTAGGGATGTTTTAGCGTCATACGCAGTATGTAACTGTCATTGCCAACGCCCGCATGCCTGGACTAGAAAGTCTTCATCGACGGATGTAGGAATTCCTCTCGCGACGGCCTTACTTTAATTCCGAAGATCAAATTACTAAATGCCCAATGCGAATAAAAGTACCCTGCCCCCCAAAAATGATGTACCAGAGTTGCCCCAAAATGCATGAGCATCGCGGATTTTGCCAGGCTTCCAGCACATCCTCATGGATTCTTAGCTTAGAGCATCTCCAAGAGTATCTAATAATCCTTCCTAATCCTTGTTTTTTGAGGAAGAATGGGAAAAAATCCATCTCCAACAACACCTAAAATGACCTCTTAATCTTTTAGCACTTGGGAAAAAAAGGCCCGATGCGTGTAAAGATAAGTGGATATGGCGCGTCGCGTGTATCAGACCTCCCTGTCGCGTGCTCCTTTTGCTATGTGATTCTATCCTGTGGTCTCCATATGGAAAAGGAAAAGGAGGAAATACTGGGTTCTAGGTGAGAAAATCACAGGAGAAAGATCTGGTTGGAAGGTTTAAATACATACACAAATAAATTTAGGACTCCTGATGTAAACATCACAACTTCCTAGAAGTAGAATATTAAGAACTCTTGGAGATGACCACCTTTGTTCCTCCAAATACTTTTTTAGTAGTTGGAAAACATAACATTTTTCGGGAGCAAAAAATAGGGTACTCTTGGAGATACTCTTAAGTTTTCGTTTTTTGGATAATCCACTGTTACAGTTGTACATATAACCCTTGGAATGAATCATCATAGATAGTATAATTTCGTGATGATTTTTGAGAATATCACCAAAAAAATGTTATGTAAAGCACCATTCTTGTAGTGCGGTCGGGTTTGGGGATCCGCGGGTTTTAGTTTTGAGGATGGATTTCAACGCCACTGCTAAGTGATAGACGACTTGTCCATTAACAATGAGACATCTGTAGTGACTTTGTCAATTTTAAGCTCAATTGGCTCAGTCTCATGTGGTGGAGACATAGGGTCTACGTGCGCTCCCGCTTTCTTAGGAAATGAGTGTGCATACATATTAATGGGCATCTATGTTTGCGTAAAATGAAAGAAAGAAATGCAACGATGATGACACGGCAAATTTGCGAGAGATCGTTTAGTTTCTCTTAGCTTTCTGTCTCGACGGGCCAGTTGGTTCATCGTTTTCAGTACTGGAAAATGCGTGCACTTTTGTTGCCTAACATTCTCCGTCCTCCTCGTACACGTATCCAATGCTCTCTACAAGAAGGAACTTGACGTTAACCCGTGGCCGGCCCTGGTTCTCTTGTAGCCACAGTTTCTCACTTTCTCTACACGTCCATCCGTATAGACGATGGTGCTGATCTTTTGCACTTCGTCGAAGTATGTGGACAAAATTTGATAACCTTTTTTCTTAAGAAAACTAAAGCTGTCCTGTGATGCGGACGGAATATGAAGCTCGAAAGAAGCTGCTTGCAATATTATCCGTCGTCAACTTTGTGTGGCTTACGTTGTGCCAAAGCTCTCTGTTCACAAGGTATGCATGCATATGTTGTGTGTGGACACCTAAAATAAAGAAACGTGTCAACAACGACCACGTAGTACATGCGATTCACAATAGCTGGTGGTCAGTTTCACGTTCAAGGACGTATGGTCCATGCGGTCAACATCCCAACAAGTCGTACAACAGTGAAG
Organism: Hyparrhenia diplandra; assembly: GCA_015847255.1. Taxonomy (NCBI): domain Eukaryota; kingdom Viridiplantae; phylum Streptophyta; class Magnoliopsida; order Poales; family Poaceae; genus Hyparrhenia; species Hyparrhenia diplandra. The sequence continues at coordinate 14,715 of JADLZK010009076.1, forward strand.
TGAATTGATAAATATATACATGCATAGTTGGTTTCCCGTGTGCTGATGTGCATCCAAAGTCCTACAATACGTGTGTCATGCCATGCGTAGGAGGGAGGAACAACGCATGCATTCCTTTTTCCAGATGGAATATATGCCTCCCTGACTTTTAGAAACTCAACCAAACACAATCTAGTATTGATGTTGAGCCAACACCTAAAAACAGCGGACACGGACTCCGCTCGCGTCGCTCTCGCGCAGGGCGCCGCCCGCCGATTCCGTCGACTCCCGCCGGCGCCGCCGCCGGGCGGGCCACCAGCTCCCTGCGCGGCCCGTGGGGATGGTGGCGGCGTGGCCTCCTCCTCTCCTCTGGCGGTACAGGGCGGCGCGGCCGCCATGAACCCAGGGCGGGCTTCGCCCGGGGCGGGCCGTCCTCGCGGCGGTGGGGGCTGTTGCCACCGGATCGGCGGCGCCCCTGCGGATCTGTTGGCTACGTGACGGGAGCGGTGCGTGTGTGGGCGTCGCCCGGAGCTGGGCGGCGGCGATGGCAGCCATGGCGGGCGCGGGCGTCGGCCGGCGGGCGGCGGCGCTGGAGTGTTGTGGGTGGCTGCGACCGGGCGGGCGTCGTGGTGGCTGCTGCCGGGCGCTGACTCGCCTTTCTAGACCATGGCGTCGGGTGATGGTGGGGCGGTGTGGTGCGGCGCGAGGCGACTAGATGGTATGTTGGCTGTTGCTCCTCTTCCCTTCGAGGCGGTGATCTTTGGTGCGGCGCTGCCATGGTGGTGGAGCTGGGGGTTGGCAGGTGTTTTCTTTGGTGGTGCCGTGGTGGTGCCTCGAGGCGATGCGGGGCTCTTTCTGGTTGTGGCGTTGAGTTGGCGGGGATTGTTGGGACTCGGGACCCGGTGCCCTTGGCGGAGGTGTCGAAGGTTGAGGAAAAATCACGAAGAACCGATCGATTTAAAGCTATCGAGCTATGACATTTGCGGCGATGCGAAGGATCCCTGAATCTCCGCTTACGAGGAGGACGAAGATGCCTCTTATGACCTGGCGAGCCTCCTCATCTCCGCCAGCTCCGCGGGCCATGTTGTCGGACCAGCGGAGGTCTCCATCTTCGTCGGAGCGGGAGAGAACTTCGAGCGAAGACCCGGGACTGAAGGACTCGCGGAGGTTCGAAGCCAAGCGGCGGAGGTCCCGAAGACCACAAGCGGGCGGTCGGGCGCATCGGGAGGTCAAAGGCGGTGTGGCGTATTGAAATGCGGGCTCACCCCCGTGAGTTGTGTGTGTGTACTCGCGGGAATATGCCGGGAATATTAGGGGGTAAATTTGTAATCTTAGGTTCCCAGGCATTTGTAAAACTATAAAAAGGGAGGAGTCCTCCCCCAAAGGGAGGGAGTTGAATCCCATTTATGGGCAGTTATTGATATAGACTCGGACCCTGAATTCACTACTGAGTACTCTCTCCCTCAGGGCACCGCCTGAGCGGAGGTTCACATCGTGTTGAGAACTCCCAACTCAACATTGGCGCCCACCGTGGGGCCCGAGCAGATAAACCATGGCTCCACAAAAGAGGAAGAGCACCGCCACCAAAATAAAACCCCCACCCCCACCAAAGAGTAACCTGAGGGCGTACACGAGGAGCACTTACGCTACGGCCGAAGAGGACCCCCGCTTGATGAAGAGCTGCAAGCGGAGGAAGAAGCGGCGGAGATGAGGGAGACGAGTGAGCCGGGGGAGTCCCCATACTGAACACGAGGCTGCGCCCGGTACAAGCCTCGCTCCGGAAGATGCAAGCAAGAAAGAGACCAGCGCCGCGGCTTACGCGGAGGTCCTCAAGGCACGGCGAGCATCCGCGCAGCGCCGAGATCCGACGGCGGATGGCGCTTCTACAGCGGAAATCCGAGCTTGCAATTTATTAGTCGACCTCCGTCGGCCCGACCACCGCGGATCATCCGTCGATTCCAATACCGAGTCACTTTGCGGGCGGCGCTGATTCGGGAGCCGCCCAACCCCCCGGGTCGACCACAATGCCTGCGGGACCGAAGGTCCTTTGACCCCAAGTCCCCATTATCGGAAGGAATACTGTGAACACCATGGCCGACCGGATACAAGCCCACCCGGCTCCCAAGATTCAATGGGAAGACAGATCCTCATCAGTTCATAATGAGTTATGAGGCAGCAGTAGCCTCCGCAGGCGGCAACGATGCGGTACTAGCGAAGGCTTTCATAATCGCCGCTGCGGGGGATGCCTTGGCATGGTACTCCATGCTGAAACCTAGCACCATTTATTCATGGGAGAACCTCCGCGACAAGATACTAGAAAACCCGAAGGTCTCGTTGTGCGAGTCACTCACCTCTATGGACCTATTTCAATGCAAACAAGGCTACAACGAACCCTTGAAAGAGTACTTCCAAAGATTCCTCCAACTCAAAGCGAAGGCTCAGGGCGTCCCGACCAAGTAGCCATAGACGCAGCTTCTATCGAGGAGGGCTCCGCCGGGACCATTCGCCGGAGGGCTGGCGAAACAAACCAAGAACAATGCGGTACCTCTGCGGCGGATTCGAGATATGGATCGGTGGGGACGAAGACTACAGGAAGAGGCCTGGAGGAGCAAAACATGGCCATGGACAACAAGCCAAAGGCAACAAAGGAACCGACCAACCGAACCTCCGCAACAACAACCCAAGCAAGTACGGGGCAGCAGGTCCTAACAATGAATCGGGCAATGAGCCGGTTCGGATCTGCGCAGATGTCGAGGGGAGTAAGGCCTCCGGACACTCGTAAAAACCGTACTAGGAGAAGGGACCCGAGAAAAACTGGAATAGGAGACCGAGGGAAGCGGTTCTGCGCCATCCACGACGAAAGAAAAAGGTCACTATACTAGGGATTGCCCGGTCATTCTTCAAGAAAGAGACAAGGCACTCAAGGGACAAAACGGTCGAGAATCCCACTAACAAACCTCCGCCCAATCAACAAGGGAGGTTAACGGCACTTACAACTACACACGCTCGAGCGAGCCTCCGCTAGCTCGGGGCAACACCGGCGGTATTGCGGTGTACCCATCCCTCTCCTCAAACCAAGTACACCCCACTACACTAGCAAATGCCTATTACCCCAGCTTCCTACCAGCATGGAGACCATCGCCCCCACAACCAGCTCAAAACTACCTACCCGAATCGAGTATGTCCTACTCAAGCCCAAGACAACACCTAACCTACATCGAAACAGGACAACCGCGAGAGTGTGCGGCACTGTTAACCAAGTATCAAACCAAAGTTTACTACCACCACCTCTCGCCCACGACCCCCACCCGGCGCTCCCATGAAAAACGAGCCCAACCCAGAAAACCAATACAATCCACACACCCGCTACCATCTATCGAAACCATAATGCCAATAGCGGGGAGGATCTTCGATGGTGCATGAAACCATAAAACAGAGAAAAAAGACCACCTCCGGTCTAGTAAACAACGTGGTGGTCCAACCATGATCGGTCGGAGAATGGTCGAAGACTCCCATCACCTTCTCGGAGGCATGTTGACGGTAACCAAGCGACAAATTAAATACCGTCAACACAACACCAAAACAACCTAGAAATAGGAATTTCAACTAACATATTCTAAAGTTTTGGTGTTTATTTGGACTTGCGGTACAAACTCATGGATGATCACTTTGGGCCAAAAAGACAAAGAAAAAAGAAATAAAATCAACAAATAGAAAAAGGCCCAAAGGAGCAAATGGCAAGCCCAAACAGAAATCGCAACAAAACGTCGAAACCGAGGCGGGCCAAGTCCACCTTACAACTTTTGAGCAAGGAAGCCCGGCTGCCGAAGCCCGGGCGCCGCGCCCTGGCGAGGTGCGCACGCACCACCAGTGCGGCGGCCGCACCCTAGCCGAGGCGGTTCGAGCTCGGCCGGGGAGGCGGTTTGTTACCTTCCAAAACTGGTGAAACCGGCGTGGGATGGTCGGTTTGGCGTACATGGAAGGTTTTCCTAGGTCGGTTTGGGTGTTTTTTGCACTTAGGTCCCTGTAACAACCCGGATTTTTTGGGAAGCCAAAATTACGAACTTTTAAAATTTTTCCTGCAATGTGTGAATCATATAGATGCTAGGTCAAGCGTAAGTTGACCCACTAGAAAAACGTTGCATACATGTAGAATTGTTTGTATGCGAGTTTGTCGAGGTTTTTGTAGTTGAGTTAGGATTTTGTGTCGGAGTGCACAAATCCATAGCAATTCTCTCTCTCTCTCTCCAAAAATTCTCCTAATAATTTTTGGAGACATCTCACGCCCTAACTCAATCATTCTCTTACCTTCTCCCGAGATCCTATCTATCCTCTCTCGCCTCTATCGAGCTCTTCCAAATTGTTCCCGAGGATATCTCTCTCAACATAGGTGGATCTTTCCTTTATCTCCCTCTTCTTTAATCTCCGAAGAGCGACAACACTACATCTCTCGTCGACAAGAAGAAGAGCCGTGCAACCGTCCCGATCTAACCAACTATCGGGCTATCTCTTCAGCCAACCCTAGCCTGCCACGATCAACTATCACCTGCCAATAGAGACCACCACTAGCCAACATGGGCTACATCAAGCCATAGCAAACCCATCTCTTTTCGAAGTTATGGAGTTCCTTCCAAATCATGTTGGCAATGAATCTAGGTTCTCGTCGGACCTTTTTAAATTTATCTCGATCTAATTGAGTCTCGCTTGACCCTTCGTTTCGAATTCATAAGAGGACCATTCAACACTCTCTTGAAAACCATCTCCAAACTCCCGAAGTCAAGTTCATGAGAGGAGGATCTCTTTCCTTTTTAGCCGCTAGTATATCTTTTGTATATTACCAAATGCGATGGATTTAATTCATAAAATCAAAATTGAAAAGAGACCTTTCTTCTCTCCTTAGCAATCTGGCCCAACCCGTGCTGCTCCTTCCTTGATCCAGCAAGCAGCACAGGCCGTTGGCCTATTAATGCCCCGCGGCCCAGCTCGCCAACAGCAGCTGCCGGCCCAGCTCGCCCCTGCCTCCTATCGCCGGCCCACGCGGCGCAACAGCCCAGCTAGGCGAGCCCAGCACCGGCCCAAAGCCCAACCGGCGGCTCCCGGCCTAACCCTAGGGCGGACGCCCGTTCAGTACCGCCGCCGCTTCCCGTCGCGTGCGCCGCAGCATCCCGACGCGTCGCCCGCCCTCACCTCCTGCTCCCTCCGGCGTCCATGCCCTTGGATGCTCGCCACGTGTCCCGGCCGTCACATCGACGACGCGGGACGCCGAGAACGACCACAGGAACCCTAGCTGCTCGCTCTATAAAGCGGGAACGCCACCGTCGCCTCCATTCGAGCGCGCCGCCATCACTCTCCCTCCTTCTCGCTTCGTCGCCAAGCCCACGTGCGAGCCTTGCCATCCACGGCGCTGCGCGCGAGCACCCGGCTGCCTCGCCCCCGAGCGGCGACCGCCGTCCGCGATTGCGGCGCCGCGGCCCACGCGGTGCTCGGCGCCCACTCGCCATCGACGCCCTGCGCCCCGGGGCGCCCGCGTCCTACCGCCCGTCATGCCTGCGTCGCGCAGCAGCCTACCCGCGTTGACGCGACGCGTCGCGCCGCATCAAGCATCGCCAGTCACCTCTACTCCGCCGCCCAGCGCATGACAGCGACCTCGTCAGCGCCACGCTTCGCCTTCAACGTCCCAGCACCACCAAGCGAGACGCCCACCAGGTGTTTGGCGCGTGCACGAGCAGCACGCCGAGCTCCTCTCGCCGCCGTGCACTCCCGAGCCCAGCAACCTCGGCGCCATTGTCTCGCCACCAAGCCCGACGGCGTCGAGCAGCACGGTGTCCGCGCCTCGTGTCTGGAGCGGCGACCGCGGCGTCAGGCGCCTCCACGACACCCGTGAAGGCGAGCACCTCGCCAACCAGGACTGCCTCTCCTCCAAGCTGCTGACCAG
>JADLZK010009077.1:0-118438 GCA_015847255.1 Hyparrhenia diplandra
GGACAGCTAATGATTTGCAAGTACAAGTTGTTTTGACCAGTATAGATAGCCGTGCCTTTTGTTCTGCTTCTGCCAACATTTAGCTTTGTGTGTCCGCTGGCTTTGGTCGCCAATGAAACTATGTGTCATCGCGTAGACGAGTAACCTACGAAGCTACGACGACGTTTAATTTGTTGATCTTAGCTTCCGAAGGCGATATTCGTGGTCAGCCGTCTTTTTTTTCAAAAGCGAAGTTTAACTTCGTCTTCATTAAGAGGAGTTAGATAAAATCTAACACAAAACCCACACTCGCGTCGGTAGCAAGGTGCTAGGGGCGAGTAGAATAGGAATCAGCCTGCGACAAAAATCAGCGGTAACAACGGTGACGTTGAACTATCTTCATCCATTCAGGTGTAAGTCGCTTTGACTTTTTTTGATGTATTTATTTTGCTATGTATCAAGATATATAAATATGTTCAGATACATAGAAAAAAAATGAACAAAAAGTCGGCGGCTTCGCCAATTTGGAATGGAAGGGAGTGCTAACTAGTGACAAATTTTGCGACAAGATGAAAATCAACTATCAAGCGGGCGCTCAACAGCAGCGACCCCTAAAGCCCGTGCGCAGCCAAGCCTCTCCCCTCCGTGCGGATGACATCCGAAGCTACAGCGGCGGGCGTAGAGGCCTAGTCGAAAGTGCAACGGTTGTGCTCCTTCAAATCTCCCAGAGACTAGGAGCACTTAGAGTCGAAGAGTCGTCTGCGGCGGCTCAGGGGCAGTAATACGAGTCATCGTCCACCAGTCTGCGAGGGGCGAATCGAGGAAGGCCCAAGATGTTCAGCGCTAGGCAAGAGAGGGTAGATGCCAGACCTGTCCGGTGAAGATGCAGGATGCGAAGGTGGTTGATGGACTCATCTTCCTGCAAGCATAGAGCACAGGTCACGCTTGATTGCAGGCCATGGCGCCAACGACGCTCGGCAGTCCACGGGCGTGGTCAGCTGTCTGGAACTCTCGATTAACATACAGCTGTATGTATACTGCAGATGCAAGTCCGAAATCGAATTTGCTGCCTGCGTGTACTACTCTTCTGCTTGGATCTTAGCTCCAGCTCCTTTGTTCTAAATTATAGATCATTTTAATTTCATTTTTGAATCAAACTCTTCTAGTTTTGACTAACCAAATCCACTATGAAACTTGTGTTGAATGAGCATTTATCTGATCATACTATAGAAAAAAAAAAATACATACAAATTAGTCCTCCCTCCGTCCCAACTTATATTTTGTTTAACTTTTCTGAGCCAAGTTTGGTTGATTGTCATGTTTAAAAATATGCAAACATAGTGAAATTCAAGTTATTTTTAAAGAATTTTATTAATAAAGTAAGCAACAACAAAACATGTGATTGTAATTTTTTTAAAAAAATGAGTTGTCAAACTTAGTTAAAAAAGTCAAATGAACTATAATTTGGAAGCGGTGCATACAACAATTGCATCGACCGATTAAGAAATCCCTGCAATGGATGGGCCGTCCTGATAAGTCGCAGTTACTCGAAAAGGAGACCCTCGCTTTGATTGATTTGCACTCGTTGGTAGAGAGATCGTTGCTCCTGAGCCAAAGAAAGAATCAATAGTATATTTGCAAATCGGTGGAGGAAAGTTTGATCGGCTCGTCCGACGATGCACCGGCGACGACGATGGCCGCTGATATCTCGGGAAGCAGAGAACTCAAAACTGATCAGAACACTTGCATCTAGAGAGGAAAAAACATGCCCAGACGGTGATCTGGCAGAGCACCAGTACGAAATGATTTTGTGTGATGTTGCAAACTATTTACCGCGGGCGGGCACACAGTTTCCGTCGCGGTTGATACCCCTGATTTCGCGTGGCAGACATTTTTTATTTGGTCGTAAAATAGATTAACCGTGGCGAGTTTTTATAAGAGGCCGTCACGGAAAATAGGTCCATTTTCGGAGGCGGACCTGTTAAAAAGCCCCTCAACATAAAAAATACCGCGAGACCCACAACCGAGCCCAAACCCGCTCTATCGGGCCCAAATATAAGACGGTCACTTAGGGTTTCTCTGCTCAAAGCACTCATTCTTTTCTCCCCCTCGCGCTCTCTCCCCGCCACTCCCTTCTTGCGCCCAGGCGACCCCCACTCATTCGTCTAATTACGCCCTGCCCTCCCTCTCTCAAACAGAGGCAAAACGCGCCTTCATGGCGGGGTGCCGCCGGTGCTCGTGCTCGCGAGGGCATGTCCTGTTTCCCTCGTCACGGCGGCCTCCGCCCTCCCTCACCGGCCGGCGGCGGCGTCGCGGCGGCTCCTCCTCCGACGGCCTCGCGGTGGGGCCGCGGAAGCGGTGACTTGGCGGCGGATCCGAGGCCGCCAGCTGGCGACCTCCCCGGTGAATCCCGGTGGGGTGCGCTTCCTCCCTCCAGCGGGTAGATCTGGCCCGGGTGGCGGGCCTCTTCTCCCTCCGGCGGCGGATCTCGGCCGGCTTGACCCCAGCCCGGCGGATCCGGCCCTACGGCGGCGAATCCCAGGCGGATCCGTCCTCCCCTGCAGCATCCCAGCGCGGCGGCGTAGGGCGGTGGGCTATCGGGCTGGCGGGCTCGGTGGCCTACGGTTTTTTATTTGTTTTCATTAACCACGAGCGGGCATAGGCCGCCCGCCACGGCTGTCCCCCCATTTTCCGTGACCTTTCATGCACAACGGGCGCCAATGCCCACCACGTAAAATCAAAACTCATCTAAAATCGTTTCGTTACTAGTGAAGACGGCCGAGATTACCTCGAACTCTCGGGTCTGGCTCTGCGTGCGGAGTCGGACTACCCGGTTGTTTTGGCGCTTTGCACGGAACCGGCTGATGCGGGAGTCCCATACGGTGGAGTGCAGCTAGGTAGCTGGCGGTTGGACTCACTAGCGCCACCGCCAACCGTGAAGCGATCTTGGCTGGACCGTCCAGTAGCAAGTCGGCAGCTGGAAGCGCTGGGGGAGAACAGAGAGCGCCGACACCACCAAGCCCAAGTGCCAAGTGCTTGTGCCACCGCCAGCATCCTGCTCGTGCTTTTCATGCTTTGGTCGTGTGCTAGTGCGTCGGCTACGTCTCTGTCTCTCTGCTCCTGACGCGCCACGCGACGTCGTGACCCGTCGTTCGAGTGCGTCTGCATGGTGCATCTGCACGTCAAGTCGTCAGCCCATGGTGTTGAGAATTTTCCTCGCACGTCGTGGAGAGGATATATAGCCAGGAGAAAATTCTCATACTAAAATTACAAATCACCAAGTCGGTAGTAACGACTTTGAACAAACTAAAGCAGTAAGGAAAAAAAAAAAAAAAAAGAGCAACAGGAAAAGAACCCTCGCTGTAAAACCGCACATCGCCTGTAAGAAGAAATGATTGTCTCATGACTCATGAAACATAATTGTGATGGTAAACCATCCGCCTAGAGAAGATGAGTCGAGCATTCAGCAACATCGACGTCAAAACATCTGCCACAGAAAACCAAAGAGACCTAGGCGTGAAAGAAGCTGTTCAACTGATTTTTGGCTGATGACTGATTTTGGCTGATTAATAATATTCTATAAGAGAATAAGCTGAAATAAGATAAGCCAAGACAAGCGAATACGGCAAAAGCATCCACAACCATGGTGAAAAACTGTATGAGACACACAGGCACATGACAAATTCAGTTTGTCAATCAAATTGACCATAAAATCGAACGTAAATGATCGGTATCAAACATCCTAGTATTATTAGTAGGAACTGGTATGATCAGTTTTCAGCGTGAACTAAAACTGTGATGAGGAAGTTCAGACAACTAGATCTCTGAAATCTCTCTCTCTCTCTCTCTCTCTCTCTGAAACTCACCTAGAGATCTCTTGGATTTCTATGAGATCAATATCCATGAACCTTCCGCTCTACAGTGTGCAACCATAAGTTCAGACGGACACTATCTATATACTGCATTTATGTCAAATGTAATATTACAGCAGGAATTTCAGAGCGGACCAAGAAGGTTCCACCCGAACAAAAAAGCATGAGTTAATGGTGAAGAGAAAAGGAAGATAAAACAACAACCCAACAACGTATACACATAGCTTCCTCAAAAAAATGTTCGCACCCAAGAATTGCTGATCCTGAACTTCTGGAACTAGAAACCAGAGCAAAAATTGGATTCTCTGACGAGAACAAGCTTCCAATTGATTGTATCTGTCAGTCGCGATGGCAGAGAAGCATCACGACGCATCGTCGAATGATGTACAGCCTCGACTTGTGCTCCTTCAGCATTCGACCAATGCCCCGCCGGCTGTTCTTCTCCTGGCTCGCAGCCGTCGCCTTCTTCTTCATCATGGCTATATGCTTCTCCAGGCTCTCAAGGAAAGGTAGGTTGTGTTGAGTGGGATCTTTACCAGTTGCTAACGGACAGGTACTTCTGTGCTTATATATAGGGGGAGAGATGATGAGATGGACCATCTCTCTGCCTCATTTTTTAAGCGAAGTCTATGTGCTGCCTAGTTGTCAGGTTGCACTAATCTATTCCATTTTGATGTAACAATATTCTACAGTACTTCTCTGCAGCAATGGCCATCAGCTACTCTGCCACTCCAAAGCTCAAGCTGTTGTTTGGCAACTTGCGGGGACTTCGACGCACTCGAGATCTGAGGGGCAATGCCTAGCTAAAATCTGTGGACCACATATATGCCTTGTGAATCATCACTCCGATTCACAGGAGATACCGAAATCTCCGTCAGGGACTCGAGGTTTTTGTTTAGGCCACATGCACGTATGACCTAGCACTCCTATATCTTGGGAATCAACGTGATTCGCTGTCGAGCTGTAGGCATACATACATAATCTTAGTTCCTGTCGTTGATTTGAAAGATCCTGGTGAATTAGGACCATGAGGTTTCCCTAAACAATGTTCAAACAAGTCCAACTTGAACTCACCTCCAATATCAGTTGCAGTCAGTCGTACAGACACGCGTATAACATCTGATTTGGAGCTTGTTTGTCGCATCTGCCTCCATAACAAACTTGATGCCGCAATTTTCGCCAAGAGGTCGGCAGGAGAATCACAAATAAAAGACGAACCACGATTTCGTGGTCATAGATAGATAGTGTAGGTGATGCATACGACTTTCCTATAGGTTTCTCTTGGCAGCATGGCTGGCGCTCACTGCTGACTTGCTGAGGACGGCCGGTTTGATTAGCATGCAAGATCGAACTTGTGATCTTCATCATGACGGCCTAAATCTTCGTCATCGATGAACCAAGCGTTGACTTTTTAGACTAAAAACGTTCCGGCCTCAGCTTATCAAAGTTTGATAGCCTAGCAAGCGTTGACTAATTATCAGAGAATCTACAACTGCAAGATATGTTCAAGTTTTTAGAGGCTTTGACTGCAAATATTTTAGGCTACCTTCGATTTCGGTCCATATATCAATAGCTCGATATTTGTTGACCGGAATTTTAAAAAAACAGGTCCATGAGATTTGTTCTGCCAACGTTAACGCCTGCACACTAATAAGTTTTCAGTCAACTGGGACTTCCGTTCAAACATAGCGAGATCGTGGCGTGGACAAGTGATTCCTGGTGTTTGATTAAGCTAACCAATCTATGGTGTAGCTGGCCGAGATTGCGAAACTAAAGTTTTTAAATAAAGCCTGATTTGCTCGTTGCTTCTCGATAAATTAGAAAACACCATCATACTCGAATATCAACAATCATCCTTATAGTCTTTTAAAACAAAACAAATTATACCTTTATAAATAACTCAAAGTGGTTTGGACGACAGTTTTAGCTTATATAACACATGTTCCATATGGGCCCACACATCTTCGGTTTTAGCCATGTCATACATTTTTAATAAAAACTAGGGGATTCGCGGCGTTCTTCTTGGGAATTAAGAAAGAATGCAATGACCATAAAAAGAGTTTCATCGTGTTATCTCATCGACAGAGACATGAACCTAACAGTCCAGTGTACAAAGAGAGACTTCACGACGGTCATCAAGTTGCAGTATAAAAAAATATATCTTTACCGTAAAGAAGTAGGAGTTAACCAAAGAAGTGATCATACAGTCTCAATTTAGTCACAAAAAATATTGACAGATTGTTGGGTTCATGCGTAGAAGCAGATTCTCCAATGTTAGAAAAAAAAAAAAATCCCTGAAACCACTGTTTTATTTCTGTAGAGAATATGAAAATAGCCATTTCTTAAGTTGTTGGTCCAGCCAGTCCACAAAGATGAGTGCAAGATGAATGCAGTTCCAGATCAGCGCTGGCAGATCATAATACATTCTCCTCGTACCCCAGCCATAACCTGGGACGAAAAGAAAGGGGTAGTAGAACATTAAAAATAGTAATTTGAGAGCCACGTAAATATTACAAAAAAATGGCATGCAAAGAATATATGCCAAATCTCTATATCTACCATCAGCCCATGGTCCAATCAGTTTGTATGGCTGAAAAAAGCAAGGGACACAACACAGTACCTTTTGCTTGAAGCCCTACTGTAGCCTCCACAAAGTCTGGACTGTACCTATCAAAAAACCAGGACCTGGGGGGGAGGACTGTACCTATCATGAAGAAGAAAGAACACATACATGTTGAATGAAAAAAATAGACTACTGAACCTAGTTAACTCCAATATCTGGATTGCCACGTGCTAAACCCAACAGTAGTCCACCTGACACCCTGAAAATTTCTTTGATTTTACACTAAAATTGATAACATACAAATCTGAAAGCATTGAACTAACATCTTACCATTCTTCAAAAACACATCTGAAAGCATTGAACTGACATTAACTTTTATAGTTGTACGTTCTTCAGTGATTGTTGATCTAGGGTTGTGATACAGAAACTTTAAGTGATTGTGGGTCTAGGGTTGTGATACAGAAATTTTAATTTAATATACCCTGAAAATATATCCATAAATAGGTAATTACCTCACATCTAATCTACTACGCCTGTTGGTATTCAGAAACGAAAAGGGGTGCTTCTATTCCAATTCCTATGAAATTCAGATAGCTAGTGGAGTACCTTAGTTGGCATTCAGAAAACCATTCAGATAGCCGTGCAAATAACCATTCACATAACAGTGAAAATAACCATTCACATAACAGTGAAAATAACCATTCAGATTCATAAAACCATTATGACTTAATTTAAATGAAAATAGGCTACAGGTTTTAACTAAATTTGATAACACTGCTACGGCTAGTCCAGTCCACTCAAAATTCAGAAAGATGTAGTGATCAAAATTCTCTTACCATGTAGGAGTATCTGAAAACACAACGCACATTCCTCCAATGGTGGCCCCATAATCTTTTTTTTTTTTCAGCTAAAGCATGAGTGTTTTAGGTTATATTACCATGCAAAAACTTTGAAATGTATTGATGTTCCCATATGATAACACGAACTAAACATACATTTGAAACCATCAAAGCAAGTGAAAATGGAGTTCTTGAATAATGCCACGATAACAAAATTCCATGCGTTTTGAACTATAATTTAGGGTTTTTTGCTCCACTTTACCACATCAATGCTGACAGAGTGGCTCCACTATACCGCATGGCATCAGTGCTGACAGTTGAAAGTTGAACATGCCTACGCGCGCAGTTCGATGATTCTGGGACTCAAACGATCATTCTAGGTGTGACGTCAGTTAAAGGTTCGTAGCTCCAAAACAAAGGATAAAAATATTGGAAGACAAAGTGAAAAGAAGTAATTGGCAAGGATAATCTATATCTATATATCTATACTAAAAAGGGAAATGAGTCCTGCAAATTAGAAGCTTATGAAATATCAGACAATCTGACTAGGGACATGTATTTTCAAAGTGGCAAGAAAAACAGATGACAATGTCAAAGTGTAGATTCCAAATCGATGCTTAACTGGCATAGGCCAAAGAGCCTACCAGTGGCATCATGGGTAGCAACTCTTCAAGGATAAACCATACATACCATATAAATTAGTCAAGATTCAGAACATCAACCCAGGACAGTGGAAACTATCTGACAGTGGCACCACATATATTGCTCTTCTTTTAGAACGAAACCTGAAATGCTGGCTAAATGAAATTGTAGATTCAGATAACCAGATAACATAACACAAAATGCCTTCAACAGTTTGTAGGTGGATTATCCCTGCAGTAAGACTCAAGCCATTTAGTAGCCTATGATGTCGATATCACTATCAAAGGGGTCAGGTAGAGCATTCACATCCTCTATACTGAACCTCTTGCGATGGTAGACTTTCAGGCCCTCGAACACGACTTTGGCTTCCACAGAGGCCTTGTGGCATTGAATGAGATTTTGCTGTTCAGTAATCCACGCAGGGGTGTCTGACATGGCAGATTGAATCTTCATGATCTGCAAAACCTGTGCATTCACAAGGAGAAAACACACAAATTCAAACATGTTTCGCTCCTCAACTTCGCTTATCAGGTTCTTAACTTTGCTTTCCAGCCTCACGGTCTTGAGATGGTTAATAATACATCCAATGGGTTCATTCTTCTGGTAGTAGCCGGAGTCAATTGTATCAACCTGGTGTTCCCCGGGCTTGCCCTTTTACACAAAAATGTGATTTGACGTGATGTATGACTGGGTCAACTCTTTGCCTAGGTTGGGGACTGGGTTTGGATTCAAGCCGCCTGACCACGCGCACCACCTGCTGCTCCGTAGGTGTATTGTCGCGGATCTCGTGGGCGGCCGGCGCTGCATCTTCAATCCGCGGCGCACCAGTGGACGCACGGCGCGGGCAGGCCGCCGCAGTCGGTGCCTTCACAGCAGCGTCGTCACTTCAGAGAGAGAAGGAGAAGGAGAAGGAGGGAGAGGGAGGGGAGGCGGGGGGATCATGCACAACGAACCTGGCGGCACCTTGCCATCGATCCTCCGACCCTTCCCCGAGGAAAAGTATGGTCTGGTCAGAGCGCCGGATGTGGAAGACGAAGGGGACGACGGAGCTCTCGAAGTGGGAGGTGATCTCCATGTAGAAGTCCCGCATCCGGCGGCGGCGGCGACACGGGGCAGGCGGCAGCACCACTTTGCCCAGGCGAGGAGTTGATAGTGGCGCACGATGACGGGCGCCAGAGCCTCCTCGCGCGCGCAGATGGCCTCCTGGAGCGCGCTTGAAAGGTGCCTAGAGGGGGTGAATAGCGCATTAAAAATTTTACAAACAACACTAAAGCAAGGCGGTTAGTAAAATAAGATGGTAAAACGAATAAGCAAATGCTTCAAGCTAATTATGCAAGCCTCCTAACAATTCTAGCAATTCTAATATCTCTAATCACAAGCAATAATTTGGGTTGCTAAGTTACTCCTAGGTGGACAAGATATACTAACAAATTCTACCACTAGGAGCTAACAAGGCTACTCTAACTAAGCAAACTACTCACACTAAACACCCTAACAAGATATACTATCAAAGTAATGCAAAGGGGCTTAGAATACAATACCACGGTGTAGTGTCGAGGTTGTAGCCAATCCTTTGTGATCACCAAGAAATCTCCAACGAGCAAGAACAAGTGACACGATGATTTTTCACCGAGGTTCACTTGCTTGCCGGCACGCTAGTCCCCGTTGTGGCGACACACCCACTTGATGGTTGCTGCTTAATGGCGGGTGCCAAATCGGTGGGAGCTCAAGCACACCAATCACAAGAGGGGGGCCAAACAAGCCACGAGCAATCCACTAGTGCTCCTTTCGCGAATCTCCCGGGGGTAAGGAACGACCCTCACAAACCACCGGTGTGGCCTCGAACAAGCTCCAATCGAGCTCAACACCGCCTCTTGCTCCAAGCCGCTAGGGAACCAAGCAAATTCCCAAGAGAAACGAAATCCCAGCGGCTTCTCCAAGGATGAAGTGCCTCTAGAATGCAATCACCAATGCAATGCACTTCTATCACTCTCAATCTCACTCAAGATTCGAAGTTAGAGTGAAGAGATGAGTGGAGGGAGTCTCACTTGCTCACAAGTGTGTAGGAGTGTTCAAATGTGCAAGAGAGAAGGCTTGAAACCGGGCAATCCCATATATATAGCCCTCCCACGAGATAGGGCCGTTGTGCTTTGAAATGGGCTCTAGCGGGGTGGCCGGGCCGCGATCGACCGGACTCACCCGGCCCGAGTCCGTCCGCGGGTCCGGTCACCGCTTCCGGTCACAATAGACATGGTCACGGGCCCACGCCTCGCTGGCTCCCTCCATGCGTCGGTCATAGGATCCGGTCACCACCGGAAGCTTCCCGGTCCCGGGGTCCGGTCGATGCGTCCAGGCTAAAATCGCTGCCGAGCTCTCGCGACGCGACCGGCCGGAGCCACCGGTCGAAGGCGTCCGGTCGCCCTGGGACAGCAGGCGTCTTCATCTTTTTTTCTTTGATCTTTGCTTCAAACTTGCTTCGCCTCTTGCCATAAGTTGCCAACACGCCCAAGATGATCACGTTATCATGCATGTTAGCTCGTCGATAAGTTAGGCAAGATCGAGAAGTTAGTGCTCTCATTGTCCTAAATGCAATATGCAAGTCAATTAGACCTAGAAGCACTTCACCAAAGGATTGTCGCGGCATCCCCTCTTGATAGTCGGCTATCTATCCTATAATATGATCACACGCTCTATCGTGTCTTGATCACCGAAAAGGAAAACCCTATCAAGATACCTTTGCCTTGATCTCGGGTTCCTCTCAAGCCGATCACCGAGCTTGACGATCCATCAAGTCCACCGACATCGTCCATGTTTATGATCATCATGCTCCACGTCGACCCACCTAATCCTATCTCAAGTCATCACTTAGAGCAAAGGATTAGTCCACAAATGTGTCATCAATTTCCAAAACCAAACATGAGATTTCAGCCGCTCCACCCCTTCGTTACGGGGCTCCGGTCGGCGCCGGCCGCCATGAGCATCTCGGCCGCCGTGGCGTCGTAGAGGCGCACGGCGAGGTGGATCTTAGACTCGCGCCCCAACATCTTCCGTACACGGAGCATCTCGGCCGTCGTGGTGTCGTAGAGGCGCCTGGCGAGGTGGATCTCAAACTCGGCAAGAGGTACGCATGTGCGGCGAGGGGAGGGCCTGGGGCTAGGCCGGGTTTGAGTGGTTTAAAGGCATGGCTTGGTGGGTGCCGTAGTGGAGGTGGAGGCGGACCGGCAGGGGCGCGCGTGATGATGGGTTGGTGGACGGGGAGGAGGGAGGGTCGCCAGCGGACAGCCTTCCACAGATCGAACGGAAACGGAAACTAAAACTGAAAATGTTGATGTGTCACCTCGCATAATGCAGAGAACTCTCTAGTGGGGCTTCATCTATATAGGGGTTATAGATAGATAGAAAGGCTCCTACCTTACATTCAATAAATTCATTTCCAGCTTGAAATTTTTAGATCTCACTGAGCACTACAAATTTGCCATAGAGCGTGTCTCCATCCAAGATTGCTTGAAAAAATTTTAAAATTTGAAGTCTGTATCATAATCAAAGAACCTAAAACAAATAGTTGCACTTGACACGACGGATGGCTTGTTGCTGGGGAAGAATGTGATCGGTAAAAGAAAAGATTAACGAAAACCGATATGTGTAATCAGTGAGAGTGGTAGGTAATTGTCCTTTTTTTTCGAAAGATGGTAGGCAATTGTCCTCAACTCGACTAAACTGAGTTTAGTGGAGCACCCGTTGAGGAGCTCCATAAAAAATGATGAAAGTGACCCCTCCCCCTATCCGAATTCCGTGAAGCTGCTTTTGGTGAATCCAGAGGTTGTGGAGCTTTGTCAAAGAGACCCTAAATTTAGTGTTCAGTGAAACTAAAGCATTATTATACATTCCACCGAGCAAAAGATTCTAACTCATAGCCAAGGATCGATGTAACGAGACAGCAAGTAATATCTGCAATAAATCTAGGAAGAAAAGCTGATGGCCAATATAACCGACATCAGACGGGCCAGTGCCCCGGGCACCGCACGGCCACCGGCCACTGGCCACGGGTTGGGACTATCCAATCGAAGTTTATACTACGAGCTTAAGTGCCGTCAAGATGTCCCGGGAAACGGAGGGATGATCAGGAGGAATTAATCTGCCGCAGCCGACGGTCGAGATTACCTCGAATAATTTGGACACGTACAACACGCATCTGCGTAGGAGTAGATGCTGTATTGCCTTGCCTAGGCTTGCCGTTGACTGACCTAGGTACGGTAGAGGTTGGCACATTTGCACTGAACTGCATGCAAAGCAAGCGCGTTCAAAATCTTCGTAGTACGTACGTAAGTACAGGCACAGCTAGCCAGGTGCCCGTAGCGGCACAAGGACTGCACCTAGCACGACCTAGGAGTACATGGAACCATCCAGGCAGAGGATCGCTTACCCACCCCCCCCCCCCCCGCCGGCGGCCGGCCAACCCGGAGCCCGGCATATAAGCGCAGGCGAGGAGAGAACGCGGAACGCCACCGGCCTAAGCGCTTTGCGTCCGGGTCCTCTAGCTAGCTTGTCCAGCCTCCCCCTGCGTGCGCGGCTCCACCCGTCCAGCGCGCGATCGGGTTCTCGCTTCGCAGCTGCGCGCTCGACGCATAGCGGCAGAGGAGGAACCGATCCAGAGGAGATGGAGCTCGTTGTCGCCAGGAGCCAACGCGGGACAAGGGGCCTCCGCAGGGCCGTGAAGGAGCACGGTGCGCGGCTCCGCATCATCTGCCGCTGCGTCGCACTGCTCGTCTTCTACCGCGACTAAACCGACCCTATGCATGTCTGTCTGCGCGCGTGTGCTCGATCGTCAGTCGTCATGACATTGTCTCTGTCTCAGTGTGTGTCACGTTCGCTGTGTTTGCGTCGTTAGCCTGGTGACTGGTTCGCCTCTCTCATTGTTTCCTCGCCGTGGGGCTTCTTGTGGCCACGGTTTTCGTTTTTTCGGGCCCTCTTGGCGTCGACGGAGTAGGGATCGTCATCAGGCAAGAAATGCAAAGCTGGCTTTTATTTCGTGACTAATAGCTGTTATGCACGTGCACGTGCCACGCACCTGTTTATGTCGTGACTATCAAAGTTTTATCTTAATAATAAAACAAATTCTGAATTATTTTGTTACGAAGATATATGACCATTTTCTCAAAATATCACTTGACCACCTACTTGGTTACTCCAACTCGTTATCCGAGCACTCAGTCACTCAAAGGACTAGCCATACAGTCACTCAAAGAACTATCCAATGGGTATGAATTAACAACAACAAGATATGATAGTTATCTATAAATCATATAATATACTCACTTTCATATAAAAACGTCATTAAGGACATGATATGGCGGACTGCATGAGTCCCCCTTATTCTTGCTATCATGTCATGTTCTTAATGATGTTTTATATGGATGATCTGTAGGTAACTATCACATCTTGTCGTTGTTAAAATTTTATGGCCATTGATTTTATGGTTTACAAATAAAAGTTGTTTTGGTGGTAAGTATTAATAGGCGTGGTGTCCGCTAGCAAATTTGACGAGAACCGAGTGTCTTTTCAGCAAATGTGTTTTTCACGGTGTCCACCAGCAAAGATGAGTTATTTTGGATGTCCCGTGGCAAATTTCCCCCGGAGTTATTTTTCCTCCTTTACCCTTATTAAATAGTGCTCTAGGTGTCACAATTACAATAACACTGTGTAGCTCAATTTGCTAGTCCTCTTTGGCTTGAGGCTAGAGGTATATGGTTCAAGTTCCTTCCCATAGGCACAATTTTTTGGTGACCCCATGCATGTAGGGGCAAATTCGTCCAGAATGAAACACCCACCCACTAGATAGTGGAAAATGTTCTTTGTGAAAACTCAACTGGCCCAGAATGACAACTATCTCAATATGGAGGGAGTATATGTTTAGTCCAATTGGCAAATTTTGCCACCCCTATATTTTGGGTCTAGCTCCGCCATAACTCGTCCACTCAGCCACTTAGTCACATGGCCACTCAGATCACTTGATCACTTGGTAGCTCAACTCAGTCACTAGGAGTTTGGCCACTCAAGCAATGAACCACTGAGTCCTTGCACAGTCACCACTCAAGCAATTAGCCACTTAGGTACTTGGCCGTTTAGTCAATCCAACATAGTAACTCAAATACCCTGTCACTTCACCTAGTTATATATTACCTAGTAACTCAATCACTTAGTCTCTAGGCCAACTATTCACCGAGTCACTCAAGTCACTTTCAGCTCTTGTGTTACTCTACAAAAAATAGCAACAAGAGCAGCAAAGTAATTTTCTTTGACATCTGCAGCCAATTATTCACCTAGTCACTCAAGTAACTTTGAGCTCCTGTGTTACTCGACAGAAATAACAACAAGAGCAAAAAGTAATATTCTTTGACATCTGCGAGTCGGTCACCTTTGAGTGATAGGTGGTTGAGTTTTTTACGAAGTTACCCACCTCCATGGAAGCAGGATAGAGGAAAACTACTTTTGCCACAAAGTAGCTATGTGTTCTCACCATTTTGATTGGCTTTTTCTTGTTTTTTTAAAGCAAAAGCATGTTCAAAAATCCAAACTAAAAACTAAAAAGAACAACGTATGTTGATTTAATCCACCCTCAACAACTAAAGTAGACCCAAACCTTGAGAATTTTAAAGGAAAAAGTCTAGATAACCCCCTCGTACTTTGGGCCTTTGGAATACTTAGTAACCCATTCTACAAAACCGGTTTTCCTACACATTAAACTTTGAAATCGGTTTAATTAACCCCCGGGCTGTTTTGGAGGGCGGTTTTGGCCTACGTGGCATCCTCGTGGCAGCCAGCGGCCAGCGTGGGCAGTGTGCCCTCGCCAAAGCATGGCCCGGGTCGCTTCGTCGAGGAAGGCTCGGGGGTGAAATACGCCTTCCCCGCTCTTTTCCGTCTCTCTCTCCACGACTCCTCGTCTTCTCCCGCTGAACACTCCACCTCTCCTCGTTCACTTCTCCCCCGGCGACACGAGGCGGACGGTGATGATCGACGACACTTCACGGTGATCGGACATCTCGACATCGATCAAAGTCTTGGCTTATTTGTTCCCTTTGAATCCGATTCGATTATGCATTTGAGTTTGGAGTGATCTAGGGTCATCAGGTTAGGGCGGGGATTGGGGTTTTCTTATCCGGCGACGATTAGGGTTTCATGTGCGTTTCTTGGTGTCTTTGGCGCCTTGTTGATGTAGTGGTGTGCCATTTGTGTGGTTTTCTTTGATGAAGTGCACCCGGGCCAGTAGGCGTGTTAGGGTTACCAAATTTTGGTTTTTGAATGAGTGCTCTCTATCAATGGCAGGATGGATGAACACATGTGCATAAGATTCCACTTTGTTGGTACTTTCACCAAGGTTGGGAATGCTCAGTATTATGTTGGGGAGACATTCTTTGAATCTTGGATAGACATGGACAAGTTTGTCATATTTCGAGATCAAGGGTTGCCTAGTCGACCACTACAATGCAAATGGGGTCATCGGGTTGTTCGTTGGAGCCCGTAAGCATGAAAACAATGGTCTTAGGTTGTTGGTTGATGATGCCTCCTGCAATGTTATGGTTGCCTATCATGCTGGGGTAAATGTGTTGACATGTATGTGGAGGAGGTTGCAATGGAGATCAATCCTGGTAATGAGGACATATGGGTTGGTGATGATGAGGTCGTTGAGCTAGGTAATGCTGCAGAAATGGGTGCTGATGATGATGGAGGTGTACAAGCAGATGCTAATAGTGAGGTGGGTGAAGAAGGAAGTGATGAAGAGCTGGTTGCAGATGATGAGGGAGGTGAAGAGGTGCTTGAAGAAACTCGATGATGAACCTGTGCAAAGCCCATTGAAGGATGACAGAGATATGCAATCCTTTATGGCATTCTACAGGCCACCTTCAAAGGATTCAGACAAAGGGAAAGCAAAAATGGTGCAAGAAGATGAAGAAGAGTCAGTGGATGGTGGATCGTGGAATCGATGACTCATCCGATGAGACTACAAGCAACCACCAGATGAAGACAACTCGGCCAGAGGATGAAGAGGCAATTGAGTTGAGAAATTATGCAAGGCGATTAGGAAAGATATCGAGCCAAGAAATTAGGTGTGCATGTCGGTGGTCTTGGTGAAATTAGAATGGAGGACTTGGTTGATGAAGTACCTAACTTGGATGAACCTGGCAGTCCTTACCTTGATTCCAGTGATGAGTACTCATATGAGGAAAACAATGATGGGGAGACTGAAAGGTGGAAGTCAGTGGAGAACAAATTTGACAGTAAGGCTGAGGTGCCTATTTTCTCACTTGGTATGGCCTTCAGGGACAGCAGGCAGTTCAAGAAAGCTCTTGTGAAGTATGGACTCAAGGACCACAGGTCACTGAAATTTGTGAAAGATGAGAAGACTAGGGTCAGGGCTCATTGTGACTGGGGTGGATGCAATTGGATGATCTATGGGTCACAGACCACTAGATCTAAATGGTTCAAGGTGGTTACTTATAAAGATGTGCACACTTGCCCAGCAAGGAGGGACAACAAGCTAGTCACTTCAACTCTCATTGCTAAACACTTCTACCACCAGATCAAAGACAACCCCACTTGGAGTATTGGACTCATGCAGCAAGCTGTGCTTAGGGAGTTGTTCTGTGATGTCTCCAATTCAAAGTGCAAGAGGGCTAAGTCTATAGTGCTCCAGAAAGCACTAGATGCTATGAAGGGGGAGTACAGCAGAGTGTATGATTATCAGCTAGAGCTAGAAAGGTCAAATCCTGGGACTACAGTAGCTGTTTGCCTTGACCCCGAGGTTGAAACAGAGAAAGTGTATGAGAAATTTTATGTGTGCTTTGATGCTCAAGAAAGGTTTCTTTGGCAGGATGTAGGAAGATCATTGGCTTGGATGGTTGTTGGTTCAAAGGGGCAAACAATGGCAACTTACTTTATGCTATTGGAAGGGATGCCAACAACCGGATGTACCCCGTGGGTTTGGGCAAAGTAGTTCCAATAGAGAACAATGACACTTGGTACTGGTTCTTGTCACTGCTGCAAAAATATCTGAAAATAGCTAATGGAGGAGAAGAGTGGGTCATCATTTCAGACCAGCAAAAGGGTCTGTTGAAGGTAGCAGCAGAGTTGGTGCCAAATGCAGAGCATAGGATGTGTGCAAGGCACATTTATGCCAACTGGAGGAAGAAGTATACTGACAAGAAGCTGCGGAAGAATCGGTGGAGGTGTGCCAAGGCACCATGCAGGCCTCTGTTCAATTTGTACGGGGCTTATCTTGCTCAAGACTGCCCCGGATGGTGCCAAGGACATGATGAACACCTCTCCAGAACACTGGAGCAGGGCATTTTTCAGGTTAGGCAACAACTGTGACTCTGTTGACAATAACATGTGTGAGAGTTTCAATCACAGTATCATGGAAGCTAGGTTCTATCCTGTCATCTCTATGTGTGAGACAATTAGAAAGAAGATCATGGTGAGGATTCAGGAGAACAGAGCAAAAGCAGACAAGTGGACAGGACACATCTGTCCAAATATTTTCAAGAAACTGAAGATGAACATTCAACTTTCTGGTAGATGCCATGTTCTTTGGAATGGACAAGATGGCTTTGAAGTGCAGGAGAAAGAAGACAGGAAATACATTGTCAAGTTACAATCTAGAGAGTGCACATGTAGATATTGACAGTTGTCAGGTCTTCCATCTTTGTCATGCAATTCTTCGCTATCTACAAAGCTTCACATAATTTGGATGACTACATTGCCTCATGCTACACCAAAGCTGCATTCATGAAGACATATGAACATGTCTTGCAACCGTGATGGAGGGTGCAGTAATTGGCCCATATCCGACATGCCAAGACCGGTGGCACCAAAGATATGTAAAGATGCTGGCGGGCCAAAAACAACAAGAAGGAGGGAGCAAAGTGGGAGGAACCAAAAGGAACCAAGCCGAGCAAGGTAGGGGTTAATATGAAGTGCGGGTTGTGTGGCAAAACTGGTCACAACTTAAGAGATTGTGCAAAGAACAAAGAAGCCGGGCAACAAGAACAATGCTCACATTATAAGAGAGAAGACTAGGAAGAGGAAGCAGGCTGAGGCAAGTGCTGGAACCCATGTTGGTGCCCAAAGCAGTGCAAAGAGGGTGAGAAATACATTTTGTATTAGATTTTTCATCGTCACATGTTTGCTTTATTATCCACTCGACACATATGCTTGTAGGTTCATTTTGACACACCAACCGCTTGTAGCCCGACCAAGTGGAAGTCAAGCTCCACCTCCTGTTTCAAGCCAAGCAAGTGGAAGTCAAGCTCCACCACCTGTTCCAAGCCGCCCAAGTGGGAGGACAAGGGCACCAAGTACAAGAGGAAGGCAACTTGGGATGCCAAAGAAGAGGAAGAGGAGGAAGAGCACATCGGGGCATCTACAAGGACAACTACGGGAAGAGGAGCAAGAGGAGGGCATGTGTCTACAAGCACAGGAAGAGGAAGTGGAGGAAGAGGCCATGGTCGACTGGCTCATCTCCTGTTTGGAGACAACATCTGAGCACATGTGTGTGCCTCTACTTTTTTGTTTGTAAAATACCTTGTGGTTCATGGTCCTTTGGATGACGATTAATTGGATGTGCCTTTATGTGGGTGAGAACATGGCTTTGTCTTTTGGGTGTAAGATAGTAGGACCTAGGGGCAGTGATGGGTGAACATTGCTGATGCTCTTTTGGGTGTAAAATAGGACCTAGTGGCTGTGATGCTGAACATGGCCTCACTTTTGGATGTTAAGTACCACTGGATGACAGTAGTTTAAGCAAATCAGACATGCTTATCATGTTTTTCATTCTATGGATGACACTAGTTTAATCAAACTGATCAGTGGATGTTTCATAATATTTCTGTCACTTCCTTGTTATGTACATGTTTCTGTCATTTGTTTTCATTTACATGTTTCTGTCACTTTCCCACAAAATAACTGGATTCAAACAGGGACATCATGTCACAATTACCACAAACATGCACTGCATTCATACTTTCCAAAGTGCACAAACAGGGGTTACATAAACTGGATTCAAACAGGGACATCAAAAGTGCACATGTAACACAGATTCATACATTCAAAATAGAGTGCATTGCTCTCACACCACTCTCACAATCCTAGATTGACACAACATTCATCAACAGGGAAACCAACAAGCCTAGCACAAACACAAACATGAAAGCACGCCAGCCTACTCGCCTCTAATCTTCTGGAATTTCACCAAATCAGCATTGCTTTTGACCAAATCATCTTGTTTCTTCCTCAGCTCCTCCTGCTCTTTCTTCACCATTTCATCTTGAATCTTGAGCACCTCCAAATTCTTGGCTTCCAACCGCAGCTCTTTCTTCACCATTTGATCTTGAATCTTGAGCGGCTCCAACTTCTTGGCTTCCAACTCTTCTTCTTTCTTTACCAAAGAACCTCTGCGGGGACTGGTTCATCCGCTCCACCTCACCAAAATGCACAAGCTGCTCTTCATCAGCAGAAGGTTCTCCCCTTTCTCTCTTCAACCCGAAAAACTGCATTTTTCAGTCCGTGAGTAGTTCCTCGTAAACTTTGAAGGACGTGGATCCATCCATTCAAAGAAGCCCACGACCATCCACCGTCTGCATCGATTTGGTGCTGTTAGAATGACCAAAATTGTTAAACACCGCAACTTGGAAAGAAAACAGAAGAGAAGCTCACATTAGCATCGATGCACCTGTAATACCTACGGCCGGGGTTGTCCACACTCCACGAGATCCATCTTGCCGCCTTCTTCGTCTCCGTCTTGCACTTGCAAGCATACACTAGGGGCACATAATCATGGGGACCAATGCGGTATGGCATCGGGCGAGCCACTTACCTCGACAGGGCCTCCGCCGCCTCCCCACCGCTTGAGGCCGAAACCCTAGAAGAGCGCGAGCTTGATTCAGACCATGGCGCGAGCTTGCGTTGCGTTTGGATCCACCACGCGCGCCCTCCACGACTCGTAGGAACCCTAACTCTCCGGTGCGGCGGGGGATACAGCGTGGGGAAGGACGAGGAGTCGAGGAGAGAGAGACGGAAAAGAGCGGGGAAGGCGTATTTCACCCCCTCGAGCCTTCTCGACGAGCGGGCCGGCCATCGGGCGAGGGCACCGCGCCCCACGCCGCGCGCCGCCACGATGAAGATCTCTTGTTTGGTTTTGGATAATTAGTGACACCTAAGGACTAATCTCTCGATGCTAAGTGTTTGATTAGATTGGAGATTGGTCGTCTTGGGAGTTGGTACATGGTGATCATGGAGGATGGATCGAGGTGATCCAAAAAGATGATCAAGCATGCAACTCGGTGGAGTTTAGGAGATCAATTGTCCCCAAGGCAAAGGTATAACCATAGGGCTTTTTGATTTCACACCCAAGACACCATAGAGGGTGTGGGTGATTATAGGATCGATAAGCGCGTACTATAAAGAGGGGAAAACCTTCGCATATATCGGTCCTCATGTGCCTTTAGGTTCAAGACTCTTATGCATGCATTCTAACCTAAAGAGCTAACTCCGCGACTTGGTGAAAATGTTTTCAAAATGCTAACACATGGTGTCGAGGTGTTCTTCGACGTGTCGGCAACAAGAAACAAGTGACGGAAATCGGTTTGGAGCAAAGGCGACGGAACGGCGACCTAAACAACGAAAAATTCGCGCTCGACGCGTGACCGGACGCGGTGATCGGAAGCACGAAGAAACCGACCGGACGCACCGGTGTGCGGGTCTGGTCAGAATTCGAAGAGCATGTTTCTGGCTCGGTGGTCGACGGGTGACCGGACGCGACCGATCGGAAGCTTATCCGGTCTTGACCGGACGCATCGATCGGATGCGTGGACCGACGCGACCGCGGGCGGGGGTCGAGCGCTGGTTTGGGGTTGTCGGTTGTGACGGACCACCGGCCGGACTCACCGGGTGAGTCCGATCAAGTCGTCCGGTCAGTCGCGCAAAACCGTGGGTTTCTTCCCAACGGCCACATTTCATGGTGAGGGGTATTTATACCCCCTTGACGCCCTCTTGCTCTCTCTTGGTCATTTGAATCATTCCTAACAAGCTAGAGCAAGCAAGCAAGCCTCCTCCTCTCTCATTCTTGATTTGAGCTTCATTCTTGAGAGAAGAGTTGATCCAAGTGCATTTGCATCGAGTTCTTGCATCTAGAGGCACTTGAGGATCGTTGTGAGCCGGGTGGGTTTCCCCGTTTCTCTTGGAGACACCGCTCCTAGCCGGCTTGGTGATTTGGTGGAGTTGTTGGCAAGAAGAGGAGATTGTTTCTTGGCCACCTCCGGGTGAAATTGTGAGAGGATCACGCACTCCTCGTCGGGAAGACAAAGTGCAAGGAATACATTGCTCGTGTCTTGGGTACCTCACTTGTGAGTGGTGTGTTGAGGCTAGCAAGGGCACCGCCCAGCTCAAACACCATTCTTGTGTTGGTCGGCACAAACCGAGACTAGCTTGTCGGTGTACAAGTAAACTCCGGGTGAACAAATCGACTTGTTCATTGTCTCGGTGATTGGCTCATCATCTTGTGTTGATTGATTGTTCATCTACTTCCCGGTGATTGGTTCATTGCCTCTACGAGTTGGTATATTGCTCTCACACTTGTATTTACATTCCTAGTTTATATTGTGTAGAGAGCTAGCACTTGCCTTGTGTAGTTGTTCTTGCTAGCATAAGGACCATATTAGGATTGCTCACTAGATAGAGTAGTGACATAGACTTTGTGTGACTTAGAGATCATAGAAATATTTAGTCTTATCACTAGAAGGCTTGCAAGACCACTAGAGCTAGCGCAAACCGCATTATCGCCTTTTGTTATACTAATCGGTTTGTTTAGTTGAGTTTGTAGAAATTTTTATAGGCTATTCACCCCCCCCTATCCATCTAGGACCTTACACACGAGGGATGCCACGCAGGCCAAAACCGCCCTCCAAAACAGCCCAGGGGGTTAATTAAACCGATTTCAAAGTTTAATGTGTAGGAAAACCGATTTTGTAGAATGGGTTACTAAGTATTCTAGTGCCCAAAGTACAGGGGGTTATCTAGACTTTTTCCGAATTTTAAATGATTATGCACATCGGCTAACTTTAAACTGGTCTAGATTTCATTTTTACCTCCTCAAAGTGGCCCGACGCTAGCACTAAAAAAGAGGCCGATGGTGCAAGGGCCGAGGACGAGGCCGACGTGGCTAGATGGGGGCTACGTGGCTAGAGGAGACCACTACGGACCAGCCATTTGTCCATCGCACCCGTGCCACCCCGCGAGCCTTTTCGGGACCCAAACACGACCGAGCAAACAGCCCATTCTCGTGCTTAGGACCGGCTAAACATGTGAACCTCGTGCCATCCATCTAAACAATACCCCGCATCATGGTTGTGAGCATGATGAGGTCGAGCCGCGCCGCGCCGACGGCTGCCCTCTCCGATCACTTCTATTCTAGCCGTGCTCATCCACGGTCCATCTTGGTCCATCTTTGTTGGTGACTTTCGTCACCGCGGGTGGGTTCCACGGCTACCGCGGCGCATCGCCCGATGCAACTCGACCCGACTGTGGAAACTTCGATCGGTTGAAAGAAAATGAGGTGGGGGCTTGGCGTAGAGTTGTGTAAGGACCTTGATGTCGCCTCTAGAGGCCTACAGGGGGGCGGGTGAATAGGCCTGCACCTTAAAATCACTGTAAAAACAAACTCGAAAGCAGTTTGGGAACAACGCCACGGGGCAATCGCCGCCTCCCGCTGGGCATCGTCTGTCATACGTAATCGCCTCGCCTTCGTGCGGCATCGCCTGTCGTCTGCGCGGCACTGCCTCGGCCAAGACGGCACCGCCTCGCCTCGCGGCAAACAAACACAAACCGCAGTTTGAAATCTAAGCAACGAAACTTAGATCGAGTGAATATCCCAAGTTCCCGCACACAAATATATCACATATATCCAATAGAATGTGCCAGAACTCCTCAACAAAGTAGATCGGGATGAAACCCTAGCTCACAAGAATAATATGCAAGAATGTAAATAGCACACGTGAGACAAGGATTTTTCCCGTGGTTCACCGTCGCCACAAAGGCCGGGTTACGCCCACGTTGTTGAGGTATCCACAAAAGGATTGGGATTCGCCACACAAGCTGCCCCTTCCCTCGTTCTCAAGTCAAGGGAGTGAACCCTTGAGATGAGGGGTGATTTTCTTGATTTTGAGTGAGGTTACAAACCTCCCAAGGCTCGCCACACGAAGAGGCAAGCTCAAGGGCGACGCCTAGCCGCCTAGGAGCAAGCTCCAAGAGGAAAGAACCCTAGGTTCCGCCAAACGTGAACCAAATGCTCTTTCAAGTTGGGGAAGTAGTAGATCCGGCCTCCACAAGCAGTTTGTTGCCTTTTCCCTCAAGATTTGATGGTGGAATCGAAATCTTGGCTTGGGGAAGGAGGAGCAACAATGGAGGAGTGAGAGAGAGCAAGAGGTCCGTTTTCCGGGCCGCCGCCGTGAGGTAGGAGATGAAGTGAGCCGATGACCGTTGTGGGAGGGGTAGGAATGGTATTTATACCCGACCGGGCCCAACGGCCGGATTGCGCGCACAATCGCCGCATTTAACACGCGGCACCGCTGCAGCTGCTGCATCACGCCACTTTACGCCGCTGCACCGCCGCGCCGTAATGTAAACAAAGTGTAAAAAGTGTCTCTACCGTCTGCTTTTGGCCGTGAGGTGATGTTTTTGGCCGAAGCCGAGGTTTGAGCATTTAGTTCACATGTAGCCAAAGGTCCTAGGATCCCTCTTAATAGTACGGCATGTCCTAAACTCAAGATTCAAAACATAAATGAAATTAAACCTCCATGAGTCAGGTTGCCATCCGTTGCACTTGAAGGTTCCATCAACCTCGTACATCATCCTCTATCATCTTTGTCTCATCTCTTAGAGCAAATATATCTTGTGCATGTGGCTTGAACCATTTCCACAAATATGAGTTCACCTCCATGGCTTCAAGTCACTCACACTAATGATTTGATCATCAACACAATATGACTCCTCATAGCTTGATTAGTTCCTCGACTAAATGCAAGTACTCTCTTCTTCACCTTAGCCATGGTACCTCGGTCCCAAGCCAACGCTTGCCCTTCACCTTCGCTTAGTACCTCAAGCCCTTTCCTTGCTATCTTCACCTTATCAAGATACACTCAAGTCACATCATATCAAGCAACCATTGAATAACTATTTCTTCAATATTATGATCCTTGCTTGATTATCTTCTAGATATGAATGTATATCAATCAAGCTTGGTTTGACTCACATAGAGACATACATGGATCAACATCAATATGGTCAAACCAATTCACGGTTCCTTGTATCATATCCATTTTGGCTTGACACTCCAAACACTTACTTCAATCTTCTATTCATGGAAAGCAAGCCATTATAGAGACCGATCCAAGATCATCAACTCATGTCTCATTTGTCGTTTGCCAAACATGCTTGCTCTCACATGATGCTATGATATCCCACAACATATAAGCCATTTCATTGATTCCATTTGCATTGTTGTCTTTTGCTTGAACTAGATTGTTTCCATAATCTTCCAATACAACAATACACAATTTTGCCTTTGCTTCAACACTATGTGAAATACCATCAAGTTTGCCTTGTTGAACCTTGGATATACTTGTTAATACACAATTCACAAGTATATGCAATAGACTTAGTTTCCCTGTTCAACACTTAGCAAACTTATTAGACCTTTAATTATGTTGTCATTCAATTCACCAAAACCCACAAAAGGGCTAGATGCACTTTCAATCTCCCCCTTTTTGGTGATTGATGACAACACAATTAAAGCTTACAAGAGATTGATATACATTAAGATTTTGAATCCTTTGATATAGTGAGCTCCCCCTAAATGTGTGCATTGAAGGAATTCAAATTTTGGCCTCAAATGCCAAATGCACATATTTAAGAAGAAGTGTGGGAACTCTCCTATATCTTAGCATCCATGGGGTGCAAGGTGTCACATGATAACCGTGATGCTCATGACAGTTCATGCACTCAGGAAATAAATAATCCACCATACAAGGCATGAAAGTCACACACTAGCATAAATTGTCCTTAGAGAGCAAAAATTTAAGCTATCATCCTTGCACATACCACAAAAATTTTGAAAAAATCTTACATGCCTCTCCTTTACCCCTTTAAATCCCTTTAAATCCACATATCAATCTCACTTTAATATTTCTCCCCTTTGGCATTAATCTCCAAAAAGGATCTCTCCAAAAAAAGGAAGAAATATGATGGTAGACAAGTGAGAGCAAGAGTAGGTCAAGGTTTAGCATATAGGATTTCTCTCCTAGCATTTCTACCAAACAAAGTATGCAACGCTTTAAGTCAAGATGCTTGAGAAGTTAGTATATTTAGCTCATATCTCACTAAGATGACATTCAACATGAGACTAACTCATGACATCACCACTAGAGGTATCAACCAAATATCTACTGAGATCTCTAATCTCCACCATAAGAACAAACTCATGATGTGACTCAAAATATTGCATACACATGCACACACTAGCATGTAAGGGCCTAGATGCACAAAGGTAATGCAAGAGTTCATGGAGCGATATACCTTTGTTCTAAGCCTCACAATCTCCACCATGAAGATGATTTCAATACTTAGATTTAGTGCTTTGATGGGACAAGTACTTCTTTATGCAAGAGTTTCATTTGTGCCCATCTCTCATCATCATCATCTTCAAGGAGAGATAACCCAAACTTGTGCTTGATCTCAATTGAAAGTCCATTGCTAACTCTTGTTGTCATATTGAGATACTAGCTGAAGACATATTCCTTGATATACCAGATTTAAAGATTGTCCATGAATACCAATTGAAATATGATCTTCATATTTTTGACACCACTTGAAAAGAGTCTTCATATGGCTTTTCGGAAGGTTTGCAATGTTTTGGTTGTCAACAGATAGCTCAGGGGCCATAGAATGAGTATATATGCACCCATAACCAAAACTAGTCATTAGAGTTCAAAACCAGTTGTCATGACCTGTCCAGTGCGGCACGCTGCCCATTTGTGTGGCACCGCCGCAGCTCACAGAGACAAAGACAGTCACCTCACCGAAAATGCCATAACTTTTCACTCCGAACTCGATTTCAGTGATCTTGGACTTTCGAAAGCTTATCACGAGAGCTATCCATACCAACTAATGGCAAGCCCAAAGATCAACAAGTTCAAGTGTTGTTTTATTGAAAGTATCTTCACAAGTTGATGCCAATTGAAATGAATGCTCATATCTCATAGTATCACCTAGAAAAGGCTCACAAAGACAAGAGATAGCATTAAATTGCACAAGCTAGAGTTTCACAACAAGTGACTCTTTGGATGTGGACGGCATGGTGAGTCACTAATTGTAAAACCTCATAACATAGACTAAATTCCCCCTTGTTGATAGTGCATACATATATATGTGGAAGGCAAGAACACATGCACTTTCGGTCAATTAAGTCCAAATAAGGAAATTTAAGCTATATTATGGAGAGTAGCTACTAAAAATGTAAAATTGCAATCCAAATGAATATGAGAGACAACTTTACCAATTTGGATTGAATTAAGGTAGCATACTCAGGAGAAACTCATTCTCACCATGAGACTACACAAATCACTAGAAGAAAAGGTTAGTCTCAAAAGACACAAGGCATAGGATGGGCTCCCCCTCAATATGTGCATCAAGTAATTGAATTACTTGTGAAGTGCACTTGAATCGGTTTAAGAGTCTAGAGGAGTTCATCCTATATCTTGGTCAAGGCACAATAAATTTGCAATAATTGAAATTATGCCAAGAGTACATACCACCACCAAGGTAGACAGGTCACCACATTGATATGACCATTATGAGTGAGATTTCAAATGATTTGGATAGCCATAGTTCTCACTTGATGAAATATGGTGAATTAGAGCACTCACGATCATCCAAGCTCCATATATTAGATTCCTAGTTCTTTCTTTACCTAAAAAGCAGCCCACATAGAGAGCAAAAGGTAAAATTCATGAACTTTGCAAAATATGAACTAGGAGTTACCACTCTTTGTAGACCAGATCCTGGGTGATCAAAGGGATGGATCATGTGCACTTGATGAGCTCTAGAGAGGAGAAATAGCAATGAAAGTCCACTCTTCAATTATTTTCTCCAACTCATCCAAATCTTGTTCCACTTGAGGATTGGGGCATTTAACATTTAAACTGGGAGCACTTGGTTTATAAAGACCGAGACCTCCAAGAATAACTGTGAGACACCTAGAGATTTCACAGAACTATCCATCCTCCTTTTGCACATGTGTTGGATCCGCACATCATATCCTTAGAAAAAATCAATAATCACACAAGATTTAGGCTAAGCCCCCCTAAATTTCTGCAGATACAAGAGTACACAAAGTCCACTTGTGCATATTAACAATTTGTGATCAAGGGAGAGTTTTGCACTATACTTCAATTGATTTCGACTTCTTCAAGTTGCTTGTAATCCAATAGTTTCAAATTTGATTTCAGTTGCCCTTAATTGATTTGCAGCATGTACCAATTGATTGTACCTCATTGCTGCTACATGTAATCGCTGAAAACAACTAATTTCAACTAGTTTGAACTGATTTGATCTGGCTGGCTCTCGAGAATCTTCACTGATTACTTCTTATTCCAACTAGTTGCAATTACTTGCTCTTGCTTGTACTCCGATTGCAACTCGCGTTTGCATCCTTGTGTGAGTTATTTTCTTCCATTGAATCTCCTTTAGATCAAACTGATGCTTCTCAATTTTTAATGTATCTTCATGACTAATTTGAATCCATGTTTAGGGCCTCCCCCTACATCCATGCCCGACTACACTGTGTGGAGCCGGCACCACAGCAGCTTTGGGGTGCGGCACAGCTTTTTACTTGTCCAAATCAAGTCAACTTGATATTTTTACTTTCATAGAAACTCTTTTTGATCAACCCGAAGCTTCATAATTGTAATGAATCTTTCATGACCAACTAGAGAGCCAACTGAATCTTGTTGCCACAATTCATTCCAATTTCATTCAGCCAAAATTTCAGATTCTGTCATCCTTAGAGAAACATACATATCTCTCGACTACTAGATCAATATGCATGAAATTTGGTAGAGACCTTCATCTATGAGTTCTCTAACTGCTGTATAAATTTTAGCTCATTTGAACTGCATTTGGTCGGCCAAAAGCATTGTTCTACCAAAAGTGTTCAAGTCTGAAACTGCAAGACCGTTGAAGCCGATGAACCCAACTTAAGACTGATTTTCTTCCAAACCAATTGTCATGCCAATTGTACAACAACAAGTACTATTTATATATACCATGCTCACAAAGTTTCAGGTCAAATCATCGGGTCTTTGATCTTCCAAATTCATGCTTGAATCTTTTTGTCAACACAGATTCCCAATTTCTGGACAGATTTGATGATTCACTTCATTTCTCTTCTTCTTGTCCTATCTTGAGGTGGATTTGGTTGAAATTACTCACAAGATGTTATATCCATTCAGTCCTCTTATCAAACCTTGTAATCTTGTGAATTCTTCTAATATAACTTATCCAACTCAACCTTGAGCTTGACTTAATTCAAACTCAGAATTTTGATCAATGTGGTCGCTAGCACATCATCTTACTTTAGGTGAAGAGTAACCTTCAAGCTTGTGATATATCCAATTAGATAAGCACAACCTCCACTTGATACTTTTTTTATGAATAAGCTCAAACACAAGAGGTCATTAGTAACACAAGCACTAGCTTCTCATTTAGTAACCCTTTATATGTGTTGAAGGCAAGTGGGTCACTAAATGGAGAAACCTCATAACATGGACTAAATCTCCCTTAAAGGCTCATGCATATTCTTTTGAGTGGAATGGAGATGTGAATACGCATGGTTGGTCATTTAAGTCCAAAGGGAAGATTTAAGCCATATTATGGTGAGTGGCTAACATAGACAAATCAACTTCCAAATTTACTAGAGAGAAAATACATCACATGGTTTTGGATAGATGACCTTCATATGATAGCACACTCCATTTGAGAAACACATTCTCATATAGTGAGACTACATAAATCACTTAGAGAAAAGATTAGTCTCACAACTCTAGTCATAGAGTAAATTCCCTTTTGATAAGTGCTCTAAGTATTTGAATTTCTTACATAGCACTTTGTTCATTTAAGAACTTGGGATTTTCACTCTATGTCTAGGTCATGGTAGCAATAGAATAACGAAAATGAAATATGCATGCCAAGAGATACTCACAACCATTTGTACTATGTAGATGCCCATGATATGAAAATGAAAATTTGGCAATCTACCATATGATAAGATTCCATCAAGTAGAAAGGTCTTGAGTTATGAGTGATCAATGTCTTTACTTTACTTGAGCATGATTTTTCATTCTTGGCCTTCTTGAAATTTACTTGTATTCTTCAATGTGAAAACCAAGACTCCAAATCCTTCAAACCAACTCATAGTATGCATGAATGAAGAACAACTTTCTTCAACTTGAGATTCTTGATTTGAAGTCCATGAAGAAGCTCAAGTCATCTATATTGCTTGGTGCAGATGATCAATTCAGTTTCAATCATAATCTTCTCTTTTCCATGATCAATAACCAATAAAAATCCTCAAGTGCTTCATTTACCAAAGTGGCTACACAAGACACAAAGGTGTAATTTTTTGAACATAACTTGCACTTGAGATTTAGTTGTCACCACCCTTCTTGAAAGTAATCACTTTTGCTCATATGAAAGTTGCGTGCTTTGTCCATGAACCTGGAGAGGAATCGCTTGTTCTTGTGTCTTCACAGCGCG
This sequence comes from Hyparrhenia diplandra, assembly GCA_015847255.1. Lineage (NCBI taxonomy): Eukaryota > Viridiplantae > Streptophyta > Magnoliopsida > Poales > Poaceae > Hyparrhenia > Hyparrhenia diplandra. The sequence goes on from JADLZK010009077.1 coordinate 29,754, forward strand.
CACCTTTGCCGCTCTCGAAGATCGCCAAGATCGCAATGTTGCAAAGAGAGGTCAGTAGATGCACTACATCAGAGTTGTCAGCAGAATTTTGGTGCAGCAACAACTTGAGGATCCTCCACTTCATTTGGTGAGATCATCTCAACCATTTAAGCTTCCTTAAGTGTCAACTCACCACCATTATCAAGATTTGATCAGTTCATCGAAAATGGACCACTTCACCGAAAAAACAGTACCACTTTTAGTGAAAATCGAGCAAAGTGGAAGAACCATTCATAACTTTTGATTCCCAAAGGCTATGAAGGTCAATGAGCACTTGTTGGAAAGCTTATGAAGTCTAGTTTCCAATACCACCATTGCTGATCTGTTTACAGACTCGGTTATGGCTGCACACCCATTTTAGTACAGACTGGTCAGAATGTTTGTAGTCTGCTATATGCCCAACTTCAAGTGCAAAACTGTATCAATCTACAATATTCCTTGGTACATGCTGCACATGGTATGAAAGCTTATCAAGTTAACTTTCAAACCCAACAAACGGATTGTCATTTGCACTTCCCAAGATAGAGTTATGACCAGATCAATACAGCATCTGCACTGAAGGACCAATCAGCAACACAAGGTGGTTCTTCAATACCTACAACACGAATAAGATCTTGCTCTACTAGAGAGCCATTAAAAGCATCATAGGGCAAATGATTCATTTAAACTTAAAGCACTCTAGCCACTCCTAATAATTCACAAACACACATATATTTGTGAGCTACTAGAGACTACACAAGTCAAAAGGCTAGGTAAGAAGGGTTAGGTACTAGTTACCGAGGTGAATATGAAGTTTGAGATATTTCCATTGATTCATCTTCGGGTCAACCATATAAGAGAATATAATATAAATTGATTGATAGCTTGAGTGAATATTTTCAGTTGACTTGCTCAAGCACCCCGAAGCTTCATATCACCTCCAAGTACCTACAACACTTATCAAGCATAACTTGGTGGTACCCAAACCAAGTTGGGTCCATCAAGGTTAGTCACAAGAGACTTAGGCACCCAAATGGCCTTTGTGCTAGCACGTGGTGAACCAATCACCTCTCTAGCACAAGTGTCATTTTTGGGCGTTACTAAGCATATTTGAATTAATTGACAAGTTGAGCTTAGGAGTGTTACCCATGGGACAATCCTTACTTAAATGTCCCTTTCCTCTACAAGTGTAGCATAGGCGGCTCTTGTTCTTGTTAGCCTTCTCTTTTTGCATTTTGCTTGCTACCTTGTTGATGAGCCTCTTTCTTGATGATGACAAGCCTTCACTTTTCTTGTTTGGACATGAATTAATTTCATGTCCTTTCTCATTGCATCCATAACACTTCTTGCCTTTTGGAAGTGTGGCTTGGTCATCAACCTTGTTGGAACACGTAGAGGCATTGTGTCCCATGTTGGAGTACTTAGCACGAGCCATCTTCTTCTTCTTTTGGATCTTGCTCATGCCCCTCCTTACTTTCCTCAAGATGCAATCTTTGACATAGTGACCCTCTTTCTTGCACTTGAAGCGGGTGATGAGAGTCTTCTTTGATTGATGTTGCACCTTGCCGGTCTTGGGATCTTTGCTATCATGCCATGGCATCTTTGTTATGAGCTTAGTCCGATCGTGAGACGCATTGATAGCCTTCCCATTTTTTATGGGCGGCTGCATCGCCGCTTTTGGGTGCGTGCACCGCCGCTGTCTTGCAGTCGAACTATACCAATCCGCTTCCTTCCTCTCAAACCGCACACACTCGAGCCATTCACCATTTCTGCATTGTTGTCTTGAGAAGGTTGAGCATTGCATTTCCCTTCCAACCGAATCAAGTCCCTTTTAGCCTTTCAACCTCTTCCTTGAGCTCTTCATTTTCTTTTAGTGATGGAATCATCACAAGTTTCTACAAGTACATGCTCACCGGAAGGTTGGCTTGCATTTGTATTGGTCTCTTTTGTGTGCCCGAGCTCATCATTGATCATTTCATTGAGCCTAGCAATCTCTCCTTTCTCATAGCTTCCATATCAACAAGGTTAGTGGCATAAACATTCAAATCAAGATTAAAGCATTTTCCACAACCTTGGCTAGTGGAGGGAGTAGAGGTGTCCTTTTGCCTTAGAGGGTCGTGGAGGTGCTCTCCCTAAGATGACTATATTGCAACTCAATCTCCTTGTGCTTTTCAACTAAGACACAATACTTGTCATTGAGTGCAATATTAGCCTTCGTTGTGAGAACATGTTCTCTTTGCTCTTCGGCCAAAGCCTTGTGCAAGGAGTCCACCTCGCTTCCCTTTAATGCAAGAGCTTCCTTTGCACCAATATACATCTTTTTCTAACTTAGTTAGATTGTCATCACTATTGGCTAGCTCAGCTTGAACACTCTCTAAATCCTTCATTAGCTGAGAGATGAAGAGTTTGGTCTTAGGATCTAAATTTTTAATAGCATCATCGATTTCTTCATCACTAGATACATCATCACTAGAGCTATCACTAAGATCACTACTAGAGATGTCACTAGGAGGTGGAGGAGGTTTGGCTTTTGATTTTACCTTCTCTCCTTTTGCCATGAGGCACACATGAGATGTGTCATAGAGAGTTGTGCCTCTAGGTGAGGTGGATTCATCATTTGGCCTCCACCGATCACAAGCTTCTTCTTCCTTCAAAATGTTAGTCTCACAAGAACTAGAGGAAGTAGAAGTACCACATGTAAAAACATTGTTCTCACCAACCATTTCATTACCATCCATTAAGTCATGTGTTGGTGAGGAAGTGGTTGTGGCATGATCAATTATGCCTTTTGGGAGAATCACTTGAGGCTCATCATTTGTTGGTGAAGTTGAGCACTCCTCAAGTGGTTCCTCCAATGAGAGCTCCTTCTCATCATATTTGGACATGTCATATCTTTCTTTGAGCGTGGTCCAAATGATATGAGCATCATCAAGAGGTTCACCATCTCCAAATATGACAAAGATCAAATACATCTTCACCAAAGCACTAAATAAAACGTTAGAAGCTTGAGCATTGTATTGGAAGCATTTCACTTCCTCTCTAGATAGATGCTCCAAATCATCACTAGGAGGTGAAATGCTCACATCTACATCTGCTTCTATATGAGGACCCATGGCCCTAAAAATATCAAGCACACTAGCGACCAAGATGCATAGTTTGAGCCATCGAAAAGTAAAAGTTCTAGAGATACCTCCTCACTAGTCGACATCTTTCTCTCTCAAGGCGGTTAAGCCGAAATTGAGAGCCTAGCTCGATACCACTTGTAAGGACCTTGATGTCGCCTAGGAGGCCTAGAGGGGGGGGGGTGAATAGGCCCGTACCTTAAAATCACCTGTAAAAACAAACTCGGCGTTTGGGAACAACGCGCGCACCGCCGCGCCTCCCGCTGCATCGCTTCGTCAAGGCTGCCGCCTCGCCTTCGGCATCGCTGTCCGCGGCATCAAGCCGCTTTTTCGCGCGCACACCGCACTGCCTCGCTGGTGACAAACACAAATCGCAGTTTGAAATCTAAGCAACGAAACTTAGATCGAAAGTGAATATCCTAAGTTCCCGCACACAAATATATCACATATATCCAATAGAATGTGCTGGGAACTCCTCAACAAAAGTAGATCGGGATGAAACCCTAGCTCACAAGAATAATATGCAAGAATGTAAATAGCACGCGCGGAGACAAGGATTTTTCCCCGTGGTTCACCGTCGCCACAAAGGCCGGGTTACGCCCACGTTGTTGAGGTATCCACAAAAGGATTGGGATTCGCCACACAAGCCGCTCCCTTCCCTCGTTCTCAAGTCAAGGGAGTGAACCCTTGAGATGAGGGGTGATTTTCTTGATTTTTGAGTGAGGTTACAAACCTCCCAAGGCTGCCACACGAAGAGGCAAGCTCAAGGGCGACGCCTAGCCGTCTAGGAGCAAGCTCCAAGAGGAAAGAACCCTAGGGTTCCGGCCAAACGTGAACCAAATGCTCTTTCAAGTTGGGAAAGTAGTAGATCCGGCCTCCACAAGCAGTTTGTTGCCTTTTCCCTCAAGATTTGATGGTGGAATCGAAATCTTGGCTTGGGGGGAAGGAGGAGCAACAATGGAGGAGTGAGAGAGAGCAAGAGGTCTGCGTTTTTTTCCGGGCTTGCCGTGAGGTAGGAGATGAAGTGAGCCGATGACCGTTGTGGGAGGGGTAGGAATGGTATTTATACCCGACCGGGCCCAATCGGATTGCGCGGCATCGCCGCACCTAACACGCTGATCTGCACTGCCGCCTCGCTGCTGCAGCTTCACTTACGCTGCATAATTGCCCGCCAGAACAAAGAAAGTGTAAAAAGTGTCTCTCGGCCGTCTGCTTTTGGCCGTGGAGGTGATGTTTTGGCTGAGCCGGGAGGTTTGAGCATTTAGTTCACATGTAGCCAAAGGTCCTAGGATCCCTCTTAATAGTACGGCATGTCCTAAACTCAAGATTCAAAACATAAATGAAATTAAACCTCCATGAGTCTCGGGTTGCCATCCGTTGCACTTGAAGGTTCCATCAACCCGTACATCATCCTCTATCATCTTTTTGTCTCATCTCTTAGAGCAAAATATATCTTGTGCATGTGGCTTGAACCATTTCCACAAATATGAGTTCACCTCCATGGCTTCAAGTCACTCACACTAATGATTTGATCATCAACACAATATGACTCCTCATAGCTTGATTAGTTCCTCGACTAAATGCAAGTACTCTCTCTTCTTCACCTTAGCCATGGTACCTCTGGTCCCAAGCCAACGCTTGCCCTTCACCTTCGCTTAGTACCCGAAGCCCTTTCCTTGCTATCTTCACCTTATCAAGATACACTCAAGTCACATCATATCAAGCAACCATTGAATAACTATTTCTTCAATATTATGATCCTTGCTTGATTATCTTCTAGATATGAATGTATATCAATCAAGCTTCCGGTTTGACTCACATAGAGACATACATGGATCAACATCAATATGGTCAAGCCAATTCACGGTTCCTTGTATCATATCCATTTTGGCTTGACACTCCAAACACTTACTTCAATCTTCTATTCATGGAAAGCAAGCCATTATAGAGACCGATCAAGATCATCAACTCATGTCTCATTTGTCGCTTGCCAAACATGCTTGCTCTCACATGATGCTATGATATCCCACAACATATAAGCCATTTCATTGATTCCATTTGCATTGTTGTCTTTTGCTTGAACTAGATTGTTTCCATAATCTTCCAATACAACAATACACAATTTTGCCTTTGCTTCAACACTATGTGAAATACCATCAAGTTTGCCTTGTTGAACCTTGGATATACTTGTTAATACACAATTCACAAGTATATGCAATAGACTTAGTTTCTGCTCAACACTTAGCAAACTTATTAGACCTTTAATTATGTTGTCATTCAATTCACCAAAACCCACAAAAAGGGCTAGATGCACTTTCAAGTTGAAGGGCCGAGCGCCGAGGCGTGTGCCCGCGTCCCGGCCGCAGGCGCGCTCAGGTGTCGACACTGATCAATGTCCTCGACGAGAACTAGCCTGGATCTACGCTACGAATGGAAGAACTTGAAGATAGAAATGCAAGAATGTAAAATAAACTTGCAAAACCAAGGAAACCGAATGTAATCAAGAATGGATGTTACGTTCATCGATGTCGCTCCGCCCAACCGCCCTCTCCACCATATAGGTGGCCAAGTCAATTACAAGGCCAGCGGCCCAACCGGGCGTAATGCCAAAACTAGAAACAACGGCCACGGCCCGCTAAGCAAAGTACTAGCCACTCGATGATCCCGTTTGTCCGAACCGGTGCGGTGCTCCGGCCATCATCCCGACATTGCCTCCCCTCGAAGGCGGCTTGACCCCAAGCCGCACTTGAAGGATACCGCGCTCGGATCATCAACTTTGCTCCCATGTCTTGACATAATCCGGCAATGTCGTCCATTGTACTTGAATTTGACAAATTGCCGATGCTCCTTTCTTGATACATCTCTCGCCTCGACAAACCCGTAATGGCTGAACCACGATTTCGGATCATCAGGAAAACCCTCAATTTCCTGCTCCACAACTAGAATGAAGGTGGTACATGTTTCTTGAGTGGGATACATGTACTACTGGATGAATCTTTGCTCCAGCTGGTAATGCCAGTTTGTATGCCACTTGCCCAATTTTCTTCAAGATCTCAAATGGACCAAAGAATTTGTAGCTCAATTTCCGATTCTTTGCGTGGAGCAACTGAAGTCGAATATAGGGTTGGAGCTTCAAATACACCATGTCCCCCACCTCAAATTCTCTTTCACTTCTTTGTTTGTCACAAAATGCTTCATCCTTCTCGCGTGCCTTAAGCACATGGTGCTTGATCACATCAGCCACCAAATTCCTTTCTAACATCCATTGCTCCAGTTCAGCAGAATGGTAATGAATTGCAGAACTTACTCCCAAATGTCTCGGAGTGTACCCAAACATTGCTTCAAATGGTGTCATTGTCGATCTTGTATGATATGTTGTATTGTACCAATATTGAGCTACTGGTAACCATTGACTCCATTTCTTAGGGCAAGCATTCACAGTACATCTAAGAAAACCTTCTAAGCACTGATTTAATCTTTCAGTTTGGCCATCTGTCTGGGGATGGTGTGATGTGCTCAACATTAACTGAACATCAGCCAATTTAAACAATTCATCCCAGACATTGCTAGTAAAGACTGGATCCCTATCTGACACCATCTTCTCAGGCAATCCATGAATTTTATAAATGTGATCTAAGAACAGTTGAGCCACCTCTAGAGCAGTATAAAGGTGAGATAAAGGAAGAAAGTGACCATACTTGGTGAATTTGTCAATGATGACCAATATGGTGTCATATCTCTGAGATTTTGGTAATCCTTCCACAAAATCCATGCAGATAATCTTCCGTGCTTGGTCAGTGCATCGGTAATGGCTGCAATAGTCCAGGTGACTTAGCATGATCCACTTTAGCTTGCTGACATATAGCACACTGCTTGATATATTGAGCAATATCTTCTTTCATTCTTGGCCAAATGAAAATTTTCTTGGTTCTGTGATAAGTTGCTAATACCCCAGAATGTCCTCCCACTCCAGAACTATGGATGGCTTGCAAGACATGACTTTGTGCCAATTTATTAATACCCAGCCAGATTCTGCCATGTTGCCTGATCAACCCATCTTCCACAGTGAAACCCTTAGCCTGGGTACTCTCACTTACAGGATCTTTCAAGATTGCTACTGCCATAGGATCATCCTCATAACCTTCCTTAATCCTGTCAATCCACTCAACATATATTGATGAAATGGCACAGACTGTCTCCTCCTGATAGCATCTGGATAAAGCATCAGCTGCCAGATTAGTCTTTCCTTGTCGATATATAACCTTGAACTATAAATCCATGAGCTTATACAATGCCTTTTGTTGTATTTTTATGACCACCTTGTGCTCGCTAACTTTTGCAAACTCTTATGGTCGGGCTTTTGATCACAAATTCCATATGTTGAAGATAGGGTCTCCATTTCTCAATTGCGGAATGATGGCGGACATTCTTTTTTCATAAGCTGACAGAGATTGATTCTTCTTGCAAACAGCTTTGCTGAGGAAAGCAATTGGGTGGTTATCTTGAATCAGGACAGCCCCAAACCCTGTGTCATCGGCATCGATTTCAACACAAATGGTTTTGAGAAGTCAGGTAATGCTAACACTGGGGCTTCCATCAATTTTTGTTTGTTGCCGAAATGCTCGTTCAAATTTTGATCAATTCTTCATTCAAATCTATTATTCTTCTTCAGCAAATCAGATAATGGCCTACTGATCACTCCATAATGCTCAATGAATCTTCTATAATAGCCAGTGAGTCCCAAGAAACCCCTTAACTGTTTGAGAGTTTTTGGTACTGGCCATTGCTTGACTGCTTCAATCTTGCTGGGTTCAGTAGCAACCCCTTGAGCAGAAATTATATGTCCCAGATATTCCACAGCTTCTTGAGCAAATGAGCATTTTGACCTCTTTACATAGAACTGGTGAGTCCTCAAGATCGCGAGAACTTGCCGCAAAGACTGTATATGTTCCTCCAATGTGGCAGTATATATAAGAATGTCATCCATGAAGACTAGCACCCCTTTCCTGAGCAATTTGCTGAAGATATGATTCATGACACTCTGAAAAGTGGCAGGAGCATTTGTAAGCTCAAAGGGCATCACCAAGAACTCATATAATCCATTATGAGTCTTGAATGCAGTCTTATAGGTGTCTTGATATTCCACACAAATCTGGTGATACCCAGCTCTCAGGTCTAACTTTGTGAACCACTGTGAACCCTTTAATTCATCCAGCAATTCTTCTACCACAGGCATGGGATGCTTGTTTTTTACAGTTTGAGCATTCAACCTCCTATAGTCCACACAAAACCTCCATGTTCCATCTTTCTTCTTGACTAATAGAACAGGAGAAGCATAAGGGCTGGAGCTAGGTCTAATGATTCCATTCTGTAGCATTTCTTGCAGCTGCTTTTCAATTTCATCCTTCTACAGAGGAGAGTACTTATAGGGCCTTACATTGATAGGTTGAGCCCCAGGTACTAAATGAATCTTGTGGTTACATGGTCTTTGTGGAGGTAATGCTGTGGGTGTCTGAAATACATCCTCAAACTGAGTCATCAACTGTTGAATCTGTTGAGGAACTTCAGTTTCTTGCAAGCCGCCAACTCCTTTCGATTTCTTCTTGTGTGCTTAACTGCTGATTGTTATCATGTTTCCAAGCCACTTGTACACAATGAACTACAGCTTGACTTCTTAACAGGCCCTTCAATTTCTTCAACCCAATCTGCTGACATCCTCGATGCTCTTGGGTTATGCCTTGCAACTTAATTCTCTTGCCTTGATGAGTCACCTTCGTCTTCTTCTTTCCCCAGTGAACCCACATTGGGCTCACAGCTTCTAACCAGTCTTGCCCTAAGATCATATCAAAACTCTTAAGTGGCGTAATTCCGCATCGAGACAAATGTATTTCCCTGACAGTTCCAAGGCAGATTCTCTATCTTCTTATCACACACCATAGGACTCCCATCCGCCGCCACTAGTTGTAGAGGCTCACAATCAGTCACAGCGTGAGTCAACTTATTTGCTAGCTGGGTACTGATGAATGTTCCTACACTTCCTGAGTCCACCAATACCAGCACCTGCAATTTCCCAATCTGAGCACACAACTTCATAGTCTTCCTTTTATTTGTTGCCTGTATAGAAGGATTAACTGCTAAGACTGTTTCATCACAATCCTCCTCAGCTACATAGTCTTGCTCAGATTCACTATCCTCCAGAGCATCCAATATTTCCTCAATAACATGTAATGGAACTTGGGCTGGGCATTTATGATTCCTGACCCATTTGTCACCACATTTGAAGCAAAGGTTATTTTTCCTTCTGAACTCCTTGTAGCCGCTAACTTGTCATCTTGTTCCACCTTCTATCCCTTCTGCTTCTGCTGGTCTGTATCCATAACCTTGTTATTCTTGAAAAAGCCCTTGCCCAGGTCTCTCTGACTGCCTCTCATTCTTGCCTTGTTTAACTCCTCCTCTTGGATTAATGCCAGATTACAGGCTGCATCCACATTCTTGGGCTGATGTAAAATAATAACTCTTCTGATCTCATCCTTCAACCCAGCCACAAACCTTGTGACAAAGTATGTGTCATCATAACTTGCATTGTACAGCAGTAATCCATGAGCTAGCTTCCCAAATTCCTCCAAATACTCGGCTACTGATCCCCCCTGCTTCAATTGCTCAAACTGATTCAGCAGGATTTGGTATTGATTTCCATCAAACTTCATCATCACTTTGTCACACAACAACTCCCAATCCACCACCCTGCCTTTACTCTGAATAGTCTGAAGCCAAATTGCTGCTGGCCCTTTAAAGTTGAGGGCCGCGAATCTTGTCTTGAGGCTTGCATCCACAGCATACACCTCGAAGAAGGTCTCGCGATTATCGCGCTTTGAGAGACGAGGGTTAGTACCATCAAAGATTGGAAACTCCATTTTAGGAAAAGGTGGAGCACGCTGATAACTATGATCTCCATCTCTATTGTTTCTATCAGTATCGCGAGGTATGAACTGCATAGGTGGTGGTCTGAATGACATACCCTGATTGCCGTGATCGCGGTCGAATCCGTAGACTCCACCGCGGTCCCCGTTATGCCCCATGGGCCTGTCGTCGATGCCGTGCGTGGCGGCCGGCGGCGGAAGGGGAGCCACGTTGGTCCGCCCGGCTGGTGAATGCCGCGGTGGTTGATGGGCAAGCGGGTGCCTGCGCCCATTCTTTGGGAAGCGGAAGCTCGGGCGGTGGCGTCGACTGGCGTGGAGCAACGGCGTCGACCGGCCCGAGAATGGTGGAATCGACACCCGGCCGCGTGGCCCACTAACTCGCGGGCCGGAACGCCGCCGCTGAATCTGCGCCCGCCCGCAGCTGGAGGTAGGGAGCCGATGCCTGAAGATGAGGAGGTGGACCGCAGCCGCCGTAGTCGTACCCGCTTGGCGCCCGCCGCCGAGTCGTCTCGGCAGCGTTGAGCGGCGCCGATCAACCCATCCACCAACTCCGTCGACTTGCGCAATTTGTCGAGCGAGTCGGCGGTGGTGGTCTTCCATGCCTCCAATCGTCCAATTTGTCGGCGCCGACTTCATCATCGTCCGCCGAACGCCGAATCGCTTGGCGGTCGCGAACTGCTGGTTGAGATCATCCATCGTCTTCTCCGTGTCGATCTGAAACTTGGTCGGCCTCCGCTCGGCGCCGATATTCGCGTCGAGCACCTCCGACCGCTTGATGCGGAGCGGGCGGGAGTCGATACCAATTGTCGGGACGGATCAATGTCCCGGCGAGAACTAGCTGGATCTACGCTACGAATGGAAGAACTTGAAGATAGAAATGCAAGAACAGAAAATAAACTTGCAAACCAAGGAAACTGAATGTAACTGAAGAATGAATGTTCTGTTCATCGATGTCGTTCCGCCCAACCGCCCTCTCCACCATATAGGTGTCCAAGTCAATTACAAGGCCAACGGCCCAACCGGCGTAATGCCAAAACTAGAAACAACGGCCCACGGCCCGCTAAGCAAAGTACTAGCCACTCGATGATCCTGTTGTCTGAATCGGTGCAGTGCTCCCGGTCATCATCCTGACACTGTGCGGCCCGGCCTGAGCGGTGGCTGAGCAACAGAAACAACATTCGGTGGGCGATTCTTGCCTTCCGCCAACCACGCCCGGCCCCGGCGCCACTGTCTGTTTGCTTCTCACATCCAAGTACGGTGACGCCGAGCTGGCGGCCACGGGACGCGCCAGCTACCCTCAGCTACCGAAAGAGAGAAGCCACCTTTCGCTCCTCCTTTTTGGTTGGCACTAATTGCACCATTTCGTTCCTCCTGCTGATCGAGAAATCTGGCTCTGCAATAACAATTGCCGAAGAATCAGCAGAGCCATTTGTTCTGAAACAAAAAGGGATTCGCAAAACGAAGTTGCAGAGACCGACGACGTGGCGACGTTCGAGACAGGCGAGACGTGCTTGTCAAATATACTGGCGCCTCTCGCTTCCTGCCGAGCCTTTCCCTTCTGCCTGAAGAAACCCTTCTCCAACAAGATGTAGGACCATTCAGGAGATCATGATCGAGCTGTCAAGGGTCTTGACAATTGCAACCAGACCACATCGTACTTTCATATCAATCTATATGTACGACTACATTCAAACAAGACCTAATCGTAGTAAGTACAACATGGGGGATATAATGGTACTGTGATGAACATACTACCAAGACCAGTCGGTGTTCAGAATCGTCATGCCTACTGCATGCTCAGCTGCGTGCGGTGGCAAGGAAGTTCAGAAAGGCTACCAACGGCTGGACATTGGCAACGATTCTGAATTCGACGGATCAGTTTCTGAAGTTCAATAAAAAACAAAACTAGAAATTTTTGTATGTCTGAAATAGGTGAGCAACTGCCTTTTGCAATGCTTGCCAAAACTTGGTTCTTATGATTGGAAAGAAGTGCTAGTATGTCAGAACAGGCTTATTTAATTAACACTTTGGTGATACATCAATTTGCCCCCGCCAAGACAACCAGGAAAACAGTTGAGCTACGGCCGCCAGCCCCATCTGAAATGAATGAATTCTCAATTCTGCATGTGCATCGGATGAGAGATTGAGATCCAGCACTCAGTTGGGCTGCAACTGCAACTGCCGCTCGGGACGGACAGTAGGCACCGACATTGCACTAATCTACAGCGTTGGGCTTGGACCGGAGTTATTATAATCCAAAAATACTATAGTATTGTTGTAGTATTAATTAATAACAAAACCGGTTCAGTCATCACGCAAAAGAACTTCCACCGGCGTGGAAGGTGAGGAACGCGCTTCTTGGGCGGTCAGGCGCCCGGCGTCCCCTATTTGGCGATTGGGGGTGGGGAGGAAGGTTGGCAGTTCCGCCCAGTTCCGTGTACCGCGAGTCCGCGCCCAAAATTTCACGGACGCACCAAACCCGAGCCGAGGTGCCAAGAGGAACAAAGCCACACAAGCCACAGAAAGGAGTGCGAGGCGAGGACCGACACCGGGCAGGGGCAAGCGCGGCGACGGCGGAGGCAGCAGCAATGGCGGCGCTGCAGAGCTGGCGCAAGGCGTACGGCGCGCTGAAGGACACCACCACCGTCAGCCTCGCCAACCTCAACTCCGACTTCAAGGTCCGCCGTCGAATCCTCATTCACTCACTCACCCGCCCATGCTTTTCCCCCGATTTCGCGGGCGCCAAACCGGTCCAGTTCGTGCGCGTCGGTCGTGTGCTCGCTTTCGGATCTATGGCCGCAACTCCTGCACTGCACTGGGTTTATTGATTCTCTTCGGCGTGTGTGCGTGGTTTTTGTTTTCTCAGGATCTGGATGTCGCGATCGTGAGGGCTACCAACCACGTGGAGAGCCCGCCCAAGGAGCGCCACCTTCGCAGTACGTGGATTCCTCCCATGTTGTCCCTTTCCCCCTTTTTTTTTTTTTTTGCTTATTACAATTTAATTTTAGTAGCTAGCCGGATCGTCGAGTACCGTGGTTTCTCCGGTTTGAGTTTGCTGTCTGATGGTTTTTCGGTGCCGGTGTTGCAGAGATTGTGGTGGCGACGTCCATGGCGAGGCCACGGGCGGACGTTGCCTACTGCATCCACGCGCTTGCGCGGCGACTCGCCAAAACCAGGAACTGGATTGTAAGCACTGCTGCATTCCTGTTCAGATTATTTGATTTGTTCTGTGTATTCGTTGCCCTGATGGTTGCTTTAGCTGCTAAATTGGTGCCGATCTTGTAATGGTATTCGATGATCGATGATCGATGAACGATGAATCTCAAATGCAATTTCGATTGTTAAAAATATGATCACACATCTATAAAAAAAAAGTGATCACGCTGTGGAATTGAATGCAGACTAAATGCTCAATCGTCAAATGCCCAAGTTTCATGCTCAGTCAGTGAGGATGCAGTGCTATTGATTTGGGCACCTGAACCTTTGGTCATTGCACACTGGAGAGCTCGAGCTCATATGTTTAGTTACATAATACTCCCTCCGTTCCAAATTATAAGATGTTTTGGCTTTTCTAAATACATTTCTTTTTTTCTATGCAGCTAGTTATATACTAAGTCTAGATACATAGTAAAAGAAATGTATCTAGAAAAGCCAAAATGTCTTATAATTTGGAATGGAGGTAATAGTATATTATGTTGTGTGTCTGGAATTGTAATATAAATTAGACCTTTATTATCTGTGCTTTTTGTGGCTTGAGTGTATATGTACCAGTTAATTTGGATGTGGGAACAAAAACCAGAAAGAGTTGCAACTGAGGATTTTGTTATTTACTGCTGCAATCAAGATATTACACAGACAAGTTGAAATTTCTGTGCATAGCATAATAAGCTTGTTTACAAAAGCACAGTTGAAATTCTACATTTAACATAATTCTTCACCTTTTGTGGTCGCTTTTATTTGAACTTAGAATTGATGATTTAAATTGTGTGGTTCCTTCTTTTCTGTTGATTGTCTGAAGCATGTTTGACACGTTGTAGTGTTATGTCCTTGTATTAAACTCTTTTTTTTAATGACTTTTTTTTTTGTCTTGCTTGAATTGTATGATGGAGTTCAGTAGAGATGGCACAATCTGATGCTTGAATAGGTCTATTTTTTACAATGTTTTCTTCTTGTGTTATGCAGGTTGCTCTGAAGACATTTGTAGTGATCCATAGGCTTCTTCGGGAAGGTGATCCTGCATTCCGTGAAGATTTTCTAACATTTACTCAGAGAGTGCGGATTTTGCAGTTATCAAACTTCAAGGATGATTCCAGCCCAGTTGGTCTGTATTTCTTCAATTTAAATTTAACCTGATGTTTTATTTGGATCATTAAAATTCTTCCATGTTTCCTTCTAATCTATTGTCTTTATATTTCGGAATTATATCCAGCTTGGGATTATTCTTCATGGGTTCGCACATACGGGTTTATTTTTGGAGGAAAAACTAGAATGCTTCAGGGTCTTGAAGTATGACATTGAAGCTGAGCGTTTATCAAAGCAAGGTCAAGGACCTGAAAAGGTCTGGACTCTTACTTTTTATTTCATTTTATTACCACTTTACCAAAGCTGTGCAGTGTTATCCATTATTTGTGGCTATATTACTTGCTGGTGATACTTCAACATGTAATTAAACTTCTTTGTTTTCAGGGCCACAGTAGAACTAGGGAATTGAATTCTCAGGACTTGCTGGAGCAATTGCCAGCACTGCAGCAATTATTATATCGACTTATTGGCTGTCGGGTGATTCTCTCTTATCCTTGCAACAATTAAGTTGGATTAGTGAAAGAAACTGATTTTATAGATTTTTTTTTTTTTTGGGTCTGTATTTTTCTATTTTAACTAAGACAACATGGCACTGCTTTTCCTTTTTGTATTCAGGCAGAAGGAGCTGCAACTAACAATTATTTGGTGCAATATGCTCTAGCCCAGGTATGCTCTATATCTTGCACTTTATGACCTATTCAATGTATAATAGAGCAGTTCAATTCCTTCTTTGTAATAGTTTATTCTTAGATCTGGGGCATCTTACGCAATTTGAGTGAATCCTGCTTCTGTACAGGTTCTTAAAGAAAGCTTCAAAATTTATTGTGCAATAAATGATGGAATTATCAACCTTGTTGACAAGGTATATTAATCTTCAAAGAAGTAGGAATTTGTTATTTTGCACTGAGCTATTTCTAGTTATGCTTCCTGTTTCATGTTGGCTATCAAACAACTGTGCAGTTCTTTGAGATGCCAAAGCATGAAGCACTAAAAGCCCTTGACATTTACAGGAGGGCTGGCCAGCAGGTAACTGCCCTACACAGTAGTAATGTGCAAATGTATCTTAAATTGAAGATCAAGATGTAACAATTTTGTGTGCTTAGACACTTTGCTGCTATTTTTATCCACCAACATCTTTGATGCTTCAGGCTGAAACCTATCTGACTTCTATGAAAGTTGTCGGGGTTTAGAGCTCGCAAGAAATTTCCAGTTTCCCACTTTGAGGGAGGTGAGGTCGTTTGTCTCAGCATTCGCCATGAAATTTTTTTTCTACTATGTCAGATACTCAGATTTTATTTATCTTATTTTCAGCCACCACAAACATTCCTGTCAACCATGGAGGAGTATGTGAAGGAGGCTCCACGCATTATGATGCCAGTTACAGAGCCACTGGTTAGTTCCTGGGTTCTAATAAACCATTTGGATTTTTGCATGACGCCTTTACATTTTATAACAAGTAATTGAGTAGGAGCCTCGACAGTGGTATTTGTGTGGTACTTGCTGTGCCTTGCATGTTAAAGTACCATATCACAACCAGTGGTGAAGATAGATCAAAGTAGAGGGGGAGGGGGTCTCTTGCCTTGTGGGTGCATATACATGTTCCACAGGGGTTGCATGTATGGTGAAAAATTAGATAACACCATTGTTTTAACATTTTTAGTGGGTACATTTGCGCCCCTCTAATCTCAATGTAGCTTGCACTGATCAAAACTTCATTCTTCTTTTATATCTAATGATAGCAAACTAGCTGTTGTTGGAAAATAGTTAACATCAATATTTGTGGCTGAATGAACAATTTCTCTTTTACTTTGAAATTTTATGATAATTGTGCCATCAGTATGAATGTCACACACTCTCTTTTGGGATATAAGTGATTACTGTCAAGTCAAGTTTATACCAGGCAATTTACTTATTGTGGAATGGATTCTTAAATACGGGCTATCCTTCTTATTTCATCAGGAGCTTCCTGAGCGACTTCTTCTGACATACAAACCAGAAGAAGAAGAAGAAGAAGAAGTTCGTGAGCCTGTTCCTACTGTAGAGGAGAAACTGCAAGTTGTTGAAGAACCTGCTCCAGTTCCTTCTTCCCAAATAGCTTCGCCTCCCAAGCCTGAGATTGCAGATACTGGTGATTTACTGGTAATAAGTATGAAAATGGTCATAAAGTGAGTGACATTAATGCTTTTGTGTTATAATCTAAATGTCATATTTTCTCATAGGGGTTAGGTGATTCAACCCCTACTGTGCCGGGCAATAGAGGAGAACAACGCTTTGGCCTTGGCAATTCTTCCGACAGGTAATTAATCAAATAGTTTTGTTATTAATTATATCATGTAGGTCTGAGAAGTGTATGCATGCATGCTGCAGGTGTTGATAATTCAACAACAACTACACAGCAAGATACAGGATTTGACCCAACAGGATGGGAACTTGCTCTTGTTACTACAAGCAGCAACATGACTCCACTGTCTATGGAGAGTAATTTGGTTTGTTTCTTAATCTTTCGTAATTTGGTTTGTTTCTTAATCTTTCATCGAGAATATCTACCTTTCAGCTGGTTGCTACAGTTTTTCCAAATCAAAGATTTTTAGACATGCTGTGCTGCTATTTACTCTGTTTCGTGCAACTTTGTTAAGCTCCTGTAGTTCCACTGTCAAGTTTAACTCATTTACTGGCTGAAAAGTGAAAACCAGTACGCTGGTATGCTGGTTCACTGCAGTTGAAACAGAGTAAATTATTCTATTTTACTAAGATGCAATCACAAAGAAAAGTAATTTTACTATTTTGTGGTAACCTCGTATAAATTATTCTATAGAGCACCTTTTGAGAAGCTGAATTTTACCTCCTCAATTGCTTGTGCCAACTGACAGCACCACATGTCATCGACGGAGACTCAATGAGGTTTCTGGAATTTTGTAGTGTGGATAAAACATCCAGAACATATAGGAACTAAGATGCTTCCAATCTCAAACGACTGAGACTGATGATTAATTCCCATCCACAGCCATTAGAAAAGCTTCTTATAATGTTCAGTTAATAATTGACAGTTCATATAATACTAGGGGAAATTTGGAATTCACAACTCCATTTCTTGTCATTTCATGAACTGTCAGGTGGCATGCATTGCCTCATTGATATTTGTTGCTACTTTTTCTATCTCATGGCATCATTACCATGGTCTGGAAATCATTGTATGGCTCAATTGATACTTTCTGCTTTATGCAACAGTCGTTTGGATTTTGTTAGAACTTGAAATCATTTCTGCTATCCAGAACATTGTGCTAGATTCTGTAGATGAAACCCTACCTATTTATAGATTCCTCTCCATTACTAAGAGAAACCTGTCCTGAGACACAGGAGTACAAATTGATGAACTATGACTACACAACTAATTTGTTCTGTGTAGTATTGTTTAGCTTTTATTATCAAAACCAGGATATGGTCTTTCTGTGTTCCAAAAAAAAAAGAATGTGCCTTTTGTAAATCTTACCCTCCCAAAACGCCGTGCTGTGTGTGTAAAAACTCTTCTTCTTAAATACAAAGATGCGCAAATCTTTTGCGTATTCGAGAAAAAAAAAGAATGTGGTTTCAGTATTACCAACGATTCTGTTTCAAATCTTATTGTGAGGTATATAACCTGGAGTCCTTTTCCATTTGCAGGGTGGTGGATTTGACAAGCTCACATTGGACAGCCTATACGATGATGGAACCTACAGGCAGATGCAGCAACAACAGCTATACGGGCCATACGGCTCAGCACCTCCCAATCCCTTCATGGCAAGCGATCCGTTCGCCGTGTCAAATCAAGTAGCTCCCCACCTTCAGTTCAAATGACAGCCATGGCTCCACAGCCCCAGCATTTGTCCATGATGATTGAAGCAAATCCCTTCGGACCACCACAGCAGCAGCACGAAGGCATCGCTCCTGCAGCAAACCCCTTCCTCGATGCTGGGTTCGGCGCGTTCCCGGCAGTAAACGGAATGCATCCACAGACCAACAACCCCTTCGGAGGCACCGCACAACTTCTCTAGGCATATACTTTGCATTACATAGAAGATGTGCAATCTGTAGATAATACCCATGCAAGACAAGCAATTGGGGTGTCTTGAATCGCTTTTCTCCGTCAGACCGTCACCAATCAGGGAATCGCCATGTTGCACCAGCTTCATATCGCCCTTCTTGTGTAGGCTTTTGGCTGATGTAAATAATCTATGGCACGCATTCACGGGCAAATAGATAATGTATCCTATGAACAGTGACGTTATATTGACCAACAAAGAGATGATATCTATACCTATAAATAAACGCCATGCGAATAGGGTGGCGATTAAAAAGCATTCCCATGGAATCCGGCGGGGTCCGGCAATAATTGCAAATATGGAAATGGAAAAGGACGCCGGCGCAGTGCAGCATCCACTCACAGCGGGAGAGGGACCGGTCCTCACCACGTTTGATCGCGCTCGGCTCCAAGCTCCACTCCACTGCCCTCCGCGTCCCACAGTCCCACTCGCCGTCGCCACTGTTCTCGCAGCTTCGCATTCTAAATACCACCCAACCTCGCCATGATTCGGCAGTTCTGATTTCTGAATGCAGCAGCGCGGGCTCTCCTGCAACCGCCGCGCCAGGAGCTTCTCCCGAGCCCGCGTCGCCGTCGAGGGCTGTTAACCTCGCAACACCCTGCCCAACCAAAAAAAACGAACGCGCGGGCACGCTGTGATGGCCGCCGCCGCCGCCGCTGCTGTGAATGGTAAGCGATCGGCCCGTTGCGCGCTCATTTCGCGTTTTGAATTGGTTTGAGAAAACTGTCGAGCACATGGCGTGCGGTTTCGTATGAGGATTGACGCTTGGCGAGTGGCGTTGACTGCGGGGCTGATGGTTTCTGGCTGTGTGTTGTTGCAGGGAGCCTAGACGTCCATGATGAGAGGAAGGCGCAGAGGAGCTACTGGGAGGAGCACTCTGGGGAGCTCACCCTCGAGGCCATGATGCTCGAGTCCCGTGCCGCCGAACTCGACAAGGAGGAGCGCCCCGAGGTGATTTATCCCACGACGATGTTTTTCACTCGGCTTTTTAAAGTTTCGGTTCGAACGTTTGTGATTCATCTGCTTGTAACCTGAGGATATGCTAATGCTGCTGTGATTGTAGCCTTGTAGGCTTAAAGTTTTGGTATGTTGGTGCTTCTTTCTGTAGGTTCTGTCTTTGCTTCCCTCATATGAAGGGAAATCTGTACTGGAGCTGGGAGCTGGAATAGGTCGCTTTACTGGTGAACTGGCTAAAACATCTGGGCATGTCTTTGCAGTGGATTTTATTGAAAGTGCGATTAAAAGGTACTGAGATTTACACTCCCCTCTGATGTAAATATTTTCTGACTTGGTAGCTGAAATTTGATCGTTTTGTAGAATGAAAGTATAAATGGTCACTACGACAACACAACCTTTATGTGTGCTGATGTTATATCCCGGACCTCGTGATTGAAGCAAACTCCATTGATCTGATATTTTCAAACTGGTTGCTGATGTATCTTTCAGATGAGGAGGTAATGATAAAACCATACATTAGAATCATAAACTGATTGAAGGTCTATCGCTAAAGAAAAACTCAACTGCAACGTTTTGTGTGGATAAGGTTACATTTATCATTTGACCTGAATTGGGTTGTCCCTTCCGAATTTTCTAACTATCTTACTGTAGATTGACAAGTTGGTAGAAAGAATGGTAAAATGGTTGAAGGTCGGTGGCTATATCTTCTTTAGGGAATCTTGCTTCCATCAGTCTGGAGATTTGGAAAGGAAATTTTAACCCGACACACTATCGAGAACCAAGGTTTTATACCAAGGTGAGAATGCAAACTCGCCTAGTGCCGCCCCTTTTGCTTTTATGATTTTAGTCAATTCAAAGTTTTTTTTGTTCTTACCCACTCCACTCTTTAGTTTTCTTAGTTTCAGTGCCAGCTTTCTTCGAAATAGCTGATAATGTCTTTTCCCATCTAGGTATTTAAAGAGTGCCAAACCTTTAATCAGGATGGCACTTCCTTCAAACTTTCTCTGGTTACTTTCAAATGCATTGGAGCTTATGTAAACATCAAGAAAGATCAAAACCAGGTACTTGTCTGTCCTCACACATGCACGTAGACATGCATTTCCATTCATGTGAAATTAGTGATAAACATGACTCCATTGCTTCCAGATATGTTGGCTATGGCAAAAAGTAAATTCATCAGAAGATGGTGGTTTTCAAAGTTTTTTGGACAATGTGCAATACAAAGCCACTGGAATATTGCGCTATGAACGTATCTTTGGAGATGGTTATGTGAGCACTGGTGGAGTTGGTGAGAAGACACATCCCTTTTTGTCACTTTTTTGTGATATCATATTTGCAGTGCCATTAAATATTATTATGTATCACTATCCACCAGAGACTACAAAAGAATTTGTGGATAAACTGGATCTTAAGCCTGGGCAGAAAGTGCTTGATGTTGGATGTGGAATTGGGAGGTGATTTTTATATGGCTGAGAAGTATGGTACCCATGTTGTTGGTATTGACCTTTCCATTAACATGATACTGTTTTGCCCTTGAGCGTTCCATTGGGCGTAAGTGCTCAGTTGAGTTTGAAGTCGCTGATTGCACCACAAAGACATACCCAGACCAAATGTTCGATGTCATCTACAGCCGTGACACTATCCTTCATATACAAGTATGCTTTATTACACATATAATGCATGTAGTCTTTTTTTTTCCAAGATGATAGAGCTACTTCTTGATCATGAATCATGAAAAGTATCTCCAATTGGATATGTACTTAGAAACTTTTTTTTTTTTCTTTTTAGGTTAGAACATAATATGTTTATGTCATACCTTCAGTTGACTCTTTGACTGACATGCCTTTTTTTTTGTGAATATGCCTTTTTGCATTTGACTCTGCAGGATAAACCCTCCTTGTTCAAAAGTTTTTTCAAATGGCTAAAACCTGGGGAAGGTCCTAATCAGTGATTACTGCAAGAGTCCTGGGAAACCATCAGAAGAGTTTGCAGCATACATTAAGCAGAGGGGTTATGATCTCCATGATGTGGAGGCTTATGGACAGGTGGTTCTTAGCTCTTACCTGTATTTGTGTGGGGTTAATGCTTAATACAATTGCTTTGATCTAAAAGTATAATTCTGTTTGATGAGTAATAAATCTCTGTTCCTCAAATTATCCAGATGCTCAAGAATGCTGGTTTCAGTCATGTCATTGCTGAAGACCGAACAGATCAGGTTTGCCCATCTAAACATGCACAATCTGCATGTTCATATTCTTGTCCAGTAAGATGTTTGAATAAACAGTTTTAGTGACACACAGTGTGTTGTGTTCAGTTCCTCAGTGTTTTACAGAAGGAGCTAGATAAATTTGAGAAGAACAAAGATGATTTCCTGTCTGAGTTCGCCCAGGTGATTCAACAAAACCCCTAAGAAGTTCAACAATGACAACTCCTAGCAAAAATCAAAATATCAAAAGTTCAGTGATGAATGAACTGGCTGGCGCTTTAGAAGCCTGCATTCTCTCTGTTGCTCTAAATCTTATCTAACTCTTCGTTTCATTTGTTCCCAGGAGGATTACAATGATATCGTGAATGGATGGAAGGCAAAACTGCAGAGGACCTCTGCTGGTGAGCAGAGGTGGGGGCTGTTCGTCGCCACCAAGTGATACACGTGTGGCCTTACAAATAAAGTGGCTTTCCCAATTCACCGATGGGATTGGCTTCATAGCATGATTTTCCATTACTGAACTCTGAGAGCCTATCCTATTTCTTTGTGCTTTGGGACTGGTTTAAATTTACGGTCCTGTGATCGCACTGAAATATGGAGTGCGCTGTACTGATGACACCGTTCTGTGAAAGTGTAATAAGCTCTCCGCATGGCTCGGCATGTGTGATATATCATATATATGCACATTTGTTATTTTCATATATGAATTTGCCCATTTGCCATTGTGCATATATAGTTGCACTGAAGTTGTGCATCGTTTTATTTTTTTAAAAAACTTATGACTACATGTTTCAATAGAATGATCACGATTGTGCCGAACAAGAGATTTACACTGAATATTTACCCAACATATATATGTGTGTGCCATAGTTCTTTTCTTCATTTCAGGATAATAGTCTCTTGCCAAACTAGTTGAGGAAGCGAATTCCAGTGGTTCAAACACAAGGGTAAATTGTGTGTTAAGTCTGTCCAAATTTTGGTAGGAATTGAAACGCCCCGCAGATTCCGAGGTGGATCCAAACATCCAAAGCATCCGGCCGAAGGACTTCCTTTTGTTCTCCACGCTTCTCTTGTATGTACACGTATATAGGGCATACTACTGCTTGATATCTTTTATTTTCCCTCAGAGGACAGATCATGTCTTCTATGGTCAGGGCTCTCAAATTGTATATATTTCGATTCTCCCTGTCTCTTTCAGCGTGCACACGTGGGCTGCGGGCGGGGTGCTACTCATCCAACGACCGCCCTGTTCGGCTTATCATCGGACCAGCAAGACTTTCTCTCACAAAGATCAACCCACCGGAGCCCGGTCAGCGGTAATTTCTACCACAAAGATCAGCGCCCGACCCACAAACCAGCCAGCCAAACGAAGCGCAGGGCGGACGTGGTGATGGATTTTCTAGGCACTGATTGTGGCTCGTGAGGTGGATTTTCGCTTAGGCAGATAGGTACACGTGAATGGTTCCCCTGCTACCAGTTCATGGAAATCAAGATAGCCCACTCACTTTTAGCTCATCGGGCCAAGTAGTACATGACACAGTGTCTTGATTTCCATGAACTAACTTGTATACCGTCCCACTAATTAATATCAGTCCCGACAATGATTTACTAAAATTGTTATTAGTTCATCACCATGATACGATACTAGTGTATCGGGAGATTTTTACTTTAACGTCGCCACTTCTCGCCTCACGTCATGAGGTGAAACGGTGTTTGTTGATTGAGGGCTTGCTTGATGGATTCATTGTTACAACTTCGACACGTCTTATTTATTTAACATCTTGTCCCGCATGTCATAGAGTTATTTCATTGCTAAACTTTGTCATAGGTGTGGCTCCATTTTATCCCGCACAATTTCTGGAACAACCACAATTTACCTAAGTTAAGTTAGATGTGTCAACCTTAGACAACAACCAAACCAGCTTTAAATCATCAGAGAGACAACATAACTGACCGTTTAGATCTCTACAACTAATAGCTAGCTGTTAAAAATTAGTTACTCGTATATTTTAGATCTTACTTATGTCTTACCTACCACCCAGCGAACAATTAGCTACCGACTAGTACACTATTATAGGTGTATTTAGGTGGTGGACCAAACAGGTCTAAATTGCCAACCCAACCAGGCCCACAGTCGCCAAAACGGGGATATATAACTTTTTACCATTACAGTGGTTGCCAACTCTCCAAATATCACTCTACCGGATGACGCTATTTTTTTACCATCGTGTACTGCAATCTCATACATTTTTACCACTTTCGTCTATGTGGCACGCCAACGCAGCTGTCCACGTTGGATCTGAACGTGAAATGGCGTGAATGCCCCCGCCCCTTCCCCATCTTTCCCCTTCTCCGCGACGGAGGGAGTTCGGCCGCCGCCGCGAGGCGCCCACGCGCCGACGCCGCCTTTCACTCTCCGGCCCCCGTCCCCTTCTTCCCAGCGAATCCGCGACACCGCCTTCCTCGCCTCTCGCCCGCCGGGCGGCCGACATCGTCGCCGCCCCATCGTCGTCGCCCGCCAAGATCCTGGCGGCCGGGGAGGCCCACAGCCGCCTTTGGGCTGCCGAGGGCCGCGAGTGCGCTACGGCTGGGCCCCGAGGCTTCTGGCTGAGGCACCAAGACCCGCACCCGAGGCGGGCGGGCGGCGCACGCCGGCCTGGCCCGAGGACGCGGACGCGGCCGGCCGCTCCCCGATCTGGCCGACGTTGAGGCCACCGCCCGGCCGGCCGTTGACCTCCGGGGACGTGCCGCTCCAACTTGAAAGTCGGCCACGAGCCCATGCTCGGCCTCCCCCGCCGGCGTGGGGAGAGAGCTCTGGCCGTTGAAGGTGGAAGATGAAACCGACGAGTGGGGCCCACACATGTCGCTGTAATGAAGGAATTAGGGAGAGGGCGGGAGCAGGGCGTAATGGTCATTTCACACGCCGCGGCCACTGGATGTGAATTTGGACAACCGCAAATTTGGCATGCCACGAGACGAAAGTGGTAAAATGTATCGGATTGCACTAAATGATGGAAAAGTATAATATCCTGCAGAGCCGATATTTGAATTAACGACCGCTATAATTCGGTAAAAAGTTTATATATCCCGCCAAAACGACAAGAGAGCGGGGGAAAAAATCCTCGCCGATCCAGCATGCACGCTGTGGGCGGTCCCACCAGGCACAGATCTCACGGTCGATCGGGTCTCCCGGCTCCCGGTTCCCGCCTATAAATGCCACCACCTACCATCGCTCCCTTCCAGGATCCCGTTCCCAGTCACTGGTCACAGCCACCGTCTCCCTCCTCCCCAACCTCGCCGCGATCAGGTGGTGGATGCAGCCGCGCGGCCGCTCCTTCAACCGCCGCTCCCGGAGCTTCTCCCGCGCCCGCCTCGCCATCGAGGGATCTTAATCTCACAGCCGTTCCTCGCTCTCGTTTTCGTTTGAACTCGGTTCTGAATTTCTGACTGACGAACGGACGAACGCACGCAACGACTCACCGTGATGGACACCCCCCACCGCCGCCGTTGTTTCTGTTAACGGTAAGCTATCGCACTCCCACACGTCGATCTGTGATGCAGAGGAGATCAGATCCGCTCGTCGCGTTTCTCATTTCGTGTTGTTGGGTTGGATGGGGAGAAGTGTCGAGCACATGGTGTGTGCGCTTTGCTTTGTTCTGTGTTGATGATTTGTTTGCGGGGGCGTTGCAGGGAAGATGGGGGCTGAGGAGAGGCAGGCGCAGAAGAGCTACTGGGAGGAGCATTCCAAGAACCTCACCGTCGAGGCCATGATGCTGGACTCCCGCGCTGCCGATCTCGACAAGGAGGAGCGCCCTGAGGTGATTGTTTCCTCGATGATGTTTTCCCTGTTGTCCATTCCATTGTTCGTTATTAGGGGTATTTAGGTGCATACTGTATATCCATGTGCTTGGATCTGGGCAGTATGTGTCAGCCATTCAGCTTTTGCTCGGCAGTGTCACATGGCAATCTCTGAAGGGACACGTTTGTGGAAATAAAGGCGGACGTACTTTTTGTTTTTGGATAGACTGGTTGGCAATTTGTGTTGTTCAACAGAGGTGTGCTATGTTGTCAAAAAAAAAAAAAAAAAAAGTGTGCTAAGACTGTGATGGCAGAGGGTTACGTTGGTAGTTTTTCTTTTTTTATTTTTTTGGCTTGCAAGTGTGTTATGATTGTGATGGGAGTGGGTTACATTGATAGTTTTTTCTTTATTTTCTTTTTCTGTAAAGAGTGAAAACTGAACTTGGCCAAGAAAATTGCCTGCTCACGTGAGGTTGCGCCAGATCTTTTAGTTTGTGATGTGAATTATAATTAATTTCTTAGCTAAACTCTAAATAACAAACAAGGTAAATGTTTTTTCTTCTTTTGAGTAGCTGAATTTTGCTAGGCTTTTACTCTGATATACTAGTAAACTATACATTCTAATTATGACCAGAAGAAAAAAAATATTGTACTGATTGTTTTCCACGTTCTAGACTGTTAAATATTAGAAATATATAAAAAATCTGAAACAAAAGCTAATTTACACCTTGACTTTATTTTATTGTGTTTTATGATAGATACATTGATTTTCATTGTAGGTTGTATCTAAGTGCTTTCCAAAGGAACTCTTATTTGCTTGGTGCTTTTCCTTTAAGCATGTGTTCTTCCATTTCATGGTCTGACTATGATATTTCTTAGTTTAATATAATCTCCGTACAGAAAGATAGGAATTGAAAATGGAAGCTTGCATTTATTGATTATTTGATTTAAAAAATTGAACCAGTTCTATTTTATTTTTAGGAACTGTGACATAAGTATGCTATGTCCACTGGTTACTTGAAATGATAATATGTTTAATTTAGCAGACATCATATTGATTTGTAAGAGGTGTTCCTGAAAGCACCTTGGCTTTTAGGGGCTAAACATTTTGATATGCTTCTGGTCCTTTTATGTAGGTCCTGTCTTTGCTTCCTTCATATGAAGGAAAATCTGTACTGGAGCTTGGTGCTGGAATAGGTCGTTTCACTGGAGAACTCGCTAAAAAGCTGGGAATGTTCTTGCTCTGGATTTTATTGAAAGTGCAATTAAAAGGTATTGAAATTTGCGATGTATTGATATGCAAGTTTTGTGCTTGCCAACTTGAAATATGATGGCCTTCATTTGATTTCTAGAAGTGTGTATGGTTGATTCATTCAAATCTTTTATGCAATTTTTTTCTTGCAGAATGAAAGAATTAATGGTCACTACAAGAATGCATCCTTTATGTGTGCTGATGTGACATCCCAGGACCTGGTGCTTCAAGCTAACTCCATCGATCTGATATTTTCAAATTGGTTGTTGATGTATCTTTCAGATGAAGAGGTAATGGATGAGACGTGCTTTGAATAAGTAACAAATTCTGGTTCCACAGTATTCCTTGATCTTCTCGCTGAGGTTGTCCTTGTAAAATGGATCTGTGCCATAAAATTTTTGAAGGGCACCTGTTTTGTATATTAGTTAAAATTGTTGTTCGAATGTGCTGACTGAAATATATTATTAGTTTCTGGCTCTTGAATTTTCCAACCTTCATCTCTTAATGTAGGTTGAGCAGCTAGTTCAAAGAATGGTAAAATGGTTGAAGGTTGGTGGCTATATCTTCTTTAGGGAATCTTGCTTCCATCAATCTGGAGATTCAAAAAGGAAAGTTAATCCGACACATTATCGGGAACCTAGTTTTTATACTAAGGTGAGAAGGCATACTGTCGTACTGCTCTTCCGCTTCGCTTGTCACATGTATTAGAAATTCAGTCTTGTCAGTAAAAAAAATTGAGCTACTATATGAAGGGTTGTTGCTTCACTCTTTATTATTATTTTCAATAGCATTTTCTTTGAAAATAATTGGTTGTTTATTCCGTAACTAGGTTTTCAAAGAGTGCCATACCTTTGATCAAGATGGGAATTCCTTCGAACTTTCTCTTGTTACTTGCAAGTGTATTGGTGCTTATGTTAAAAACAAGAAAAACCAAAACCAGGTACTTTTGTTTGTCTATGCATAAACGCATTTGTTAACCATGGTCAACTGAGGTCAGTGATGGACATGTCTCTATGGTTTGTAGATATGTTGGCTATGGCAAAAGGTTCATTCTACGGAAGACAAGGGATTTCAAAGATTTTTGGACAATGTGCAGTACAAAAGTAGTGGAATATTACGCTACGAGCGCATCTTTGGAGAAGGTTATGTGAGCACTGGTGGTATTGGTGAGTGGGGCAATCCCTTTTAATTTTAACTTGTGATGTTCTATTTGCATTGTGCCCTTAAATGTTGTTATGTATGTCCAACAGAGACTACAAAAGAATTTGTGGATAAGCTGAATCTCAAACCTGGACATAAGGTGCTTGACGTTGGATGTGGGATTGGGGAGGTGATTTTTATATGGCCGAAAAAACTATGATGCTCATGTTGTTGGTATTGATCTTTCCATAAACATGGTATCATTTGCACTTGAGCGTGCCATTGGGCGCAGTTGCTCAGTTGAGTTTGAAGTTGCTGATTGCACCACGAAGACATACCCAGACAACGCATTTGATGTCATCTACAGCCGTGATACTATCCTTCATATACATGTATGTTTCAAATATATCCTGCTTCAGACGTTTACTTTTTTTTTTTCAAAAATGATACTTGAGAGACATATTTGGTTTTATAATCACAGTCCCAACATTAAATGCTTCTTGTTTGTTTTGTTCAGATTAACATGTTTAGGCTGACATGATTTTGCTTTTGTTTTGCAGGACAAACCCTCTTTGTTCAAAAGTTTCTTCAAATGGCTGAAGCCTGGAGGCAAGGTCCTTATCAGTGACTACTGCAGGAGTCCTGGGAAACCATCAGAGGAATTTGCAGCGTACATCAGGCAGAGAGGTTATGACCTACATGATGTGGAGGCTTATGGACAGGTGCTTCTTACTTGCGTTTTTATATGGCTATAGCAGACACAGTTACTTTGATCAAAATGCAGCACTGACTCTTGCTTGTTCGTCATATCATCCAGATGCTGAAGACTGCTGGTTTTCGTGATGTTATTGCTGAGGATCGAACTGATCAGGTTTCTTTGTAACTAGAATTTCCACTAAGATATTTAGATGAACACAAGTTTCTACTATACTAATCCGTACTCTATGTTGCATTTCAGTTCCTTGGTGTTTTAGAGAAGGAATTAGCTAAATTTGAAAAACAACAAGGATGATTTCCTGTCTGACTTCACCCAGGTGATTCAACAGAAGCCCTTAAGCATTCTAATCATGGATTGGCAGGCGGATAAGGAATTTAGGAGCCTGAATCCTTTCTTTTGTGGCTTTGACATCTCTAACTCTTAAGTTCACTTATATTCCAGGAGGACTACGATGATATTGTGAACGGTTGGAAGGCAAAACTGCAGAGGAGTTCTGCTGGTGAGCAGAGGTGGGGGCTGTTCATCGCCACCAAATGATGATGCAAATTTGCGTGGACGTCCAAATAAAACATCCGTTTGTTATAACTGATGTCACATTAGTTATTCTGAACCCAGGTGTTATCTGTTAGCCTGGGTTAGTACCTACTATCCTGTTTATTTAGTGAGTTGAGAAAACTCATTCAGTTTTAAAATCCCGTGACTGCATTGCCGGAGTGCTGTGGCAATCCATGAAGTTTAATAAAGTAATAAGCTGTCTGCATGTTTTAGTATGTGGTCTTTTTGAGTTAATATGTGCTATACTTATGTGATGGAAGTTTCAGAGTTTGTTATTTAAGCATCCAAGGCAGTGAAATGCAATGTTGTCTGTCATTTTTTTCTTTTCAGAAAACGTGCATTGGCACGTCGTTAAGTGGAAGGTTCGTCTCTTTTGTAACAGAGGCGCATGGCTGATCTGTTGTGCAGCTCGGTGGAAGCTAAGACATTGGCATTTGAACATATAATAGATTATTGGAACATTGATGGAAGGCTTGATCCATGAGTTTAAATGTAGTTGCTTGTGAGCCGAGATGTTTGTCGGATTCACATCAATCCATATAGGTTGAGGTGGATTGAGATGAAATTTAAGTTAAGTTTCACTTCAACCCATTTCAACGAATATAGATCGATATACGAATCCGATTATAATCAAACAACGCCTCATCCAGAAGCTTGGCAGGCTTCACGTTTGTTACGGTTCGCTGCATCCGCATATCCTCCACGTCCGATCACTAGTGCGTCCGATAGCTTTGCCAACCAAAGTTGGGTAAGTACATTTTAATATTTTATTTTATTTTCGCCAGGCCTAAACACACGCGGAACAACCAGGCGACAGCCTACGGCTGAACATCCTCTGTGACAGGCATCTAGCCTGCGTCGATTGTCACCTCGCCAGTCGTCACCGGTGCTTCGCTCCTCAAAGTCTCAGTTTCGCCACTTTCGCTGCAAATTCACGTTTGCTTCCGCATGTCTGTTTCTTGAGCACGAGGATTCACGCTGGATGGACTGAACTGAAACGATTAGCTAGCTTTGCCTGTGAGCTGCAACTGATAGAGAGGAACCGTGCAAGTAAAGCCCATTCTGACCAACATGGCGACGACCGACGAGTGGGGTGGACAAGGCCCAGGACCTGGCCGAAGCGCAAGGCAACGCGCGGAGGCTGGGGCGAGTCCTAAGCGCAAGTCTGCGAGTGTGTGTGACGGCATGTGCCGGGGAAAATCGCTCCCTTCACGAGCGCACGACTGTTTATTCATCAGGTAGAGCCATGGTTGCATGCTGTATAGTATAACTCCTCCGTCCCTCGTCGATCAGCGTGCTCCGTCCTCTAGTTTGATGGTTTCGCCGTTGTAAAAGGACACATAACTATGCCGTTGAAGTAATCTCTTTCTGCTTCGATGTTTCCTCATTTATCTTTTTAATTACCCAAGAAATTCGATGGCGAAAGTCGTTAATTTTGTTTTTTAATTCCACATGCTAGACGGACCAAACGGTGAGATGCTTGTTCATGCCCGCGGTTTATGTACGTACTAGATAAATTTTTGTTGTAGGAATATAAATTTGTATACTAATATAAGGTACCGAACTCTTTGTTGGCACGACACGAGGATCCTCTAAGGGACCTTATAAAGAGAAGTATGGTTGTGATTGGTTGTCCTCGACTTGCCCAACCGGGACAAGAGGGGGATCCATGCCCCCGATCTAGGCGGTTCCATGCACCCTCACCTGTTTGGTTGCATTTTGTGATTGCATACAGACCGGAGCCAATTCTTGTTTGGTTGCTAGTATGGGACGGTTTACTTGTATGAGCCGATACAATTTGCGGTGTTTGGTTTGCCTCAAGACAGGAGGTAACCAAAGCATTCATGTATGCTTTTGGTATGCTTACCACCCCAATTCAAAGCACACAAACATAAATAAATTAGAGTAAAATGCACATGTGGTACCTAAACTATTGTGCACCTCTCAAATAGGTACTCAAACAAAAAAATGTAGCATTTAGGTACTTAAACTACAAGTTTGGATATGCAATGGTACAAATATGGTCACACACACTACAACAGACCAACATGGAGGTGCCATGGTGGATAAAGGAGGCCACAACACCTTGTTTTTTTAAAAACACCCCCGCTTCAAATCTGATGTGGACAAAGGAGACCACAACAACCAACCTGATGATATATATACTGATTTCAAACTGAGTATTTGAGCAAAAGTAATACAATAATGAGACAAAGCATTTAACTACAACACCTAAGTTAACATCAGTGACATATATTGACTAAAATAGCATCCATTACATCACAGTTTTGGTGCTTGCAGCCAACATGCATTACATGATAATTTTGGAGCTTGAAGCTCACATCCCAACATGCATTACATGATAATTTTGGAGCGCGTACAGGTCTGCGGCCAGGAGAGAAAAGGAGGGAGAGAAAAGAAAGAGGGAGGAGAGGGGGGCAAAGGAGTGCAAAAATAGCATGTCCACGTAAGCACCTGTAGTTGCGTTCTCTCGAGTTTGTACTGTTATGGATCGAAGTAGATAGATCAAGTACCTAAATGATATGTTTTTAGTTTGAGTACCTTTTTGAGAGGCATACAATAGTTTAGGTACCATCGGTGTATTTTACTCATAATAGAGATGTTGCCTCGATTAAATTGCCAACACATTTAACTATAATGGCCAAAAGGGTACCACCAACCTTGAAATATGGGTACCACCTTCTACTACCATGGATCTTAGGATGCACATTTGTGGGTGGAGGTTGTATCATTTCATTCCTCAACTCCCCTACTCGCAAACAACACTCTCTAAAAAGAAACTCGCTGATGGTCTCAACCGATCTCCTAAATATGAGATCTACAACTCTGAACCTCTCATCGTGGCCAACCATATGCAAGAACATTGCAACTTGTTCTTCAACAATTGCATGGATATAGTCGTAATCAGCTCTCTAGCACGAGAGAGGTCACAAAGCTGGAAAAAGGTGCCCTTCTCATCCTAAGATGGTTAACACAATGGACATCATTTGAGTGTAAATGTAGTTAAGGTTGTGCTGCCTTTGTTGGTCTCTCTCGGTTAGGGGCCATAGGTCACGTAATCCGGGCATCGACACTCTCCTCCTAGACCACATGAAAAACCAGCAAGCAACAACAACAACAACCATTGCAACTGCTCCATGACGCATGGCTTGGAAATCCATTTATAAGCATAACAAAATGACCTGTATGGACAAATTAGAACAAGAATGAACCACTGAGTGCAAAGTGGACTAATAAGTGTTTGCTAACAATCATGAGTGAACATCAAACTAGGGCGGTTTCCACACCAACAGGTGCTCCTCCAGCGCCTAGAACAAGATTTAATAGCTAATCATCAACCTAGGCACTGAGCTCAGTTTTAATAACAATTCAAGCATCATCATAAAATCCATGGCAAGCATAGAGCATAATAACCGCAAAGATCCACTACATAGCATACGGAACCAACAGATCTAGGTACGAAACAAGTAGATCCACATTGGAAATGCACAGATCCAGTAGGGCATAGCTCAAATCGAAATCAAAATAGGAACGAAAACAAATTCATGGTCGGACTTGGAGGGATAGGAAGAGGGGTGAGGGGAGGTATACCATTTGCGAGCAACAATGACCCAAAGAAGGGTGTGCCGGCGATCAGAGACGATGGCGACGAGCCGACAGCGAGAGGAAGAAGAAAGGGCACACCAAAGCGGGAAGAGGAGGAGGTAGACGACGGGAGAGGAAGCGGTAACCCTAACACCGAAGTCGCGTGCGCCTTTTATCGAGGGAGGATGGATCCGTCTCCCGCCAAGACGAACTAGGGTTCCCGCGCGCACTGTGCCGTCCCGGCTCGAGAGGGAAGCTCGCGGCGAGAAGACGAGAGCAGCCGGGATGGAGGGGCGAAAATGAACGAGGGGATGCAGGCAAAGCATACGAGTAGGGGAACCAAACACGAGCACCCGGTTTCCAATCAATCCGGACGGCACTTTGCACCGGTTCGTTCGGGCAACCAATCAGACCCTACACTAACATGATGATTCATTCATTCTTCATGTCGCAAATCACGGCGAAATCTAGAAAAGCAGGTCACGACAAGGCATATAAGCCCAAGCCAAAAAGCCCTCAGAAATCACCGAAACGCGTCGACGGGTCCTATGATCCTCCTCGAACCCCTTCGATCCAATCAAAAAGTATAAGATAATAATAAAAACAAGCGAAATCCTAACTGAAACTTGTACTCCGCGCTCCAGATCCCGCGAGCCCCACACCGCCGGCGAGTACGCGTATTTGGATACTCCAGTTCCAGTCCTCTCCTCACACGCAGCGGCGCGCCACATGCACCAGCGCAGCGCCCGACAGGGACGCCGTGCGCGTCACGAGGCCGAACCGGAAAGACCGCGCCGAAAAACCTCAGGCCAACACCCCAACACGCACCACCACAACAACCACGGGCCGACGGGCGGGCACGGCACACCGTCCGTCCGTTTCCTGGCTCGGCGGCTTTCCACTCCACCACGGCACCACCCGCGCGAGCGGCGCGCACACAACAACACACACAGCCCGTCACCGTCTCTCCCACGCGCCGCCGCCCGCGTCCGCTTCCGCGGCCGCGCAGGTCCCAAGCGCCCGCCCCGAAACGCCACGCACGCAAACCCCGGCCCCGACTCGGCCATCTCCCGCGGAAAACGCCATCTCCTCTTTAACCCCGCCGCGGCGCGGCTGGTGTGGTCCTCTCCTCTCCCATTCTCCCTCCGCGCCGCCCGCCTTTCAGTTTTAGATGGATGCCAAAGAGGCCGCCTGCCAGTGCCAGCAGCAGTAGGCCACCGCCATACACACACACGCGGCAACGAAGATGCCGGTGAAGCGGTCGGCGTCCGTGGCGGCGCTCCCGCCGGCCGGCCGCCGCGCGCGGGTCCGCCTCTGCCTCCGCCTCGCCGCGCCGCTCTCCTTCCTGCTCCTCTTCGTGGCGCTGTTCCGCGTCCAGCCGCTCCTGGGCGTCCCGCCCGCCGCTCCGCCGCCCTCCGTGGGGCCCGCCAAGGTCGCCTTCCTCTTCCTCGTCCGCGCGGGGTGCCGCTCGACTTCCTCTGGGACGCCTTCTTCCGCGTAAGCATCAACGCTCCCCCTGACCTGATCGATCCGTTCATCCGCGTATCGCGTCTATATTCGATTTATATTAATTGGTGGCCTGATAGCTTCCCCATGTTTTTTGCAGAACGGCGAGGAGGGAGGTTCTCGGTGTACGTGCACTCTGCGCCGGGGTTCCAGCTCGACCGCACCACCACGGGATCGCCATACTTCTACGGGCGGCAACTTGCGTGGAGCGTCAAGGTTGGACCATCACTAGTATTTTCTACTGTACCTTTATTGTGACGTGGGGTCTCTTGGTACGATTTTGACTCGGGGAATATGGTTGCGACCCGCAGGTGGTGTGGGGAGAGGCTACCATGGTCGTGGCGGAGAGGTTGTTGTTTGCCGCCGCGCTTCAGGATCCCGCGAACCAACGCTTTGTTTTGCTCTCTGATAGGTAGGTGTGCTACTTTCTGAGGTTCCTGGGTCCCGGCATGTGTTAACTGATCTTGTTCGTACGTGTATTGTTCAAATTCCGGAAGTGGTCCATGATGAAATGTGCGGTACATTGACTGACTCTTGATCTAAAAGATGTTTGGTAATGGTAATTGATAGTCATATGCATTTGGACGTCCTCCTGTTGTGCTGCTGCCTGCTGGTACTGCCTACTGCTTTCGGTATGCTTTTGTGATAGTATTCGCTAGTGTCTCCGTGTCATGTTTGTGTTTTGCTTTCATAAGTTGGTGTAACAGCGTCTTGAGTTGTTATTTAAAGTTTGCAGCCTCTATATTAGCATTAACATTTGATACAATTTTTTATATATTTTTTTTCCTTATTTTGCAGCTGTGTTCCGCTCTACAATTTCAGCTCCATATATACTTACTTGATGGCTTCACCTAAAAGTTTTGTAGACAGGTAATGGAAAAAAAAGACATGCAATTTCTTGTTTGTTCATTTTGATTTTCTCCACAATCTTCAATATTTCAATTATTTGTTCTTAAATATAATAAGTTACTAGTCTTGCAGCTTCGTTGATAAGACTGAAAAGCGTTAAATTTGAGCAATCAAAAATGTCTCCTGCCATTCCAAAGGATAGATGGAGGAAAGGATCTCAGGTTATTAGTTTGTGAGCTTTCCTGTTCAGTATATATATTTCAATACCTGTTGAGAGCTGCATTCTGACTTCTGGGTATACCTGTCAACTTATTTCAGTGGGTAGTATTAATCAGAAAACATGCTGAAGTTGTTGTTGGTGACAAAAATTTATTAAAAGTATTCGGGAAGACACTGCCAGGTATATTGTTTCTCTTCATGTTGACACTGGACTTCGTTTCTAGCTTCATTTGGTCCTTTGATATGACATTCTGAAGAAATGTAACTATCAAAGGGATTTTCAGTGCGCCTTTGCTGTTTCATTTTTCTCTCTTTATTGCTCTAATAAGTGTAGATCCTTGGATCCATGAGCTTACAACTAATTGAACAAAAAGATGGGATGAGCTGACTTTTATTAAAATTAGATGGGAGAAAAAAACTGTCCCTTTAGTGTTGATTCACTTGTGGTCCAATTAATTCTAAGTACCAAGCAAACTGCTCAAATACTTTCAAGGTTTAAATACTAATCTGAGCTAGTTTTATGAAATATATTCGGTCTTCTCCACAAACAACATTACTTGATGCAGTCTACACTTCCAGGACTAACTTCATAAAACTACTTTATGATTTCCACTTGATTAGTGTCTATTTTGTGGTCAATGACTGGTGCAGATTTATTATGATCTTTATCTCACTTATTATACGGGGCTCTAATACAACACAATAACATAGTCTTCATATTCTTCAATCAGCAGCAGTAACAGTATTTTTTGGGTTTAACCAACTTCTGCAGATGGTAGTAACCAAGAGCTTGCTTGGACGAAGGCCAAATGCTGTAAGTTTTTAGTTTACTTTGTTTGTTCACACTTTTATTAGGTTTGTAATCACTCTATAGAAATGAAGTTATGAGCCAAAATTGTGGCATTCGATGCCTGTTGTTTGGTACTATGAGAAGGTTATTTTACTGTAGATTGGGAAATATCATATATAAGAACAATCCTTACCTTATCTGTGCAATCTTAGCTAAAGTGAGATTTATAATGTACTGGAGCTAGTAATAAACATAATTGGATCTGCGCCACTGCTCTATGCTTTTTGTAATATGGACTACATTTCATCTTACCAAATGTGATATTCTGTAAATGATGTGACTCCCTCCGTTTCAATTTATAGGCCATTTTGGCTTTTCTAGGTACACAACTTTTATTATGCATCTAGACATCTGGTGTATCTAGGTGCATAACAAAAGCTATGTACATAGAAAAGCAAAAACAATCTATAATTTGGGACAGTGGGTGGTAAAATGTTTTCTCTTTGTTTCAATCCTAAACCAATCTAATGGGTGAACTGATTTTCCATCCCCTGTTCAGTAACTATTTTTTCATGCATCAAATAACTGATCGCCTGATACTCTAATTGAATGTTCTTGTTTGTTTAATTAGTGTTTACATTTAACGAATCCACTTTCCTTGCAGAGACGGCTGGGGTTCACCTTTTCGGAGAAAGCAGGTACTGGTAAAGTTCAGCTGTCCACATTATCTTCAAATATCCTCAAGCATGTATTCTGATGAAGATTTAGTTGTCACTTGTCACAATTACACATATGATTGCAAAAAGGAAAGGAGCACATAGAGTTTCTTGTTCATAGCCGTTGCTCAAAGCAGTGAAGCACATAAGGTTTCTTGATCATTTAATTATGTGCCTGACACATTATGTCATGTTTAACTTTACAGAAAGGAGTAACTCAACAGGAGCATGATTGTATTCGGATGAACATTATGTGCAGACATTATTTTCTGTAAGCTTTGTTGTTACTTCTATAGATCTCAAAGTTGGAACTGTCATAATTATCACACAGATTCATAATGGTGGCACATTATTTTTAATATATAGATCAAAGGTCTTGAAGATGAACTGGAGAGAAGAACTTTTTGACCTATACCTCATGGAACCAATCATCAAATCCGAAAAGATAAAATGACTTGGCATCCTATGAAATTTGAGTATGATACATCTAGCCCGGAGCATATCAATGCTATCAAGGTAGGCTTTTGATTTTCTTCTGTATGACTGTTACTCAGATCAGAATTGTGTTTGCATGGTTAGAATTAGTTACCTCAAACCTATGTGTTGAGAATAGGTTTAATCATCGATACCTGATGGCAATGTGCACTCTATTATTCAAGCATGATCCATTGTACGGTTTACTTTTATGACATCCCGCTTTTCTTAGATAAACATTGTGCTATGTACAGAACATATGTATTGTTATTGCTCAGTTACCACCACACCACTCATAATTTGCTATTGATATTTTTGTAGAGAATTGATCATGTCAACTATCAAATGGAGCAGAGAACAGAATGGTGCCAATGCAATGGTACCTCGGTTCCATGTTTTTATTTGCCAGGAAGTTCTCCTATAGTGCGGCCATGCATCTTTTGGAACAAGGAGCCATTGGCACACCGAAATCTGCTCAGCTGATGGTTAACTTTTAACAAAATTGTTTACACAAGTCTGCACTCACTGTTTTGATGGGTCAGATACTGTTCACAGTTAGTACCAGCCTCAACTGGAGCTGTAGCATTTTCAGCAGTAGCTACAGAGACATGGAGTATCAGAGTATTGGCAGTGACCAGAGTGCGCTTAGACAGTTATATTAACTTAAAGAGGGTTGATGTACAGACTACAGAGCATCGGTTTTGAAGTTCGCCAGCTGCATCACTATGCAATATCCAGGAGACTGGGACAGAGTATTCGCAGCCCTTACCCTAACAGATCAGGAGTGTTATAACAATAGTTTAATTTTTCTTATACATATTCTTCCCCTTGTATGATTAAAGAATATATAGTTTTGTTACTGCATACAGGTTCGTAGACATAGTGATGAATAGGAAAACATGCAAGAAGATACAAGTGTCCATCTGACCTACTGTTTATAATTTTGGTCACATTGGCCGAGGATTTGAAATTATTTTGAGTCTAGAACAACAATAACTCCTGTGTTTTTCTTCTTCCTTTTATTCCAATTTTTCAACAAACGCGGTTCCTCTAAGCCTGTACTTGCTTATCTTATATACAGAGACCTAAGGTTCACCAAACACAGCCAGAACCCAAAATGTCACGGTATAAAACGCTGAGTACAGAAATGCTAGCGATATTCTAATTAAGTTGCTAAATGTTTATTAAGATAAAATCCAAAGGTAAAAAGAGATCGAAGCAACCTCAAGACCCAATTCTTTGTACAAAGCCTTCACTTTTGCTACACAAGCAGGACTGATTTTTCCCATAATTTTCCTGTGAATGGCACGCAAATGTTAAGATAGACTGTTCTAATTAATTATATAATATAAAGAAGACGTAGTGAATTGGTCTTACGAATAAGAAGTCCTGCACGCTCAAGTGCTTGAAAAAATAGCTAGGAACACTTGAAATCTTCAATGTCAGTTCCATTCTGCCCAGATATGCTTAGGAAATGAAACACAGCACTGTAATGGCATCGGTATCATAGTGAATTGTAGTAACCTACCTTGCCGATAATATCCGGATCACCAAAGCAGTCTAGATAATCATCCTGAAAGGAAAACGTAACTACTAACTTTTAGTGTGAAAGTGTATACCCAGCAAAAAAAAAGGCTGTTCAACTTCAAATCTAAAAAGGTCAACTGTACTGCTAAGATGATTACTATTCCTGAATTTGGAAGTAAACACCCATTTCAACTAAAATTTGATTCACTTGAGCATAATCGTCCAAACTCTCACCGGATAGTAGCATGTGCATGCGACCTTGTAACATTTTTTTGCTGCTAGTGAATAACAGCTCCAGAGTACAGTACATGGAAAGGAATATAGACAGATTGAGCATTCATTAAAACATGGACATAAACAGATATTGTAACTCTGTAATGTGTGTATTTCCACCTTAATAGCGGCTTCCTGTCGCTAAACAATAATATTGTCCTTTAAAAAAAAAGAAAAAAACTTGGCGATTGCTTAGGTTCTGTTCAAAAGAATGTCTTTTGACAAGTACTCCCTCCGTTTCAAACTTTAAGTCGATTTAACTTTTTTGGTTCATCCATTTTGCTATGTATCTGGACATTATTATATCTAGATATATAGCAAAATGAATGTACCAAAAAAGAGTCAAAGTGACCTACAATTTGGAACGGAGAGAGTACAAGATTAATCAACTACATAGACGCAGGACAAACTGAATGCCTAGGCGTGCCTAAGCTCTAGGCTAGGTGGAGGGTCACCTCCCCAAAGAGCGCCTAGCACCGAGCGCCTTTTGACTTTTTTTTTTGTGAAATATCATCTTTTCAATCTTTGTTGTAACAAATATAATTTGTTTTGGAACACATTGTTGAAGGTGTTATAAGATTGTGCCACAATATCCTTATTTTGCAGTAGTCGTTTGAGTGCGGCTCCTGCCGTGTCGGCAAATCGCGCATGTGTTCCCCACCGTGTACCAGAAGAGAGACGGAAAGAAACGAGAGTTCAGGATAAATAGGGATGAAATTTTTATCAATCCGTTGCGGCCTGTCTACCTTAAAACCAGAAAACATGTTTTCTTAATCCCCTGTACGAACTTTTAACGTAGAGATGTCTAAGAACATAGTCCGTAGGCTTTTGGACATAGGAGTAGATGACCAAATTTGCCCTTTCCAACCCATTTCCATGTTTTTGTTTTGCCTACATTGTGACTGACCGCGGCGACCCGAAACTCAAACTTTAATACATCGGCTTAAAACAATCTAACCCCCAAATTAGTAATGTTCTAGCAATCTAGGTTCCACCAATTTTGAATCTACATCTATATAAACTGTCATTATCTGCATCTGAAGAGCCTTGCTGCCTGAAGTCCTAGCCAGTTTCCGCTTTTCTGAACACATCGAGTCGAGCCACAAAGGGACGCAAACACTGGCCGACCGAGGGTAGAGCGCCACTGCTTGAAGCCGACGTGTACAATGACTAAGTGAGCCAATGTAGAACGATCGCTATGGGTCATCACTCATCAGCATAAAAGTGCAAGTAGCGGCCATGACTCATGAACCATAAATTAGTCACAACGGTCCACAGCACGAAGCAATTTTCAACCTGAATCGTGATGTTGTTAACTTCCAAATCAATATAGACCAATCCCTTTTACAAAGGGGGCGCACCACGCAAGGGAAAAACAGCTCTTTCTACTTTTGATTATTCAAAGTCAGAGATCACATTCCAAACCCACAAACCGTAACGTTTGCACATCAACGTTGGCCTGCTTAAGCATGTTCGCCTGTGATGAACTGTGGTGAATACCTTTGAGCCAATCCAAAAAGGCCAAGGGTGCCACCTGTATGGATCATCAAGACTTTGGCTGCACTGTCTCCACAGCATAGATCAACAGCTTGCTCCCAGGCAGCCAAGGTGTACATCGGATCCAACAGGATACCGGTCTGTTGAGCTACCTGGCGGCACATTGCGATTTCACCATCCAGTACCTTGCCAAATCTGAAGGAAAAAGGTGAAAGGCATTGATAGTTCAGTGCAAGGGTAAGTCCAAGTTATTAGTACCAGTGTCTCAAAATATCAAGGTTACTGTTTTGTTCACTGAAATACGTTACTTTGTATGTTGATTCCTCTAGAGAGGTGGATGGATATCCTTAATGACAACTGGGATACCACTGAAACAATTTAGCAGATAGATACACACAAATTACAAGGTTTCGAATATGTTGAATCCTGAATGTTATCCTCTGACATTAGAGTTTGGTTCTGAATATGCTGAATCCTGAATGTTATCCACAAATCAGAACTACCAAGCATGCCATCAGCAAGCAACCTTTATACTGTAAAGCATTCAAGTTTGGAGCTTCGGTAAACTTTATTGCAGCGAAAAATATTCTTTATCAGTTTCCTGAGATGTTTCAGTGACTTTGCATATTGAACAAAACAGGTACCAAGTAATAAAATGCAGTACATGCACTTCACTAAACCATACCTTCTAGGTGAAAAGCGCTCCACCCACTGAACTAGATTGTCATGAGTAGCATCTTCCACCATTCCATGGTAGATTTCTGGGAAAACCTTCTCAAAATCAGATACAAGAGATCTCTCTCGTTGTTTATATTTTTCAAGTGTGTCAGCAAGCATAACACCGGTAACCCTCCACTGGAGTCTGCATGTTGGGGAATTAGGTGAGATGTCACAGACTCACAGGTAGCAAAGATGCATGGAGAGAATAGCACTAACAACATGAACTGATTTGGTGATGAAAATAAGAGCTGACAGTTTCAAATTCCCAACACAACAGAACAGGGCATTTTCAAATTTACGACTGATTGTTTTTCGCAAATTCTTTTTTATTCAGCATGTGCAGGTATTTGTATCAAACGCACCCTAGACATACCGCTCCAAGAGCTAACCCCACGGCTGTTGTGCCTGTTCCAGAATCTACCACGATATGAACTTTCTCATCCTTTCCAAATAATGCCAAACCAGAAAGATACTCCAGTAGCCGCATGACACCTGAAGAGAGAATAAATCATGTGAAAAGTAGCATGATCACTTTCTCTATCGAGCTTCAGTAAAACTTTTCCTTTTACAAATCTTAGAACAGACATAAGAAATCAACATATTCTGGTGCGAAGTACTTCATGATACTGATCTTAATGCACGGAATTTATTTTTTCAGTCCTGATGAAACACAGCTTGAATATAATGAAGTGAAACCAGTCAAAGATGTAAGAACTAGAATATGAGCCTATCAATTTATTTTATTTTATTGGCAGTAGAAACATAACCTGTGACTGAGGGTGCTTGTTGGGTTTCAACTCTAGCCTACCCCAACTTGCTTGTGACTGACAGGCTTGGTTGTTGGTTGTTGGTTGTAGAAACATCATGTGTAATCATGAAAGAAAAATGGAAACTAGCCAAAAGAATCCCTTCTTACCAAGCAGTGCTTGAACACTACCTGCCCCTTCCTTAACAATCATTACTCTTCTTGAACCATTTCCATCAGTGTTGTCCTCATCTACATGCAAATCCTTTCCTATAACTTCATCAGCCCACATCACGTTGCCACTACATCCTGCAACCTTTATGGCATGCTCATAAAGCATCTCATCTCTTTGGGCATACAAAGACCGAGAGGCATATGTCACATTGCCAAACATCAATGAGATCAGATTATACCCTGTGGGAACATCCAGTTGCTCGCCTCTCAGTAGTATATGTGGCCTGATTCCCCATTCAGCACAATGAACCGCTGATACATAGAGAGGAAATAGATTGTAATTTGTAAGGGAAACTAAAAAACATGGAGTACCATTTACATGAAAAAGCTCATCCGAAAACAATATCTGGCATTAAACACGTGTACATTACACAAATTTATATCTATATATCTATAACAGATGGAGGCCACTAGCAATCATTAGTTGCTATAAAGCTCAATCCTCATGAAGCCACATGACCCAAATTCGCCACCATTCGTCTCATATTTATTTATATTCCACCTTATTTAACCACGTCCAGTAGCAATCATCATTAACTAAAGCTCAATTCTCATGAAGCAACATCATCTCTTACAGCCACCATGCAGGCATATACACTTTTTATTCATTCATACACCACACAGATTAGCTTGGTTTTAGCCTTTTATTTGAAACAGAAATCATTGAAACTACTTTTTAATTACCACAGCAATGCACACCGGGAGATCACCTAATCTATATTATCTATATTAAATGGTACGAGCGATTCAAGCAAACAAATTTGCAGGGATACACTGGAATTCAACAAGTAAATTTACAGAAGCATGGGACTCACCGACAGCTGCGGCATGGGCACTCTGGCAACCCCCACATGTAACCTGCAATTGGG
This sequence comes from Hyparrhenia diplandra, assembly GCA_015847255.1. Taxonomy (NCBI): domain Eukaryota; kingdom Viridiplantae; phylum Streptophyta; class Magnoliopsida; order Poales; family Poaceae; genus Hyparrhenia; species Hyparrhenia diplandra. Next base: position 72,846 of record JADLZK010009077.1, read on the forward strand.
AGTTTGGAACAGTGAGAATTACCAGCCAACATACGTATCACAAAACTAGATGCAAAATGAGGAAAAGGGTTGGCGAGATGGACGGACGATGTCAGTAGAGCCGCAGTGGCGGAGGACGGGCAGGAGGGCGTCGAGCTTGCGCGCCTTGTTTCCGTTAGCGAGCGGGTGAAGGAGGTCGTCCCGTACTATCTGGAAACTAGGATTGCCAGTCTTTACCGTTGCCGCCGCCATTCCTGAGCGACGTCGTGAGGTTGGAGAAGGTGAACTCGTGACGAGAGGGAAGAACGGAGATGGTGTGGACTTGGGTGGCCGGAGACGGAAGCATCCATTCCGTGGCGGATAGGAAGCTTGCGACCGTGCGTCCGCCGGCGGCGAGCGCCGGCGTCGGCCGCATAGGGTTGAGGGAGGCAGCGGCGTCTACAAACAACACAACACGACTATGTGAAGGTAAGAACTTCGTCCCTTGTCCCTTCTTCCAAAATAGCACATTTCGTATTTAAAAAAATACCTAGTTTTAAATGTAAATTAAAACTATACTTTAAATGATCAGAGAGTAGGCTAAATTTACCTTACTAAATTTATACTCTAAACGTTGGCATCAAATTTGATAATCCTTAAATCCTGAAAAAAAAAAATGTAAGATGTTATATCATTTGTTCCCTCCGGTTTATGAATAAAAATCAATTTCTAAAGTTGTCCTATGTTAAATATTTTTAAATTTGACCTATAGAAAATTTTAATTAGATTTATGACACCAAATCAACATCATTAGATACACTATGAAATATATGATAATTTGTTTATTAAGCGTCGTGAATATTATTATTATTTTTTATATAAACTTGGTTTGCCTTAAAGTATTTTTTAGAAATTAATTTATTCAGTAACGAAGGGAGTACACACCTATGCCTCACCCTCAAGAAGGTTAGCTCTCACACAATTTTTTCGAAACCAGGCACTTTGCCCTCACCCTCAAGAAGGTTAGCTCTCACCCTCAAGAAGGTTAGCTCTCACACAAGGTTAGCTCTCACACAATCGTTGTCTGAATACGCTTGAGGCAGGCCAGAAACAATAATAAGAAAATATATGGTGGGGTGGGAACTACGTTGAGTTGAGTGAGCTCAAAGTTTCAAAAAAAAAAAAAAAAAAAAAAAAAGGTTGAGTGAGCGCAAACGCAGGTATAGGTACGCTACAATAGGAGTTTTCTTTGACTCCACTATTTTCTTTGACATTTTGATTGCACTTTTGTTGTTTCTAAGAGGATGGTTCCCATGTGCTGTTTCACGAGATATAGTGATATGTCTTTTTTTTTTAAAAGATCCGCAAAGCCGGCTTTGTTATATTAAGAAGGAAGTAGCATACAACCATGGCGCGCGAAGCCGCCGGCCCCCAACCCACCCTAAGCCGACTCGGAGGCTTAGATACAAAGTTGATCACTCACACACTAAAAGCAACATGCAGCGACCTAGGAGCCTAGGCTCCCGCTCACCGCAACGGCTACAAGTAACCTCAGTAAAGCTCCCGGTCCTCCATACGGGGAGGCCTTTCGGATGGCCTTGACCGCCGCTCGGGAAGCCGAGCCCCTACATATCAATGCAGGAAGTGACCGCTTCATCCATAGACAGGTGTCGCTTTTTCCGTCGATGAAGGAGAGCTCGCGCCTAAGCTTGTGTTGGGCACGCCAAAGAATCGGAATCGTGGATGGTCGAAGCCGCCGTCGTCGTGCACTCGAGCGGGTGGGCGCAACAACCACTCTCCTCCTGTGCTTCCCTGGTAGGAGGGGTGACACCGTCTGGGCTCCTCCTCCCCCCTCCTCCTCGGGTCATATTGTCATTTTTATTCAATATTTTTAAGGATGATATGAAGATTAGACAACATGTCTACCTAATGTCCCCTCTGCATCCAATGTATTATGTAATAGGTGCAGATAAGCCATGTGAGTACTTCCACACTCCCTATGATGATGGTAATAGATTTAAGCCTTGCGATTTGCTACTCTGTACTCTCATACTCATGAATCTCATGATGCTCCTAATAAGTTATTGTGCAGGTTGTTGAATTTCCGACCATTTGAATATGTAGTATGGTGTGGTTGGAGACAAATAGAGGGAGAGTGATTTTTTGAAAACCTATGGGATGCTTAGAAAAGAAATATAGTTTACTCTATTTTATTTTACTCATCTATTCATGAAATTAAAATTTATTCCTGTATATTGCATGTACAACAACCTTAGCTCCCATATCTGGAGCTATGTCTATCACTTGTGTATATAGTGTAGCCTTTAGTTCACTTAGTCATGCTAGTGGAATGTAGAGTTTTTTTTAATAACAACCAAAGATTTATTACTTAACAGAATAACAGCAAAGCGTTGTTATGTGGGCAAGGTTTGCCCACTTTACATGGTCAAGAGCTGTCTAGACTAGACAGCTCGAGATAAGAGATGCGCAATAGCAAATTACAACAGGATTTGAGTCTACTTCGATTGGAATTCTAGCACGCCCTGCAAGAACATGAGCGAGACATTTTGGGTTCTAGAAATTTTGTAGATATTGTAAGCCTTCCCTTGCGCCCATGTTCCCAAAAAAAGTATGAGTGTATAATATATGTAGCATCCCTAGGGGAATGCTATCATTGGCCGCTGCATTTATGTGGTCGACCAGCCGCCTGATTATCGAGAGAAATGAGGCATGAGAGATGTTAAGATAGTTGAGAATAGATCCGCAAGAGCGAGAGTTGCTGCCTCGCTGGCTGTGAAGACCGATGAGAGAATGTAGGGGTTATATATCTAGGGATTACATAGACGGAGTTAGTTTAAAGTGGTCACCGGTTTGCGCGGCGCACCGGAGTCACCCGCCTTGCTGAGTCCGCGCGAAAACCCAGCCGAGTTGAGCCCGCGGATGTCCGAACTCGACGGAACGCCGAGCGCCGCCACAGCGACGCACGTGGTCAAGCCCGCCCCGCCGCCTTCTCCTTCGATTAGCTAGGGGTTTTGGGTCACCTCGACGCCGGAAGCCCGTGCTCGCGTTGGTTGCCCCTCCGTGGCCGGAGATGGCAGCGCCGCTGCCGTCAGCCGCCGCCGCCCGCCATTAGTGCCGCCAACAAAGTTAGGGTTAGGGGTAGACCGATTTCTTGGCACCAACGCGTAGATCTCGTCGCCACAAGTCCGCAAAGTGTCCTTGGTTTGGCGGAAAACGCCCGCCGGGCGACATCCGCCCGTTCGCCGCGCCATTCTCTTTTTTCGGGGTCGCGGACCAACGGGCCCCACACGTCGCCTATTTTTTTCAAGCTGGCCGAGCCGCTGCCTCTCCTCTCTGGCATGTAAAAAAAAAAAAAAAAGTGAGGAAGGGGATGACCATGGGACCCACATGTCATTGTAGTTTGGAGCTGGGGGTACTTTGGACCTTTTCGTTAACAGTTTGACACTGTTAGCCATGAATCTGGATGGAAGGGTACCTGGGACAAAAGAAAGTTCAAGTTGCGCATATAGGTCAAGAAATATTTTTGAGGGGCACACAGACCCAAGCAAACTTTTATAGGGACATACAGGGAAAACTCTCAGGATTTGGAGTTGGAGCGCGCGGGGGCGAGGATTGAATTTGGTGGGATTAGAATTTGAAATTGTTTTGGGGTTGGGAGGGAAGCGAAGCCAAAACTTTTCGCGATCGATCGAGGGAAGGGCCATCCAATTTTCGATCCATCAAAATCCGACTCTCACTCATCTAAAGCCCATGGGTTCAACCAGCAGTTACACTGGGCTAGCCGAAGTCAAATTGGGCTGTAGTCCCTTCAGCCTTTTGGCCCGCTAGGTCCTTGCACATAAGAGGGCCTTTCACTCTTTTGGTGGCAAGTATGGTCACATGGATTTTATGTGTGCCAAACAACAAATTTAGGCCATCACAAACACTTGAAATCAAGGGAGTAGATTAGTTTCTTACTAGGAGGAAAAGTTACTTGGGTAGAGTAATTCTAGCAATGTCAAGGGGTTCATGGCGCAATGGCAAAGGTCATTGGTTAGGAGGCTCCCACCTAGGGTTCAAATCCTAGGTGCGACACATTATCCTGGATTTATTTCAGGATTTTGTGGCGCTATGCATTAAGTGGTAGGCGACGTCCCCGTCAACAGCGAGGTGCCTATGGTGACTTCATGAACTTCAAGATTTGCCGGCTCGAAGGTGCTCATAGGGGTAAGGTTTGCGTACGTGTGTTCATAGGGGTGAGTGTGCGTGCGTGTTGAGCGTCTGCATTGTACTGTGAAATCTCAAAAAAAAGAGTAATTCTAGCAATGCCCTTTACTTAACACGCTATTCCTAATTTAGATAGCGGAGGCCACAAACCAACTCTAGGTTGGGCCCATACTGGACCCTCCAAATTTATTGGTTTCCTATTTTTCCCTCCACTTTGCCGTTCTTGTTGAACCCTTGTTCATCCTTGCCTTCCACACTGCCCCACAGGGAGTGCCCCCCTGCCAGTGTTCGCCGAGCGCAACGTGGTGATCCGGTGTAGGAGGTGGCGTGGGCGTTCTAGATGTCGTCGGCCATCCACACGTCCACATGGTGGCATGACTAGCATTTCCTCGGCGTGGCTTGCCACCACAGGGGACCCTGTAGCACTTCCGCAATGGTGGTCGGGTGTGGTCCTTCCTCATCTTGGGTGATGGCCAAGAATTTATGGGTCATCCACACGGTGGCATGAGCGAAAAGATTGACATGTGGGTCTCACAGGTCATTCTCTATTTAGACAAATTTAATTGGGACATCTTTTTTAGATATTGTTGCTGGAAAAAACAAAGAAGTACGAGTAATATGAAAAATGGATGGCTACCTTAAGAGAAACAAAAATCTGTTTTAGGCATCTCCGACTACTACATGTGTGGATGCACACAGCACGTGGTGGGCGGGCGTCCGTGTGGACATGCGTTTTTTTTTGGAATATGCGTTTCTTCTCTATTTGGACGAACTTAATTGGGATTCCTTTTTTAGATAGCGTTGCTGAAAAAAACAACAAAGTATGAGTAATATGAAGAATGGATGACTACCTTAAGAGAAACAAAAATCTATTTTAGGCATCTCCGACTACTACATACAGGTGGTAGCGCTACCGCTTGAGCACGTGGTGGGCGGGCGTTCGTGTGGACATGTGTTTTTTATGGAACATGCGTTTCTTCGCTAGCAAGGGTTTTGTGAATGGAACAACATCTAAGGTATAAATTTCCATGCCCCACGACCCGAAGTTTTGGCCCGGCCCAAGCGCGGCTTGACACGGCGGCCATGGGCTTGGGTCAGCCCAACACGAGACATGACCTGAAAAATATGGGGTTGGCCCGAGGCAGCCCGATAGGACCCAGCCATGGCCTAGCCCAAGAGCGAGCCGATGTTCCTTAACGGGCTTTCGCTCGGCCCCGTATAAAAACCTGGCCGCGGCGCCGCCCCTCTCCCCGCTCTCCTCATTCCCACCAACCCTAACCCTAAATCCGCTATCGCCGCTCTTGCCTCGTCGACGCCGCGACGCGAACCTCGACTAGCAACCCGACTCGACGACCGCCCTCATCACCTTTGATGACTTAGATCTGCCATCCACAGGTAAGTTCCCCGCTCTCTCTGCATGCTCTCCTTCCTCTCTCCCGTTTCCCTTCCCATCTCTCCTCAGTGACGTGAGTCCGTGCTCTTGCCCTTCCTCCTCCACCGCTCACCGCCCCTTTGCTACCTGCGGTCTCTCGTGTCATGTCTCTCCTTGGTTGTCCGCATCTCCGGCACCATGCTCCGGTTGCGTAGGTGACCCCAAAACCCTAGGCGTCGCTCCTCCGCCACTCGTCGCCTTTGCTAACTTGTTGCTCTTTTTTTTTGCAGGTCAGTATGCATCCTCATCTAGTTGTGGTGGCTTAGAGCGAGCTCGACATCGGCGTCCACCCACACCGTCGAGGAACAGGGCTGGAGAGGCCATGGCGGAGGACGACATCCATCTACCGGGCCTGGTGGCTGAGGGTGAGCACGACGACGATGTCCATGATGATCTTTCGCCGCCTTGTTCGGTATCCACATGGATTCCAAGGTAACACAAATTCTTCAATAGCCCCAACTAAGGAAAGTGAGAAATTTTTTTTTTTTTTTAAAAAAGGAAAGTGAACAGTTTCGATAGCACCAACAAAATCTAGATAATTTGCAATGGCATGCATCAATCAAATTGATTTTTTAGTTCGGGACGTAAATGCCTTTTTTTCCTTTTTCACTTGCCTAAAATAAATTTGTCTCGACCGTCTCTCCTCTCAAGTCTCGACCCTTGTCCCCCGGCTTCGGTGACCTCAACACCACTCCTTCAACCTCACCGGCTCACCATGAGTTCCTTGATCCCCACTAATGTTCCTATCCCTCCTCTGTCCACTCGGTGACCATGTGAGTTTGTCTATACAAGACCTGATTAGAAATATATGTTAAGAAATGAGGCAAGCAACTGCCTTCCTATGTACGCATTAACAAAGGTGTCTCATGCACCTCTATTTGAGTCAGTAGCAACCATAGATGGAAACATTCGAGAGCCTAGATGGGAAAACATTTGAGATCCCACAAAACTTTCATGCAAGGACGAAGGCTCAAGCCGTCACAAAAGTTGCTTTGATGTCATTACCTCAAGATGCAATCCCACCAATCGTTGGCTAGTCATTTCTTCTTTCTTCTTTTCACTTTTGGAGAATTAAGTAATCTAGAACTCACCTGTTTACGATTATTGATACACTTTAATTTTTTTTTGTGTATCTTCAATTAAGATCTAGCGAACCAACTTTTAAATTCCCCTTAAATCTAGCATCAATGATAGTCTGTATTAGGATTATTATACAACTATTGTATTGTCTATTTTTAGCTAGTGTATTGTACACATTTTCCTTGTACATGCCTTAATATATAAAGAGTCATGTACAAGTACAATGTGTACAATACACTAGCTATAAAAAGACAATACAATAGTTGTACAATAATCCTAATAGTTTGGCCTATAGTGACAAATACGGAAAGACATTCTTTAGTATCAAGTGAGTTTACAGGTTTCTTTGGATCTAAAATATTGAAGTGCGTCTATCGTAAAAAAAGAGAGTTCTAATTTACCTAATGCTCCCCAATGGCAGTCGCAAAAAAGTTGCTTTGATGTCCTTACCTCAAGATGCAATCCCACCAATCGTTGGTTAGTCAATTTCTTCTTTCCTTTTTTCACTTTTGGAGAATTAGGTAATCTGGAACTCACTTGTTTACAACTACTAACACACTTTAATATTTTTTTTGTGTATTTTCACTTAAGATCCAAGCCGAACCAACTTTTAAATGCCCCTTACATTTGGCATCATTAACAATTTATATTAGGATTATTGTACAACTATTGTATTGTCTATTTATAGCTAGTGTATTGTACACATTGTACTTATACATGCATTCATATATATATATGAATGCATGTGTAAGTACAATGTGTACAATACACTAGCTATAAATAGACAAGACAATCGTTGTACAATAATCCTAATAGTTTGGCCTATAGTGACAAATATGGAAGGACATTCTTTAGTATCAAGTGAGTTTGCGGGTTTCTTTGGATCTTAAATATTGAAGTGTGTCTATCGAAAAAAGAGAGTTCTAATTTACCTAATGCTCCATAAGTGAAAAAAGGGAAACAAAAGAAATGGACTAACTGATAATTATTGTAGTGTCATTGTTTCTTGAGGTAAGGACATTAGAGCAACTTTAATTTTGAAACGGCAGCTTCAGCCTCCTCCTTGCATGACAGTATTGTGGGCTCTCAAATATTTGGCCATCTATGGTTACTTCTGACTTGAATAGAGGTGCATGATGGGAAGGACCTTCGACAATTTGCAATGGCATGCATCAATCAAATTGTTTTGTTTTAGTTGAGGAGGTAAATGGTTTCTTCTTTTTTTCCCTTTTTCAATTGCCGAAAATAAATTTATATTCCTATAATTAATGACATTAAAGGATTAATCTCCACAACACATCTATATCTGGGCATGCAGCCCGAGGCCGTGAGCCCCAAACGAGTCCTGGATTTTTGGCCCAGCCCAAGCACGACATAGCCCGATGACTAGCGGGCCTAGGCTGGCACGGCTCTAGGGCGAGCAGACCGTGCCTAGGTGTGCCAGCATGACACAACTCGCTCCCCAATTGAAAGTCATAACTCACAGTGAAACTTGCTCTTGTCCTCGGCGGCGCCGTCCTCATCATCGTCTTCCTCTCTCAAGCAGCCGCCGCAAGACTCGCGATCACTCCTCCTTGTCTTCTTCCCGCCTCCTCCTTCATGACATCAATCACTACGCACACAACACGGGATCGTTGCATAAAATAAACTGCCCAAAAATGGAAAAGAAGCAAGTGACAAAAAAGGAGGGGGGGAGGGGAAGAGGTAGGTACCGTCGGCGAGGAGCCACGTGTAGAGCGGGAGGTCCCGCTTGAACATCTCGATCTTGCCCCGCTCCTCCTCGAGGAGGCGGATGGAGGCGCCCATGTCCCAGCACCCCCAAGATCGTCCGTGCTCCGCCTCCCCGATCCCCCTTTACTCTACATATCCCTCCTCGACCACATGGCTGCCTTGTGAGTTTGTCTATACAAGACCCAATTACAAATATATGCTCGTAAGCGAGGCAAGGAATTGCCTTCATATCGACACATTCACAAAGGTGTGTCATGCACCTCTATTTGAGTCAAGTAGTAACCATAGATGGAAACATTTGAGATCCCACAAAACTTTCATGCAAGGACGGCGACTCAAGCAGTCGCAAAAAAGTTGCTTTGATGTCCTTACCTCAAGATGCAATCCCACCAATCGTTGGTTAATCAATTTCTTCTTTCCTTTTTTTCACTTTTGGAGAATTAGTTATCTAGAACTCACATTTTACAACATTGGCACACTTTAATATTTTTTTTTGTGTATTTTCACTTAAGATCCGGCGAACCAACTTTTAAATGCCCTTACATTTGGCATCATTAACAGTGTATATTAGGATTATTGTAAAACTATTGTATTGTCTATTTATAGCTAGTGTATTGTACACATTGTACTTATACATGCCTTCATATATATTAGTCATGTACAAGTACAATATGTACAATACACTAGCTATAAATAGGCAATACAATAGTTGTACAATAATCCTAATAGTTTGGCCTATAGTGACAAATATGGAAGGACATTCTTTAGTATCAAGTGAGTTTGCAGGTTTGCTGGATCTTAAATATTGAAGTGTGTCTATCGTAAAAAAAGTGAGTTCTAATTTACCTAGTGCTCCATAAGTGAAAAAGGGAAACAAAAGAAATGGACTAACTGATAATTACTGTAGTGTCATTGTTTCTTGAGGTAAGGACATTAGAGCAACTTTAATTTTGAAACGACAGCTTCAGCCCCCTCCTTGCATGACAGATTGTGGGCTCTCAAATATTTGGCAATCTATGGTTACTTCTGACTTGAATAGAGGTGCATGATGGGAAGGACCTTCCATAATTTGCAATGGCATGCATCAATCAAATTGTTTTGTTTTAGTTGAGGTGGTAAATGGTTTCTTCTTTTTTTCCTTTTTCACTTGCCGAAAATAAATTTATATTCCTATAATTAATGACATTAAAGGATTAATCTCCACAACACATCTATATCTGGGCATGTAGCCCGAGGCCATGAGCCCCACACGAGTCCTGGATTTTTGGCCCAGCCCAAGCACGACATAGCCCGATGACTAGCGGGCCCAGGCTGGCACGGCTCTAGGACGAGTAGACCATGCCTAGGTGTGCCAAAGATGACACAACTCGCTCCCCAATGGCAGGTCGTAGGCGACCCGTTACTCCCTAATCGCATGCCTGCCATGTCCCGACCGCGTATATAACACAAACACTCCCTCACTCCAAACCCTAAATCAGAATCCCCTCCCCCTGCTGTGACGCTTTCAGCTCTCGCACTCCCTCCCATCTTCGTCTCTCCTCTCAAGTCTCAACCGCCGTCCCAGGCTCCGGTGACCTCACCGCCGCTCCTCCAACCACAACGGCTCACCCTGACTCATTGAGTTTGCTCAAGGCCGCGGGGACGGCGAGCTCCATCCCTTGTCTTGCTTCTGCGATCACAAAGTTCCAAACTTTAGGACACCGACGCGCTCAGAATTCACGAATCAAGCACCCGACAACCCCCCAACGATCGAATTGTGTCGTACCTCTGATTCCGAGTTCTCTAGACAGGAATTGCCCGTCCAGAGCTGGGCCATGCTCATCCACTTGCTCTTCTCCCCGGCGGCGCTGTCCTCCTCCTCCTCATCCTATGGCGCAGCCGCCGCAAGGCTGCGATCACTCCTCCTCGTCGTCTTCTTCCCCGTCTCCTCCTTCATGACATCAATCACTGCGCACACGACATCGGATCGTCGCATAAGATAAACCGCCCCCAAAAAATGGAAAAGAAGCAGCGAAAAAGGGGAAGATGTAGGTACCATCGGCGAGGAGCCATGTGTAGAGCGGGATGTCCCGCTTGAACATCTCGATCTTGCCCCGCTCCTCCTCGAGGCGGCGGATGCAGGCGTCCATGTCCGACACCGGCGCGTCGTCCTTCCTCTGCCTCCCTGATCCCCTTTACTCTACCTATCCCTCCTCTGTCCACTTGGCGGCCATGTGAGTTTGTCTATACGAGACCCAATTACAAATATATGCTTAGAAGCGAGGCAAGCAATTGCCTTCATATGGACACATTCACAAAGGTGTCTCATGCACCTCTATTTGAGTCAAGTAGTAACCATAGATGGAAACATTTGAGATCCCAGATGGATAAACATTTGAGATCCCACAAAACTTTCATGCAAGGACGGCGACTCAAGGTCACAAAAGTTGCTTTGATGGCCTTACCTCAAGATGCAATCCCACCGATCGTTGGTTAGTCAATTTCTTCTTTCCTTTTTTCACTTTTGGAGAATTAGGTAATCTGGAACTCACCTGTTTACGATTACTGACACACTTTTAATATTTTTTTGTGTATTTTCACTTAAGATCCAGCGAACCAACTTTTAAATGTCCCTTACATTTGGCATCATTAACAGTTTATATTAGGATTATTGTACAACTATTGTATTGTCTATTTATAGCTAGTGTATTGTGCACATTGTACTTATACATGCCTTCATATATATTAGTCATGTACAAGTACAATGTGTACAATACACTAGCTATACTAGCTATAAATAGACAATACAATAGTTGTACAATAATCCTAATAGTTTGGCCTATAGTGACAAATATGGAAGGACATTCTTTAGTATCAAGTGAGTTTGCAGGTTTGCTGGATCTTAAATATTGAAGTGTGTCTATCGTAAAAAAGTGAGTTCTAATTTACCTAGTGCTCCATAGTGAAAAAAGAGAAACAAAAGAAATGGACTAACTGATAATTATTGTAGTGTCATTGTTTCTTGAGGTAAGGACATTAGAGCAACTTTAATTTTGAAACGACAGCTTCAGCCTCCTCCTTGCATGACAGTATTGTGGGCTCTCAAATATTTGGCCATTTATGGTTACTTATGACTTGAATAGAGGTGCATGATGGGAAGGACCTTCGATAATTTGTAATGGCATGCATCAATCAAATTGTTTTGTTTTAGTTGATTAGGTAAATGGTTTCTTCTTTTTTTCCTTTTTTCACTTGCCGAAAATAAATTTATATTCCTATAATTAATGACATTAAAGGATTAATCTCCAAAACATATCTATATCGGGGCATGAAGCCCGAGGACGTGAGCCCCACACGAGTCCTGGATTTTTGGCCTAGCCCATGCACGGCACAGCCCGATGACTAGCGGGCCCAAGCTGGCACGGCTCTAGGGCGAGCGGGGGCCGTGCCTAGGTGTGCCAAAGATGACAGAACTCGCTCCCTAATGGCACGTCGTACGCGACCCGTTACTCCCAATCGCATGCCTCCCATGCCCCGACCGCGTATATAACACAAACACTCCCTCACTCCAAACCCTAAATCAGAATCCCCTCCCTCTGCCGTGATGCTTTCAGCTCTCGCACGCCTTCTCGTCTTCGTCTCTCCTCTCAAGTCTCAACCGTCGTCCTGGGCTCGGTGGCCTCACCGCCGCTCCTCCAAACCACACCGGCTCACCCTGACTCATTGAGTTCGCCTGCGCCGCGGGACGACGAGCTCCATCCCTTGTCTTGCTTCTGCGATCACAAAGTTCCAAACTTTAGGCCACCGACGCGCTCAGAATTCACAAATCAAGCACCCGACAACCCCCGCCGATCGAATTGTGTCGTACCTCTGATTCTGAGTTCTCCCGGCTGGAATTGCCCGTCGAGCTGGGCCATGCTCATCCACTTGCTCTTGTCCCCGGTGGCGCCATCCTCCTCTGCAGCAACCGCGGCAAGGCTGCGATCACTCCTCCTCATCGTCTTCTTCCCCGCCTCCTCCTTCATGACTTCAATCACTGTGCACATGGCATCGGATCGTCACGTAAAAATAAAATGACCTCCCAAAAATGGAAAAGAAGCAGTGTGAAAGGGGGGGAGAGGTAGGCACCGTCGGCGAGGAGCCATATGTAGAGCGGGAGGTCCCGCTTGAACATCTCGATCTTGCCCCGCTCCTCCTCGAGGCGGGCGGATGCGGTGTCCATGTCCGCACGGCTGGCGTGCGTCGTCCTTGCTCTGCCTCCTTGATCCCCTTTACTCTACCTATCCCTCCTCTGTCCACTTGGCGGCCATGTGAGTTTGTCTATACAAGACCCAGTTACAAATATATGCTTAGAAGCGAGGCAAGCAAGTGCCTTCATATGAACACATTCACAAAGGTGTCTCATGCACGTCTATTTGAGTCAGTAGTAACCATAGATGGAAACATTTGAGAGCCTAGATGAGTAAACATTTGAGATCCCACAAAACTTTCATGCAAGGACGGCGACTCAAGGTCGCAAAAGTAGCTTTGATGTCCTTACCTCAAGATGCAATCCCACCAATCGTTGGTTAGTCAATTTCTTCTTTCTTTTTTTTTTTTTTACTTTTGGAGAATTAGGTAATCTGGAACTCACTTGTTTACGATTCTTGACACACCTTAATATTTTTTTTTGTGTGTATTTTCATTTAAGATCCAGCAAACCAACTTTAAAATGCCCCTTATATTTGGCATCATTAACAGTTTGTATTAGGATTATTGTACAACTATTGTATTATCTATTTATAGCTAGTGTATTGTACACATTGTACTTATACATGCCTTCATATATATTAGTCATGTACAAGTACAATGTGTACAATACGCTAGCTATAAATAGACAATACAATAGTTGTACAATAATCCTAATAGTTTGGCCTGTAGTGACAAATATGGAAGGACATTCTTTAGTATCAAGTGAGTTTGCAGGTTTGCTAGATCTTAAATATTGAAATGTGTCTATCGTAAAAAAAGTGAGTTCTAATTACCTAGTGCTCCATAAGTGAAAAAAGGGAAACAAAAGAAATGGACTAACTGATAATTATTGTAGTGTCATTGTTTCTTGAGGTAAGGACATTAGAGCAACTTTAATTTTGAAACGGCAGCTTCAGCCTCCTCCTTGCATGACAGTATATTGTGTGCTCTCAAATATTTGGTCATCTATGGTTACTTCTGACTTGAATAGAGGTGCATGATGGGAAGGACCTTCGATAATTTGCAATGGCATGCATCAATCAAATTGTTTTGTTTTAGTTGAGGAGGTAAATGGTTACTTCTTTTTTTTTCCTTTTTCACTTGTCAAAAATAAATTTATATTCCTATAATTAATGACATTAAAGGATTAATCTCCACAACACATCTATATCTGGGCATGCAGCCCGAGCCTGTGAGCCCGACACGAGGCCTGAATTTTTGGCCCAGTCCAAGCACGGCACAACACGATGACCAGCTGGCCCAAGCTGGCACGTCCCGCTCCCCAATTGTAGGCCGCATGTGGCCCATTACTCCTAGCAGCACGCCTGTCGTGCCCCGACCCTACATATAACGCGAACGCCTAAATCTGAATCTCCTCCCCCCGCCACGGCGCTCTCAGCTCTCGCACTCCCTCTCGTCTTGGTCTCTCCTCTCAAGTATCGATCGTCGTCCTAGGCTCCGGTGACCTCTTAGCCGCTCCTCAACCTCACTAGCTCACCCTAACTCCCTGAGTTCCCCGATCCCCTCTACTCGCCCTATTCCTCCTCTGTCCTCTAGGTGACCATGTGAGTTTGTCTGTACAAGACCCAATTACAAATATGTGCTCAGAAGCGAGGCAAACAACTGCCTTCATATGGACACATTCATGAAGGTGTCTCATGCACCTCTATTCGAGTCATTAGTAACCATAGATGGGCAAACATTTGAGAGCCCACAAAACTTTCATGCAAGGACGGAGGCTCAAGCCGTCGCAAAAGTTGCTTTGAAGTCCTTACCTCAAGATGCAATCCCACCAATAGTTGGTTAGTAATTTTTCTTTTCTTTTTTTTTTTTTTTTTTTTGGAGAATTAGGTAATATGGAACTCACCTGATTACTGACACACTTTAATATTTTTTTGTGTATGTTCACTTAAGATCCATCGAACCAACTTTTAAATGCCCCTTACATCTCGCATCAATGACAATTTTTATTATGATTATTGTACAACTATTGTATTGTCCATTTATAGCTAGTGTACTGTACACATTGTACTTGTACATGACTCATGTACAAGTACAATGTGTACAATACACTAGCTATAAATAAACACTAAAACAGTTGTACAATAATCCTAATAGTTTGGCCTATAGTGATAGATATGGAACTGACTCATGTACACTATTTTGTCTATTTTTCAGGTGTTTTCTTTGGCCTTTTAGGTCCATTATGATAACTCTGTTGCTCTCAGGCCCATTTTCTGAAATATTTTTGTTTGCGCTGATGCTCTATATGCTGATGAACTTTTTTTGTGTTTGAATTCAGCAATCAGATCAAACAGCCTTTTTCACTTTTCTGAATTTGTAGTAGAAGCCTTCTTTTCAAGTGCAAGAAGTCTAAGGTTCAGTACAGCAAGATTTTTCATTTGATGGTTTTTTGTTTAGCGATGAGACCTGCACCAACCAGCAGGTACAATATGCTCCACTCCACTTACCTTGTCTAGCATCCCCTAGATATTCATCTCCATGCGATGCACTTATGAATTTTTTTTTTTTTTGTTCATGTCATCTGTTGTTGAGGCTCTACAGGAACTGCTGATTGCGACAAGTTTTTTTTTTTTTTTTTTTTTTTTTTTTTTTTGAGGTGAATGACTGAAGGACCAGGAGTTGAGAATGAAAAATCCTACTTCCTGCCTGTTTTTAGTCTGCACTTTTGTTTGATACTTCATCCTCTTAATTTTGTTCAAGTTTTTCATGTGATTTTTTAGCTTCCTGTCACACGTATTCACCCTTTGTGTTTTTTTCAAAAAAATCATGTGACCGGAGCTTTTCAAATTACATTAATTTTGTTTTGGCTTTTATTCATGTGATTTTGCTCTCTATTTTGCACGTGTGATGAATCTGTCCAGATTGCACTTGTTCCCATTAGAAAGCCTAAAAAGGTCCTAGCCAGTTAACCGCTTTTCTGAACACATCGAGTCGAGCCACAAAGGGGCGCAAACATGGCCGACCGAGGTAGCGCGCCACTGCTCGAAGCCGACCTGTGCAGAACGATCGCTATGGGTCATCGGCATAAAAGTGGAAGTAGTGGTCATGACTTAACAACAAAGATATCGAGTAGAGTTTTTTTTTATAACAACCAATATACTCCCTCCATTCCAAATTGTAGTTCACTTTGACTTTTGTAGATACATTGATTTTGCTATGCACCTAGTTATACACTATGTCTAGATACATAGTAAAAGAAATGAATCTAGAAAAGCCAAAGTGAACTACAATTTGGAACGAAGGGAGTATTACTTAACAGCAAAGCGCTGTTATGTGGGCAAGGTTTGCCCACTTTACATGGTCAAGAGCTGTCCGGACTGGACAGCTCGAGATAAGAGATGCACAATGGCAAATTACAACAGGATTTGAGTCTACTTCAGTGAATTCCTAGCCTGCCCTGCAAGAACATGAGCGGAGACATTTTGGGTTCAAGAAATCTTGTAGACATTGTAAGCCCTCCCTTGCGGCATGAGAGATGTTAAGATGGTTGAGAATAGATCCTGCAAGAGCGAGAGCTGTTGCCTCTGCTGTGAAGACCGATGAGAGAATATAGAGGTTATATATCTAGGGATTACATAGACATAGTTAGTTTAAAGTGGTTGATTGAGAGGTTAACACACTTAGAGTCTATTTGGATCACTAGGGCTACTTACTAGTTAGGACCAAAATTAGCTCGAATTATACCCGAGTATTTTTAGCCCGGCCCGCCCGCAGACCTTACTGGACGAGCCTGGACATAGATCTTGCAGCCCGAAAAAAATCTTGGCCCGAGACCGACCCAAAATGTTGTTTTTTGCTATTTTAAACTATAAAATGCACGGGCGGCCCGCCCAAGCCTTGGCCTGCCCTGGAAATTGAGGCCCGACGTGTCCAGTGGCAGGGTCATGGGTAGCATTTTCTCGGCCCGAAATAAACGGGATTTTTTTGGCCCGGCCCGAACCCGACTCGGCCTGCAAAATGCTCTTAGTTGGCTATCAACTAGCTTAATGTTATGCTAAAAAATTAGTCTACCTGTTAACCCTCCTGTTTAGATAAGGTATGACTAATTAATAGCTATAGCTAATAACAAATAGATTTTGTATCAAACATATTTCTTAGTTTATTAGGCTAATTAGTTTGGACGGGTTGTCTCACCTTGTTTTTGTCTTAGGCATGGAAACACGTGCGGGGGCAACCGTAATTATTCTCTCTGCGCATATCCAACGTAAAGGGTATTTTTTAGATGTAGAGTAAAAGTGAAACCTATATATACTAGTTCTAATGGAGTTTCATTGGAGTTTCATAGACATTATATATGCTAATGGGGGCATCACATTGATGAAAGAAAGCTAAGTTTTATAAGAGTAGAGAGAGTTTTAGGTCAGTCTCAATAGGGGTTTCACAAGTGTTTCATGCACATTAAATGCAGTGTCACATCAGTAAAACTCCACTTTTTGCATGAAACATTCGGGAGAGAGAGAAAAAAAAATTTCACCATGATAAACTTTTTAGGCCTTTGTTTCACATGCGTTGAAAACGGTGTGAAATCTTCATTGAGAAAGAAATAGTGTTTCACCATGGAACTATGGAATTAAACCATGCAACGAGAGAGAGGCTATGAGACCTACTCCCTCCGTCCCAAAATAAATGACGTTTTTCGTTTCCCGAGAAACATCTACCGGCAATTATATATTAAAAAAGGATTAATATTTATATTACATAATTAGTATCATTGGAAAGATCTTTTGATCTAGTTTTTTAACAAATTTATTTAGAGATTTAAATCTTCTACGTATTTTCTACAAATCGAGTCAAACTTGTGGCACGAAAAACCCAAAACGTCGTTTATTTTGGGACGGAGGGAGTATGAGCCTATGAAACTGCGTGCAATGAAACTGTGCATTGAGGGGAGACGACTATTTAATGCCAAAGTTTCACGCCTTCAAAACTGGGAGATGAAACGCTCCATTGAAACTGGCCTTATATGAATGAAATTCTTCTGTATTTGTTTTCAAAATATGTAGATGTGTTAGAAACCAGGACATGAAACACTAAATGAGACCGGTCATGTTGTGTCTTAGGGAACTCACAATGGAGACTCTATCATAGAGTTTAAACTTATTTATTAGCTTTATATTTATTGCACTTTTTGTTGACGTGGCAGTACATTATGAAAAAAAAAATGAGAAAAACTAAGACTTCAAGACTTATTTGGACTCAGAGTCCACGGTATCGTAATAAATAGTTTTAGACTCTATGCCTAGAGTTTGCATTGTGAATGACTCTATGATAGGGAAAAGATGAAGATGCTTGTGAAGACAGCACCCGTATGCTGGCCTATATGTTGAACCGCTTTATAAAAGATTAGAAGAAGACTGTTGAGCTTCATCATAGATATATATACAGTATCTCCCTTGGATATAATAGCGTGCAGTGACGTTGAACGGCCGTCATCGATCGCCTTCAGTGGCAACTGGCAAACCGCGACAATCCTGTAACCTCGACAGGTCACGAACGCAAGGTTTGGCTTGACGTACAGGGGCATACTCTTGGAAGTACTGTACTTGATTGGAACGGATGCCGCAGCTCACCAGACAAACAATCCACCGAGTACCAGTACAGTATTTATTTATTCTGTTGTGATTGATGTCACGGTTCCGCTGCTCCAGGAAATGCGTGGACTCCTGTGGTAACCTGCTAATTTCTCCTTTGGCCGTTCTTTTCCAGGCACTCACCAGATGTGTCAATTATTAGTATGCTTTTCGATGGGGCCCTGGGCCCTCGGGTAAGCTTTACTCCTACTCCTAAAGTACGTCGGAATTGAAGAAAAACTAGTAAGATATACGATGTAGAAGCTCTGATGCATCGACAGCAAGGCAAACGAGAAGAAACTAGGACGGTATATGAATGATGTAGAGTTGTAGACCAGCGACGTGCGATCGATCGGAAAGTTGCTGGTGGATCAACGGCTATCAGACAGCTGTGGCGTCGTCGTCGTCGTCGTCGCGATCGGTCCGGTCTCCAGGTAGCGATCTATGGTAGGATTCATTCGATCAGCAGCGCCACAGCCACAGCTGCAGCCACCTGCAAAGCGATTGATGCTCTGTCATTTCGCCGGCAAGAAAAGTTCCTTCTTTGATGCAAAATAAATCGCCGGCTGCCGTAGATGTCGCTCGATCGATCTGGAGCTTTTATTTTGTTCCCCCGTCTTTTCAGTTTCAGGATCCTGAATCGATCACTACTAATCTCCGACGATGCCATATAGTCAGAGATTGATCGATGACGCAGGCCGGATCCACGGAGGAGATTGACCCACGGAGGTAATCCTAGCAACTCGATCTTTTTTTCACTTGTGGCTGCTTCTGCTTCACATGAATCGTTATAGAAGCGAATGCGATGTGACGACTGACGAAGCAAAGGAGATCGAGCACCCACCCACCGGCCACTGTTCGAGTCGCCGATCGAGCCCTGACCTACCAGACCATCCACCAATCGCGCGTGTGCGTGTTGCCCGCTGGGCAAACATCGGAATCACCACGGTAGGAGGTGTGCACGTATGATCGACCTGGCCACATCCATCGCCACGGCCAAACGAGTGAACGAGGGTGAAATACAGGACTCAATCGGCTTTAACGTTACTATTTCTACCATCAAAAGGGAAACCTGCTGGCCAATGGACTCCTATTCAAGTGCACCGTGCTGTGCGGGCATTCCTATCCACTCAACCTCAACAGGAACCATATAACTCCACTTCTACATCGTATGATGATCATTCAGCAGCTTCACAACATCAAACAGCAGGTACAGACCTTCTTCCTCTCGCAGACCCTCACAACAACAGGACTCCACTTCAGGTGCACTCTCTCCACAGCTTCAACCGGCTACAACAGCAACCTGCACTCATTGAAGGCATAAGATGCTATACTGCCTTCACTTTACCTGATCAAGACATACAAAGTTCCAGATCCGCGGGATTTGGAATCTTCTTTCTCATGCGGTAGGAACAAAATGCAAGAACTATTTTCATTAAGGCAACATATCAGGTGCAAATTAACCCTCCGTACAACCATGCAAACTTCTAATCTGGGTCATAGGATGTTGATCCAAGGGTTAGTTAAATTTACAATTAACCCCGCTCTAATCACATTTTTGCAAATCCTCCCTTGCACCTCCCTAGTGGTTATCTACATCCTGTGGTCCAGATTAGAGATTTGTATGGTTGCACGGAGGGTTGGTTTACACTATCATTAAAGCAGTAGCTGAAATTCATTCCGTCTTCGTGGCAGAGGGCAGCCTTGACACTAGCTGCAACTATAGCTTGAAGTTTTTTTTTTTTTTTTGATGAAACAGGTGGGGAATCCCCCTTAGCTCAAGCTCTTCACTTTGCCAATATTACTTTTCTCTACGGATTCTCAGCAACTAGTACAGGAGAACAATCTTCCGGACCGGAGAGCCAAACCATTCACACGGATCTACATGAATTCTCTTCTTCGAATGAACAGCAGGCTCTTCCATATACACAGATCCCTCAAACTCCACTGCAAACATCTTAGCTAGACATGCTTTTCTTCTAATTCTTCTCAAGATGAGACTTTCCAGCCTGTTTGCTCCTTCGGGATGCATAGTCATCAGTGCGATCTCTTTGAAGCACTGAATCTTGTAAACATTAAGTCTATACGACTGATTGCAGCTTCTTGCTGCTAATATTAATATATATATGATGTTTGTTGTAAAAAAAAGCTCCACCTTTAGGTTATGTATCTTTTATGAATGGAGGATGCATACTTTGACATTTCCTTCTTCCCCCTCCCTTTTAATCATGTTCTTCCTCAGTAGCGTGTGTGGCTAAGATCCTAATGTTCGATCCTGCCGTGCCTTTTGATAGTGCTAGAACACTGGTTCCAGCAAGGTACACTCCGACACGACTAGAGATATATCAGTGTGCTTTGTTAACGATCATGCGAAGCTGAGCCAAGAAAGGGAACATGCCCAATGAAATATAGTAGAAAGTTGTTTCGTTTTTTTCCTACATTTCTTTTCTCCTAATAATGAGCAAGAACTACTAGTTTACATTCGATCGGTTAACCCGTAATAATTTGGAGACCATAGTTTTATTATTTATCGAGGAGACATGAAAGAAGTTGAAAAAATAATTATCTAAGATAAAAAAATATTTAGCAAAGTACTAAAAAATAGGATACCTGGATGAAACGTTGTAGTGGATGAAAGCACACGAATTATTTTGCAGCCTCCTACCTTCTGGTACACTTGCGTGTATATGTTGTGCAAATCGACAAAACTGTCACCAACTTGATTTCATTCACGTGAGCCTCTGCCCTTCTCGATCGTTTCGTGTATAATATGTCGAGCAAATAGACAAAATTGTCACCAACTTGATTTCGTTCACGTGAGCCTCTGCCCTTCTTGATTTCGTGTATGAAGCTTTCGCCCTTGGGATTCATGTACGTCAACGTGGCCAGTAGGGTGTGTTTGGCTGGCCAGCCCAGGCCATGGCCCCGTGAAGCCGGTTTTTCGTTTGTTTGGTCAGGGTCTAGAGTCTGACCAGGGCTGGCCAAAAGTGCCCCTTTAGCCGGGCCAGGATTGAATCACTGGGGTAGTGTTTCTTTTCGTATCCAGGCTAGAGCCAGCCATCTAGCGAGTTCGCTTCACCTCCCATGCGCGCTTCTCCTTCCGCCCGCACGCCCCCACCGCCCCTACTCCCTCGACCGGTACTTCCTCCACCGCCCACCCTTCTCCCATCGGAGATCTCCTCCACCCCTCCTCCCAGTGTTCGCAGGCGCTTCATGAGCGATGGTCGGAGATCTCGTGCTCCACCTCCTGGTGTGGCCGGCGATGTGCCTTGGCGGAGGTCCCGTGTGGCGGCCACGTTCTTCTCCGAGCCATAGTCGCATCCTTCACCAAGGAGAACAACGGAGATGGACTGGCCAAGATGCGGCGGTGGACGGGTACTCAGAGCCACGGTCGCATCCTTCTTCGAGACCATGTTGTCCTTTGCGGGCCCATCCTCCTCCTCCGCCGATGTCGAGATGCGGCTCCCAGATTTCATTGCGGTCTTGCACAGAGTGCACAACCCACGGGGGTGGCGGACAGGGCAACGAGGGCGGGGGCGCAAGGGCGGACCAAGGCAGCCATGGGCATGCGGAGCAAGGCAGCCAAGATGCGGCAGGGCTCGGGTACTCAGAGACAACGGCGATGGACTGGCCAAGTCCTTCCGCAAGGAGAACGCCACAGTGATGTTCCGAGCGGAGGTGGCGCTGGAGCTGCAGCTCGCGCTGCCATGGACGACAACTGTCGTATTCCAAAAGAATTTGTAGGATTTTCTGGATTGTGCTGGATTTCCTAGTACCAAGTGATTCATGATTGTGCTGGATTTTCTAAGAATTTAGGAATAGGCAGTAATTCCATCGAATTGGAATTGTTGGTAATTTTCTGGATTGAATCACTGGAGCACAAACAACACTAACCAACTATTCGACGAAATGACAGCGAGAGGTAGCGTTACCAGATCAAAGAAGAGGTAAGTCTATGCAGTGTAAAACGAACAACCAAACACACCCAAGAATTTAGGAATAGGCAGTAATTCCATCGAATTGGAATTGTTGGTAATTTTCTGGATTGAATCACTGGAGCACAAACAACACTAACCAACTATTCGACGAAATGACAGCGAGAGGTAGCGTTACCAGATCAAAGAAGAGGTAAGTCTATGCAGTGTAAAACGAACAACCAAACACACCCAATGTCTAGCCAGGCTGGTTAGGGAAATGAACCAAACAACTACAGGTTGGCCCCGCTAGAACCAGGCATAGGCTAGTATTTTGCTAGCTAGGCTTATCGGGGAAACGAACCAAACACACCGACTCTGGCTTCCGTTGGGCGCGGACATATCGATGTAGTCCTACTGGCTCCGACGCGGACGACAGGTTGAGAACCAGGACGTTTGGTTCGCGGAATGCGTGGCACCGACACGTTTGGTTCACGTAATCGCACCGACAGAAATCATCATATCCTACGTCTGGACCTAAAAAGAATTGTTTGGTTTGGCAAGGGAACCAACCCGTCCGTCATGGGCATCGAAGAAAACGGATCGGATTCACATGAAATCCCTTTTACCACATTTTAATTTGGATTGAATCCGATACTAATCTTGTCGAATAAAAATACAAAACGAATGTCTCGGATTCAGTTTTCTATATTTGCTCAATTCAAAAAAATATAATATAATAATACAAAACGTCCGAACCTGCGCTGGTTCTTTGATCGGATCGGTAAGCTGCCAAAGGTCAAAAGCAGAAATCGGCGAATGAACTCACGCCGAACGTGTTAATAATGATGTCGGATGGAGTCATCGATCCCTAAGGGCTGGGTTTGGACGTTTGGTTAGCGTACTCACAGAGCCTGGCTGAGATTTCGTTTGGTTTGCATGCGAGCATCGCTGTCTCACTATGACGTCTTTGGCATATGAGCGAAGCCTGGCTCACGAGGGGAATCTGTGTTTCTAGGTGCCTAAATTTTGTGATAGTTTCAGACAATCTTATATTATACAACAAAGTAGTACAAGTAAATTGTTACTTATGCATGAATGTTATTTAGTATCTTTGTACAAATAACATATCAAATTTTGGTCCATGTCTAACTATAGAAACAATTTGTAGATTGTTGATTGTCTTTGTGCCCGTATGAGTTAGATTTTATCGAGTTGTGGTTTTGTCTAACATGTTTTTTTTCGAAATATAAAAACGAATTATGTCTATATAAATTGAGAATTTTTACGGTGCTCCACGCATCCAAATCAAGGAACTCCTACCGCGCCGGTTTCTTCTCCTCCCCGGTCGCCGCTGATCCACTTCTCGTCGCTGTCTCGGTCAGCACCCTGGTTCACCACCCACGCGCAGGCGCAGTCCACTCCGATCCATGTCTCTCATGATTGTATAGGCGGCCATTAATGGCATGAAGTCGAGCAGGGGTGGAGCGTGGCGTGCACGACGCGACTGGCCCCGGCGGCGCCTTCCCCATAGCCATTCGTCCCCATTGCCTGCGTCGTCTCCCTAGAAGCCGCTCGTTATTTTTTTTCTTCTTTAATTCGGAAGAAGCAACTCGATTTGGACAAGAAGCTGATTCACAGATTCACAAGAAGTTTAGAAGGAGCAGCTCCTCATCAAACTAAAGAGACCATTGTACCCTTCAATGTTAATTATACTTCAGCCAGTGCTATGGTTCCTGTCTGCCGTTTGGTTACTCTATGTGGTTCCTCTACCTTTTTAACCATTAGATCAGACTAAATGGAGGGTCCATATTAATCCCAAGCGTGGTAAAAACTCTTAAATAAATTACAACAAAAACTAAAGCTGCAATTAATTTTAGTGTAAAATATATATAATAACCGTCGCATCAAAGAAACATATTCCGGCAACCAGATTTTAGCTAGTCCCTATATATATACAGAGAGAGAGGTACAAAGAGCTGCCACAGGCCAGCAAGCAGGCACCAGAGTAGTGCCAACAGAAGAGAGCTAGGATTCAGCCAGAGAGAGAGGAGAGAGAGGGGCCTGAGGGCCGTGGGGGCTGATAAGGTTGGTTCATGGCTGGCGGTGCGAGAGACGGTGGCGTTGATGATGCCGAGACGACGACGAACGAGGGACGACGCGGCAGCAACAGCGACCACGCAGGGGCAGGGACCACGGCGACGACGAATTCGAACAAGCCGTTCCTTGGCATGTTCAGGTACGCCGACCGCACTGACGCCGCGCTTATGGCGGTCGGCACGGTGGCGGCGGTGGCCAACGGCATGACGGAGCCGCTCATGACGGTCGTCTTCGCGGCCGTCATCGAGTGCTTCGGCGCCGGCGACGACGCCACCATCCTCCACCGGGTCAGCAAGGTACGTCGTATACTATGTGCTCACTTACGTACATGAAGTTAATGGTGGATCGGCCAGACTGCGTTGGGGGTTGGGGGTGGCGCGCTCATGGCGTCCCACTCCCACCGTTCTCATCTTCTACGTATTCGTATGGGCGAAGCTACCTACCGTGGGTGCCTAGGCATCTACAAAATTTTAAAAACCCACTATTAGAAACTCATTTTTACCGTAGTTTTAGATCAAATTTTGATATCTATAAGAGAAATGCACCCCTTCAAATTTGTCCTAGCTTCGCCACTGCCCAAGGTTCAGCACAGCTGCTGCACAGCCATACGTACGTACGCACGGAGTATTGTCGTATTGGATATATTGATATATACTTATACTATATGCACGCGCCATGCATGCAGCGTATGTGTGTATGTGCGTATAGTACGACGGCCATATGTAATATATGTTTAGTTCCGATTCTCTAATTAATAGGCTTTGATTTGATATATAGATATACAAAGTCACATCCATGCCATCCAAAGTATTATATTGTAGATTAATAAGAGCCAGTATTGTGTTCTCTCTCTGAGAAACTCTCCACCATATTAATTTCAAACCAAACTTACATATATTATTTTTAAATTTTAATAGTACAAAAACAGAGAAAAATCAGCAAGGCATAACTGAAAGTCCTTTTCAAAAAAGTAGGCCACATATATTCTTCCACCATACACATATATATGGT
The DNA here is from genome assembly GCA_015847255.1 of Hyparrhenia diplandra. Lineage (NCBI taxonomy): Eukaryota > Viridiplantae > Streptophyta > Magnoliopsida > Poales > Poaceae > Hyparrhenia > Hyparrhenia diplandra. The sequence continues at coordinate 98,102 of JADLZK010009077.1, forward strand.
CTGGAAATCTCTCATCATATTCTTTTCACATGTTGATATTTCGTCGCTCCCTTTTTTTTTTTTTTTTTTGATCCTAACACTCGGCTCTATGGCCTTGTATTGAATGAATGAAGCTCAACTAAATCGCGAGCACATAGACACGATACAAACTCGGGAGGGGGTCAGACCAGAACTGATATTGACCCGGGTCCCAACTCCAACCAGCAAGAGCAAGTTCATGCGCACAACTATTACAAGTTCGTGGAATATGAAACACAGACAAGGAATGGAAATACTCATTTATCAACTCCCTAATATCCAGGATAAGATTGCCACCGATGCTATAGTCTGCTGCTGTCGTACTCAGCGCCTCTTGCAGCAGTACCGAGTCAGTTTCAAGCACAGCTCTGGAAATACCGAAATGCACAGCAGCTTCAAGCGCCTGCTTGCAGGCCATGATCTCCGAAAGAAATGCATCATGGATTGGACCCAGATTACCTGCACCTGCCAAAATGGATTTGCCTTCATGGTCTCTAATGATGAAGCCCCATGTCCCAAACTTTGATTCCGATCTGAAACCACCATCAATGTTAATCTTTAGTGTTTCATTTGGAGGAGGAGTCCAGAACTGCATCTTCTCTTCTTGTGGTAAGACTGGTGTCTCGTGGGTTTCATGGAGGATATCTCTGGTAGTGTTCAGTACATGCTGAATCGTGGACATTTCCGAAGGCATAAGCTCTCCTGCGTTCACCTTATTTCTCACCTCCCACCACCTCCATAAAAGCACACAGATACACACACACATGTCCTTCTTTAGTTTCAGTATCTCGGTCACGAAGTCTGCTCCTGTCATTTGTTCAAGCAGGTGCAATCTGTGCTGCTCAAGGCCTAACCCACGCCAGATGCGACGTACTTCTTTGCATTTGAGGAAACAATGAGCTCCATCCTCATCCATTCTGCAGCACACCGGGCAAGCCGAATCTAGAAGAATTCCTTTTCTTTTAATCTTGCTTCTCATTGGCAGGCTGTTGTGTGCTATCCTCCAGACAAAGTGTTTCAGTTTCGGTGGTCCAGGCAACCGCCAAATTTTCTTCCACACTAGGTTTTTTTCATTGTTGTGACCTCTCGATGAGTCTCCCTTCTGCTTAACTCGGTTGCCTTCATCTTCATCCTCCAAAACATGGTATGCCGATTTGACAGAAAACATTCCCTTCTTTTCATAGTGCCAGGCTATAAAATCATCGCGGTCCATGTGTACTGGGATGGCGAGAATGTTAGTTACATCTTCCGCCCAAAAAATTTCTTTCACCAAATCAATATCCCAAGTACCTGTCCCTGGATCAATAAGATCCGAGACTTTAGATGCCACTGTATGCCTCCGTGGAGTAACAGGTCGCCTTGTGACACCAGCCGGCACCCACGGGTCTTCCCATATACGTATTTGAGTTCCATCGCCAACCCTCCAGATTATGCCCTTCTCCAGCGCTCTCAATCCGCGCAGCAAACTTCGCCAAGTATATGAAATACCCGGCGACTCCTTGGCATCCCAGAGATTACCATTCGGCCAGTATCTCGCACGTAGCAGTTGAGCGCAGAGAGAATTTGGGTACTGAATGAATCTCCAACTTTGTCGAGCTAGCATTGCTAAATTGAACAAATGCAAATCTCTGTACCCCAAACCTCCCTTCTCTTTTCGGCATGACATTGTTTGCCAGGAAATCCAATGAATTTTCTTCTCATTATCTTGCTGTGCCCACCAAAATCTACATATCATTGAACTGATTTCATCACACAGAGCTTTTGTCAGATCGAAGCAAGACATAGCATAACTTGGTATTGCCTGTGCAATAGCTTTGATCAGCGTCTCTTTGCCAGCCTTTGACAGCAGTTTCTCCTTCCATCCCTGGATCCTCTTCCATACTCTTTCTTTCAAATATTCAAACATTTTCTTTCGTGACCTCCCCATGTACACCGGCAGCCCCAAGTATTTGTTATTACTTGCCTCTTGCGAAAGGTTCATGGCTGACATGAAACTTGCTTTACTTTCAGCTCCACAATTCTTACTAAATAGAATTGAGGACTTCTCCATGTTGATCATTTGCCCCGAGCACTCCTCGTACAGCTGCAGAACATGTTGCAGATAATTTGCATTCCCGTCATTAACTTTTAGGAGTAGCAAAGAATCATCTGCAAACAATAAGTGAGTGATGCTCGGTGCATTCGCACATATAGTGACACCCTCTAACTGACCGTTGTGCTCGGCATCATTTAATAGACCAGAGAAACCCTCAGCACAGATCAGGAAGAGATATGGAGAAAGTGGATCTCCCTGCCGAAGCCCCCTCGTGGGTATAATTTCTTCAGACAAAACCCCATTCACTTTTATTTTATAAGACACGGTGCATACACATTGCATGATCAGCTCAACCCATGCATTCTGAAAACCCATCCGTTCCATCATACGCCGTAAGAAAGCCCATTCCACCCTGTCATAAGCTTTACTCATATCGAGCTTGAGAGCGGCATAGCTATCCTTTCCACTTCTTTTATTCTGGAGGAAATGCGTCAACTCATATGCCACAAGAACATTGTCAGTTATCAGTCTACCTGGAATAAAGGCGCTTTGGTTCTCAGAGATGATTTCTGGAAGAATCAGCTTGAGTCTAGCAGCCAGCACCTTGGAAGCAACTTTGTAAACGACGTTGCATAGGCTGATAGGCCTGAGATCTTTCAATCTTTCTGGCTTAGACACTTTGGGGATGAGCACAACAATTGTTTTATTCCAATCGGGAGGAAGCGAGCCACCATTCAAAAATTCAGTATCTCTCTAGTGACATCTTCTCCAACAGTGGACCAATATTTCTTGTAAAATAGCGACGTCATGCCATCAGCACCAGGAGCCTTAAGGTCACCAATGCTGTCCAGCCCAATTTTCACCTCATCAGCTGTGAAGGGCCGCAGCAGTTCTGCATTCATCGCAGCTGTCACCTTAGATGGAATTTTATCAAGCAATTCCTCCATTCGCTCTCCTGTAGTGGCATCAAATAAACTTTTATAAAAGTTAGAAATCACATCCCTAATCTCTCCTGCATTCATCGCTTGTCACCTTAGATGGAATTTTATCAAGCAATTCCTCCATTCGCTCTCCTGTAGTGGCATCAAATAAACTTTTATAAAAGTTAGAAATCACATCCCTAATCTCTCCCTCATTCTCCACTACAGTCCCATCTTCCTGCACTATTCTATTAATACGACTTCTACGCTTCCTCTCCGAAGCATAATTGTGGAAGAATTTTGTATTACGGTCACCCTTGTCCAACCAGTGGACCTTCGCTCTTTGCCTCCAATACAAATTTTTCTTCTCCTCTAATTTTTTCAGCTTGAATTTTAACAGCTCCTCCCTTCTAACAGATTCATCACTAACCTCCCTCCTACGACACTCCTCTAAAGCTCTCCTAGCTCTTTTAATACTTTTCTCAAGACCTCCGAGAACATTCCTTCCCCAATCACCTAGATCACGCGCCACATTTTGTAGGGCGCCACCAACATCCTCCCCCCTAGCCTCAATCGCCGTCTTCCAGGCATTCTCCACAATTACTCCACATTCCTCCTCATCCACCCAACTATTTTCAAATCGGAAAGCCCTCGGTCCTCTAGTCTCCTCTGCAACACGAATGGGATTAGTGTTCACAATGACAGGGCGGTGATCAGAGTGCCTCGGTTCCCCGTTTATTATATGATACAAAGGAAACCGTGCAGTCCAATCTTTATTACCAACAGCTCTGTCCAAACGCTCACGGACATAATGAGCTCCACTGTGATTATTATTCCGCCAAGTGAACGGGTCCCCTTCGTACCCCAGGTCCGCCAAGTCACAATCCTCCAATGCTTCCCGAAAATGATCCATGCAGCCTTGGCTACGCGGCGGCCCACCCTCCTTTTCGCAGCTCAAAAGAATTTCATTGAAATCTCCGAAACACAGCCACGGCCGATGGCGTGAAGCGTTCAACACTCTCAATGCTTTCCACGATAAAAGTTTCTCCTCCGGCTCTCCATAAAAGCCGGTCAGCCTCCAAACAAAGCCGTCCTCCTCCGTTACCTCCGCATCAATGTACAGGCGCGAGATGCTCTGTACATGTAGGTTGATCCCTCTCCGCCAAAAGATCGCAAGGCCTCCTCCGTGAGTCGCCGAACAATCTTTAACCACCATGTTCGCAAGCCCCAATTTCCACCTCAAACCTTTAATTCTATTCTCGTCCATTTTAGTTTCGGACAAGAACAGAACATCGGGATCCTCCTCCTTCTGAACGTCCAGAAGGCCACGAACTGCCGCGCCGTTCCCAACCACGGCAGTTCCAAGCGATGACCTTCATTGGGTACCGCAGGGCTGATCCGGCAGCCCCGCTTCTGCAGTTTGTTTTGCCTTCTTGCCAATCTGGAAGTCAACTTCCATATCATCACCATCAATCTTCCTCTTCTTCTCACCAGGGCCAGCACTAGGATCTTCACCGGCCTTCTCCTTTCCCACCCGCACCACCTTCTTGTAAGTGCCTCCCTTCTTTTTCTTCTCTGCCTCCCCTCCGATTGGTTTACCCCCGCTGCCATGCATGGGCTGCATGGTAGTATTCACGTGGGAATCACCTACCACTACCGAGCCACCTTGAGCCTCCTTCTCTCCCCTTCGCTGGATATCGGCAAAAGAGGACTGGCGCAGCCCCATGCTGCCCCGACGCCTGCTTACTTTCTTCTTGTAATTTCTTTAAAGGGCTCATTGATACTTGCTCATCTGAGGGCTTCTGACCCTCGATCAAAACTTTCGATACAGCAACATTCTCAGGCTTCCTCCAAGTCGGGCCATCCGACCGGGATCTCTCTTCATTGGATCGATTAGAACGCCAAGAGCCAAAACCTCCACTCTTCTCCATCTGCCGACCACCCACCTCCTGCTGCTTGAAACCCAAAGGCTTACGAGATGGAATATACCTCAGTTTACGACTGTATGGAACCGGTTCATTCTTCCCCAACTTCCTAGAACAGGCTCGATCAACATGACCAATGATGCCACAGGTGTAACAGAAATCCGGCAGACGCTCATACGAGATCGGGCACCACCGCTCGCCACTATCCCCTCCAAAATCCACCATCACACCCCTGCGCAGAGGTTTATTCACGTCCATGCGGATTTTAATCCGTAGAGCGCGACCCACCGCCGATCCGTCACCGTCAACGTCCGCTTCCATAAACGAACCCACATCGTCACCAATTGCCTGCGCCGCCATCCGATTCATCATACCGAACGGGAGGCGTTCCACCCGCATCCAGATCGGGATGGAATCAAAATCGTGTTCCTCCGCAGATTTGCTTTCATCAAACTCCGAAACGATCAACAGATCCTTTGAAATTGTCCATGGCCCGTCATCCAACGCCTTACGGAGCCCAGAAGCCTGATTGAAGGTGATTACATACACGTTGTCCTCAAGATCCTTGCAGCTAACTCCTTTGGCTGGGCACCAAATCCATCCAACCGATTGCTCAATTGCACTCGATTGGACCTTCCTTTCCGTCAGCAGCTTCGCGACCGCCTTGATGGGACGATCCGATCCCGCTGTGCTTGACTCCGGCACAATCTTAACACTTCTCTTCTCCTCTGCCGAGAGCTGCAGCTTCTCCAGGAGACCCGCCACGCCTTCCATCAGATTTGCCTCCGAAGAAGTTTGGGACGACTCCGGACTTTTTTGGTGGACACCGTGGTGAGGGCCAGCAGGAACTAGGGTTTTGGGTTTTGGGAGACCAGGGTGATGACAGTGGACACCGGGTGCAAACGCTCGATCAAGGAGATCAAGGAACTTTGGGACAGGAACCTAGACTTGATCTGGCAAAGGAAGGAAGAAAGAGAGGGGCTGAGATCCGGAATCGCCAAAAGAGCTGCTCGAGTCGTCTAAACGATAGACGCCGAGAAAAACGGTTCGAGTCGTACTCGAACAGAAGTCGGCGAGAGCCTTCGTCGCTCCCTTTTCCTTGGTGGGTCATATTAAAACGATCAGACGTTAGTTGATCCAACGTAATCAAACCGTGTCTGCAGTTACGTACGTCCAACACGTACTAGATAGTAGTACGTACTACAACATAAGAGGTTACGTACTGCGATATATATAGTTCACGGCGTTTCGGTTAGTTTGACGTTATCAGCTCACCAGACAAATAAATCTATGGGTGATATCATATTCTCAACTCTGTAAACAACGACGTTTCGACAACTACTAAGTATACTTGCCTTTCATGCCAAGGCCACGCATGATTGACGATGAAGTATTGAACTCCATTTTCCTCAACAAATAAATAAATAAATCCAGAGCTACCTCTTTCTTCTGGCCTTTGTATATATATATATATATACAATCCAGATATATGCATGCCAATAGTAATGCTTTTCACTGAAGTAAGCGCTTTACGTTGACGGCCCGTTTTCCAATTGGGCCCCCTAAATCGGACTGCTTTTCTACCATCTTTGAGCAGGCATCCTCATTGTCGTCCTCGATAGTGCTCCTTCCACTATGGTGAATTGGTGATAGTAATCATGGTTGTCTGCCGATTATGTTAATGTCCAGAACATATTCGGAAGATGAAAGTCATTATCTAAAAGAAAATATTCGGATGATGAAAGCAGCAGGCGAGTAGTAAATATCCATTCTAAATTATAAGGCATCTTGAGTTTTGAGTTCGACCCCGATGGTCCTCTCAAAAAACTTTGCGCGAATATTAAAGACATACTATGGTAATTAACACCACCACCAACAACAACAACAATTGTTCTGTGTGTGTGTTCCAGGCAAGTCCACACTCCACAGACTCACTCTATTATAACTGATTATGGCAACTAAACAACACTCACAGTATGTGCCCATCTCCTTAAGTATCAAGCAAGTCCACACTATTTGAATGTAATACATAACAAGGTGTTTTTCTCCAGGTTATTATTTACTACATCTACCTGGGAATCGGAACTGCAGTTTCTTCCTTCCTCCGTAAGTGCCTAAATAAATATATATACTATATATTTGGACTTGTACTACATGCAAATGACTTCCAATAGCTAAAGAATAGGAATTGAAACAGCTGGCGTTCTTGATGGATCATATATACATGCTAGTCAAAGCTTAAACAAAGAAAACAGAAAGTTTCGTAATGGCAGCCCATTCACAAACATCCCACGAGTACAAAATGGTCACTGCCAAGTGCCACTGATGGAATGCTTGGCCATTCCCACTGTCACAACTCGAAGTAAAGGTTCCGATATTTTTCAGTTATTCATATTAGTATAAAAACATACACACCACAAGCATGAAAACATGGGACGGGGTTTGCTACAATCAGAAACGAAATGTAGCTAATTCAACTAACAACCTCCAGGTAGAGAACAAACTTTGTAGCAGCTAAAAATGAACACTCTGTTTAGTTGGATTAGCAGAATCCCAAACGATAGGCTGAAACATTTACCTGCTCCAGAGGTGTCATGCTGGACGGTGGCTGGAGAAAGGCAGTCAACACGGCTGCGATCGTTATACCTTGAAGCTGTTCTGAGGCAAGACATTGCATTCTTTGATGTGGAGATGACAACTGCGAAGCAGCTTCAAGAATGTCTGCGGACACTGTACTCATCCAAGACGCCCTCGGTGAGAAGGTAACAATTCATTATTGTTTTGACAAAAGAGCAAAACGTATGTCTAATTTCCAGCAAAGGGTCTTTCATGTCTAGAACACAAAGAAAAGGCCTTATGTATCAGAACACTAAAAACCTGACTTCTCATTTTCAGGTAGGGAAGTACATACAGCTTTTGACAACCTTCATCGGTGGCTTTATCATTGATTCATTAGAGGCTGGATGCTGGCCCTTGTTGTGCCTCGCGTGCATACCTCCAAGCATTTTATCCTTTGCGACAGTCTCCCGATTGCGAGCTCAAATATCTCAAAAGAGGCAAGAATCATATGATGATGCAGGGAATATTGTCGAGCAAACCATTGGAGCAATAAGAACAGTAGGTGATTCTAATATTTTTAAATATAGTTTAATGCTAACAATAGGTGTTTGCAACTATTCAATATCAATAACATCTCAAAAACAGGTTGTATCTTTCAATGGTGAGAAGAAAGCAATTGCAATGTACAATAATAACATAAAAAGGCATACAAAGCTACTCTCATGGAAGGGATCGTCAGTGGTCTTGGAATAGGTTGCATATTTTTGTTGTCTTCTGCAATTACTCTCTAGCATTCTGGTATGGCGCCAAGTTAATCATCAGCAAAGGATATACTGGAGGGCAGGTCCTCAATATTGTAATGGCAATTTTAACTGGCTCAGTGTGAGTTATCTAACTCTGAACTACATATATAATAAATGATAGTAAGAAAATACTGTTAGACTCTTTGATTGAAATTGAATTGATATTTGAAAAAAATTAACATAACCATTTTTATATTTTGACATTAAGGTTTGATTATTTGGGAACAGGGCTATAGGTAACGCATCACCATCTATTTCTGCAATTGCAGAAGGGCAGTCTGCAGCACAAAGATTGTTTGAAATTATCAACAGAAAACCAAGTATTGACATTACCGACACTTCTGGAATAGTATTAGAAGATATCGAGGGAGATGTTGAGCTCAAGGATGTGTTCTTTAGGTACCCTGCAAGGCCTGAGCAGTTGATACTTGATGGCCTGTGCCTGCAAGTACCTAAAGGTACCACAATGGCTATAGTCGGGAGAGTGGAAGTGGCAAATCAACAGTGATTAGTCTGGTGGAGAGATTTTATGACCCACAGGCTGGTGAAGTGTTGGTAGATGGAATGAACATCAAAAGTCTGCAGCTCCAATGGTTAAGAGGAAAGATAAGTCTTGTCAGCCAAGAACCATTGCTTTTTATGACCTCCATCAAGGATAACATAACCTATGGTAAAGCGGATGCTACAATCGAAGAGATCAAGCGAGCAGCTGAGCTTGCAAATGCAGCAACCTTCATTGAAAAGCTGCCTGATGTACTTTGACAAACACTACTTATTTATGTATCTTACTCAAGTTTCTGGCAATTAATATCTTGTCTTCCACATCATACAGGCATACGAGACAATGGTTGGTCAACGTGGTTCTCAGCTTTCTGGGGGGCAAAAGCAAAGGATTGCCATCGCAAGAGCAATCCTCAAAAATCCAAAAATCCTTCTTTTGGACGAAGCTACAAGCGCTTTAGATGTAGAGTCTGAAAGGGTAGTTCAAGAAGCACTAAATAGGATCATGGTAGGGAGAACTACACTCATTGTTGCCCACCGTCTGAGCACCATCAGCAGTGCAGACTGCATAGCAGTAGTTCATCAAGGGAAAGTAGTTGAACGAGGTAAGTGACTCTTCGACACCAATTACTTTGGCTTTTTAATCTTTAGAAGCAATCAATCAATCAACAACAACAACATAGCCTTTAGTCCCAAGCTTTAGAAGCAATCAATCAGTGTGAAAAAATAGAGGTAGTTCAATTCAGTTTTTCGGAACCAGTTAACCAATTGACATGTCATACAGGTGTCCATGACAAGCTGATTAAGGATCGATGGAGCTTATTCTAAGCTTATTAGGTTACAACAGGCAAATGCTAAAGAAAGGCATGAGGTTCCAAATACTGATGTGTCAGGTTCAATATATAAAAGTAGAAGTTTATCTTTGGAAAAATCAATAGACAGAGATTCTCCCAGGAACAAAGGGCATCGTTCCTCCACAAAATCCACTGGGCTGTCTGAAGAACTGAACAACCAGGAATCTGGTGATAGTAAGGCTCCTAAGAAAGCACCAATTGGACGACTATTCAAACTTAATAAGCCAGAAGCACCAGTTCTCCTATTAGCTGTTATAGCTGCCTTTGTGCATGGTCTTATGTTCCCATCGTTCAGTATAATGATGTCTGGTGGTATAAGATCTTTCTACTCTCCACCACACCAACTTCGAAAAGATTCTCGGTTTTGGGCATTGATGTGCCTTCTGTTCGCAGTCATTGCCCTGATTTCAATCCAACTGGAACACTTTCTATTTGGGATCGCTGGTGGAAAACTTATACAACGTGTCCGCTCTTTGTCTTTCCAGAGCATAGTGCATCAAGAAGTTGCTTGGTTTGATGACCCTTCAAATTCTAGGTTTGGCTACTTAAACATTTTCCAAATTTCTTAATTTTTTCTACAACTGTTTGGACATCAATTTACTGTTTCATCATTTTATAGTGGGGCACTTGGCGCGAGACTCTCTATTGATGCTTTGAACATCCGACGCCTCGTCGGAGATAACTTGGCCATACTAGTGCAGTGTATAGTAACACTAGTAGCTGGTTTTTCCATAGCATTTGCTTCTGACTGGAAGCTCACGCTGATCGTCATATGTGTGATTCCTGTAATGGGCTCACAAAATTATATTCAAGTGAAATTCTTGAAAGGGTTCAGTGAAGATGCTAAGGTGAAAATATTGAATTTCCTGCAGTGAACCTAATCGCTTTTATCTTTTAAAAACAAAGCATACCTACTTTTCAAAATAAATGAATATGTGCAATCATTTTAGACATCATACAATATTTCAAATAATATTAATAACTATAGATATATGTTGAAGTTTACAGTTAACAAAATTAAGTAAGATTTAATGACTTATCAAAAGTTTCACCTAACAAATAATTGGAACAGGTGATGTATGAAGATGCAAGTCAAGTCGTAACTGAGGCAATTAGTAGTATTCGAACTGTAGCATCTTTCTGTGCAGAGAAGAGGGTAATTACATCATACATCCAAAATGTCAAGCTTCAACGAAACAGGGCATTAGAAGTGGAATGGTTGGAGGCCTTGGTTTCAGTTTCTCAAACTTATTGATGTATCTCACATATGCTCTTTGTTTCTATGTTGGCGCCCTGTTCGTACATGAAGGAAAATCAACTTTTAAAGATGTTTTTAGGGTAAGAGATAGGCATTTGGGATAATTTAAATAACGTCATTTTGTTTAGTGACTGACAAACTTAATCTGGTAACTGGCAGGTCTATTTTGCTTTGATTTTCACAGCTTTTGGAATTTCCCAAACAAGTGCAATGGCAACAGATTCAGCAAAAGCCCAGGAATCCACAACTTCCATACTAGCTCTTATAGACAGGAGGTCAAAAATCAACTCGACTAGTGATGAAGGCGTAATTCTAGAAAAAAGTTGATGGAAACATAGGTTTCAGCCATGTAAGCTTCAAATACCCGTCCGCCCAGACATCCAAGTGCTCAACGACTTTACTTTGGCCATTCCAGCCAGAAAGGTATTGTTTCCTTGATGCTTGGCATAGTTAATTCATAAGTAGTTTGTCTGGAGGTGGTAGTTAGTTATTCAAGTTATTCAATGATAAATGAAAGAAATAGGGGATGGGAACAGGGGTCACTGATCTTGCTAGGTTAGTACCAAGTTAGACCATGCGAGACACTTCACAAAAGCGTCATGGCAATCCTTGAGCAGCTTAATTTCAACAACAGTATAAATGTATAATAGGACAATATCATATATTAGCTACAAATACAATAACTGTTTGCTACTTTGCTCATGTAATGAATGTTCAATTCATCTTAATCCTTAACATAAGTTTCACAAAAGTTGTGTACAGGTGGTACAAAATTCATTTAGCACTCTGCAAAACTTCTAAGTTCAAACTCCATTTTCTCAAGGAGTACAAAAAAGGCAGACAATATGAGATGAAAGTAGCAACAAAGATTTACTATGAATTAAGGGGGTTTTTTCCATGCTCTTCTATCTCTTTAGAATGCTCAATTGCCCGCAATACCTGTTTCTTACTCTTTGAATCTATTTTATTGATTTACATGTCATTCAATGGGACAAGAACAACTAGGTTGATGGATACTTAATTCAAAGGCAGAGCTCCTGCCATTTGTGTTCAAAAAAGTGCTGGATACTTCTGGTCAATAAAAATAAGCCTGAAAAGAATGGAAATTAGTTCTTGTTTTCACATTTTCCTCTATGATTTGTACTGACAAACTTAAAAACTAATTTTCATATGCAGACTGTTGCACTTGTTGGAGAGAGTGGAAGTGGTAAGTCAACAATAATTGCTTTGCTCGAGCGATTCTATGATCCAGATTCTGGCACAATATCACTAGATGGAACAGAACTTAAAAACTAAAGCTGAGTTGGTTAAGAGACCAAATGGGGTTAGTGAGCCAAGAACCTGTACTTTTCAACGACACAATTCACGCCAACATAGCATATGGAAAACAAGGAGAAGTAAGAGAGGACGAGATTGTTGCTGCTGCCAAGGCAGCCAATGCTCATGAGTTCATATCTAGTTTGCCTCAGGGATATAGCACTACTGTCGGCGAGAGAGGAACACAGCTCTCTGAGGGCAAAAACAACGGGTGGTTATTGCAAGGGCCATCTTGAAGGACCCCAGAATACTCCTACTCGATGAGGCAACAAGTGCCCTGGACGCTGAAGCTGAGCGTATTGTTCAAGATGCGCGTTAGACCAAGTGATGGTCAGCAGGACCACCATTGTTGTGGCACACCGACTGTCCACAATCAAAGGGGCAGATATGATTGTAGTCATCAAAGATGGTAAAGTTGCTGAGAAGGGAAAGCATGAATACCTTGTGGGCAAGGGTGGAGTTTATGCATCGCTGGTAGACTGCACTCGAAGTCAGCATAAAGATATCTGACTTCGATGGATTATTTGGTATAACAAGGGAGCATTTGCAGTAGTAGGTAGTCATGCAATGGAAACAAATCCATGTAAAACTTATCAATTTGTACTTTTGGTTTGTTATTATAGGTCAGTCTTAAACTCCATACAAAGATAGCATTGGCATCACGTATTTCATATGCTGCAGTGCACTGGATTATCAATAAATCAATGGTAGTAAAAAGGAAAACAAATCGACCTAATCACTGAACTATTAATATTTAGTCCACGAGCAGAAGCATTTTCTGCTATTCCGGAGCCCCAAATTCACGCGAGGAGCCTGAGCATAAGACTACACGCCAAATACGCTACAGCTTTGCTTGCGTTTGGAATAATAAGTTCGGATCAAATTAAGCTACCCGTCAGCGAATTTGTTCAAACCAAAAATTCAGGTCCAGAACTTAAAACCAATGTACCTTTCGTGCACCGAGGTCCCCGTTTGGTCGTCCGCTGGCGCGGCCCGCCAGACCTGGCTGCTGGTTCAGGGAGCCGCCGCCTCGCTTCCCTTTCCGCTCCCCACCAGCGAAGCACAGCCGCCGCCCGCCGCCGCCGTTCCATAGCGACGGCGCCGCGTGCCTTCTCCTTTTTTTTTTTTTTTGGAAACTGTGCCTTTCCCCCGTCCGAAAACAAAATCAACGGCCTATATTACCTGTGTCTTTCACTTGGCGGGTTACGGCCCAGAGGAGGCCCAAATGGCCGAACAAAAATAGAGAAGGAACGAGCCGAACACCGGCCAATGACTGGCGGCGGGGGCTGCATGCGAGTCATTCCAGTTGCCCCGTTCGCCTGACCGACTGAACGGGGTGAGCAGGCACGGAGGCAGGGAGCTGTCGCCGGCCTACGGCGCTGCCTGCACAGCAGAGGGCAGAGGCGCATGGATGGGCCTGGATTGGACAGGCTAACAGGGGGCATCACCGTCCCGTCCAAGTTACAATCTATAGGTGTGTGATAATTATTTCGATGCTTTGGCAGTTTCGTCATTAATTATTGGTTTGGTTAAATGGAGTATAAAGTGCTGCCATTCTGCTACTCAAGGAACCTCAGTACATCACCTATTCGCTTGCTAATAGTTATGGTGATTGGTGATGCCAGGCACCTAGCCTGAGTATGGCATGTGCCCTCTCAGTTCCTGACTTGCAACTGTTCGACGAAATGGGTCACTGCCGAAGCGAGTAGTTGCATCTTCTCCTTGGATTTGAGAAATGTCTACACTATATATGCATCCTTTTTTTCTATCTAGTTAATTACTAATTTGAGCACTTGGTGTCTTGATTGCTTTAGAGTCTTACATTTTTCCATTGAAAATATGGAATGAAAATGAAATGTGGACCACGTCATATATAGTTATTCGTTGCATATATACATGTTTCTGTTTGTTGCTACAGTAGAAAACCATGTTTACTTTTAGGGGCACAGATACTGACTTTCAGATATCGAAAAGCACAGCTTCATGTTTTCACCATGGTTTAAACTTGAGCCCCTAGACATTTATCATGGATCCACCACTGCTCACTAGAGCAATGCACTTTTGCAGAGTTCAAAAGAGAATATATACTGTTGAGGCTTGTTTTTATATTTTTATATGGTTTATTATTCAGTTAGTGACACATTTGAATATGATCCCTTCACCTACCACATAATTCTAGCTTCTCGATTTCTAAAATTAACAACAATTGAATTCTGACCAAATAGGACTTAGATAAATGCATAAACGATATAAAGTTACATCATTCTATTCAGATTTTGAGCTTAAGCTCTACTAGGGAAGCATAGGCTCCACCATTGATGCGCATCAGGGCTTCATGTCTTCCCTTTCTCTACAATCTTGCCTTCCTTGAGGACAGCAATCATGTCAGCCCCTTTGATCGTGGAGAGGCGGTGTGCCACCACAATGGTGGTACGGCTGACCATGACTCGGTCCAATGCGCGTCTTGAACAATGCGCTCTGATTCAGCATCAAGGGCACTGGTTGCCTCATCAAGGAGTAGTATCTTTGGATCCTTGATTATGGCCCTTGCAATAGCTACTCGTTGTTTCTGCCCTCCAGATAGCTGAATTCCTTTTCTCGCCTACCATGGTGTCATATCCTTGAGGTAAGCTTGATATGAATTCATGGGCATTGGCTGCCTTGGCTACAGCCATAACCTCTTCCTCTGTTACATCACCATGTTTCCCATATGTTATGTTCGCACGGATTGTGTCATTGAAAAGCACTGGCTCCTGGCCTACTAGCCCCATTTGATCCCTTAGCCAGCTTACTTTTAAGCTCTTAATTTCAACACCATCTAGTGATATTCTACCAGAATCTGGATCATAGAAACGCTCCAATAAAGCAATTATTGTAGACTTGCCACTACCACTCTCCAACAAGTGCCACTGTCTGCAAAAAAGGAAGGAAAATATTGATCACACAGAGCTTGGCAAATGCCAGATGTCTGAGTTGCATGGTGTTATGTTACTAGAACAAGATACATTGCATCCAATCATTTGGGCCAATGCTACTGCAAGACAATGAACAAAAGATGGTAAATGGTTGCAAGGGTAATTGTACCTTTCCAGAAGGAATGCGCAAGGTAAAGTCAGTGAATATCTGGACATCAGGGCGTGATGGGTATTTGAAACTGACACTGTTGAAATCAATGTTGCCAGTGACATTCTCCAGTGTCATCCCATCTTCGCTACTTGAATCAATTTTTGACTCCCTATCCAGAATACTGAAAATGGAAATAGCAGAATCCCTTGCTTTTGTTGCATCAGAAGCCAGTGCACTTGCCTGCGACACCCCAATAGCTGCCAAAACTAATGCGAAGAAAACCTGGAAAACATCCAACCAGTTGGTGAGTGCTTTATAAGGTAATATAGGTGCACTAAATGGTAACTAGAAACTACTAGTAGATAACTAGGTATCTTACCTTAAAAACATCTGGAAAAGTAGTTTTCCCCTGACGTACAAACTGTGCACCAACATAGAAACAAAGACCATATGTGAAATACAACATTAAAAATGAGAGTCCATAACCAAGTCCTCCAACAATTCCACTTCGAATTCCCTGTTTCCTTAGGGCTTCACATTTCTTGTTGTATGTTGTGACCCTCTTTTCTCTGCACAGAATGATGCTACAGTTCTGATACTGCTAACAGCATCGGGTTGCAACTTGGCTTGCATCTTCGTACATCTCCTGCATATTAAGATCAGGTTATCATGATAAGCAACTCAGGGATCATAGGAAATATTTTCTGTAGTAAAACCGAAAATAAATTTTACAGTTGTCATGCTTCACCTTAGCATCTTCGCTAAACCCTTTCAAGAACTTCACTTGAGCATAACCCTGTGCACCTACCAAAGGAATAACGCATGTGATGATCAGTGCAAGCCTCCAATCTGCCGCAAAGGCTATGACAAATCCAGTTGTCAATGTAGCTATAGACTGCATTATAAGGGCCAAGTTATCTCCTACTAAGCGCCGGACATTTAACGCATCAACTGAGAGCCTTGTACCAAGTGCTCCACTGCAAACGATAAATATGACTCTTAGTATTCGTGTAAATCTATATATGTTTAGAAAATTTATAATAACAAATAAGAACTCTTATCATACCTGGAATTTGAGGCATTATCAAACCAAGCAATTTCCTGGCGCACGATTTTTTGAAATGACAAAGCACGAATACGCTCTATCAGCTTGCCCCCAGCAACCGCAAACAAAAAGTATTGTGCTGGGACTGAAATCAAACATGTAATTCCCAGAACAACAGCTATCAGTGCCCAAAAGCTAGTATCCTTTCGCAGTTTATCTGGTGGTTCATAAAACGATTTTATAATACCAGACATTAATATACCAAACAATGGGAAAACGACGCCATGCACTGATGCTGCTATAGAGCCTAACAGAAGAACTGGCACTTCTGGCATGTTAAGCTTAAAAGTCGTCCAATTGGTGCTTTCTTTAGCACCACAACATCAGATAGCCCTTCTGTTTTCTCTCCGCCTATGATCCTATCCTCATGTAACTCAATTGATAATCCCAAGGGATTCTTGAAGGAATATCTGTTGCTGTTACCAAAAAGAATCTTTATTCATTGACCGTCTAAGTGACAAACTTGTGCTTTTTTTGATCTGGAATCTGGCACCCCAGAGTCTGCTGTTTTACGCCTTTCATCAGCACGAGTTTCTTGTAGCCTAATAAGCTGAGAGTATGCCCCATTGGGATCCTTCACCAATACATCATGGGGCCCTGTATGTAAATTATGTTTGTGGGACAAATTAGATTACGTCAGCTCGACAAGGGAAATATTCCAGAAAGAAGAAAAACGACATTAAGAGATTCAAACCTTGTTCAACTATTTTCCCTTGACGAAGTACTGTTATGCAGTCCACATTCCTTACAGTGCTCAAACGATGAGCAACAACAAGTGTGGTCCTTTCCACCATTATCCTATTCAGTGCCTCCTGAACTATCCGCCTCAGATTCCACATCTAGCGCACTCGTTGCTTTCATCGAGCAAAAGTATTTTTGGATCTTTAAGGATGGCTCTTGCGATTGCTATTCTTTGCTTTTGTCCTCCAGAAAGCTGTGTGCCACGCTGTCCAACCATTGTATCATAGCCCTGGTTTGTCAAGAGAACGTTGTTAGCTGCCTATATTATCATAAAGTGTCAAGAAATTATTGGAAATATTCAAAAAAAAAAATAGAGATTCTTCCGTACATCTGGCAGCTTATCGATGAAGTTTGCTGCATTTGCAAGCTCAGCTGCCCTCCTGACCTCTTCAATTGTCGCGTCTCCTTTACCATACATTATGTTATCTTTAATGGAAGTCATGAAGAGCAGTGGTTCTTGACTGACCAGACTGATCTTTTCTCTAATCCAACTAAGCCTTAGATTCTTGATGTTAATGCCATCTATCAAAACTTCACCATTGTGTGGATCATAGAATCGTTCAACTAGGCTGATGACAGTTGACTTCCCACTTCCACTCTCTCCGACTATGGCCATTGTTGTCCCACTGGCTACTAGCAACGTCAATCCATCTAATATCAATTGGTCTGGTCTTGCAGGGTAGCAGAAGTGAACGTCTTTTAGCTCAACATCACCCTTGATATCTTCTAAAACCACACCGCTGGTATCACTTGAATCTATTTCTGGCTTCCTCTCAATCGTTTCAAACAATCTGTATGCTGCAGATTGACCTTGAGCAATTGAAGAAACAGAGGGTGTTGCACTACCTAAAGACCTGTTGCAAAGAATTGAATTGTAGCATGTTCAGGACATTATTGTACGATATGGGATAAAGTTAAATTTATTGTTTCTCAATATGAGGTAATAGTTGCATAAGTACTGCTTAGGTGCCAACTGTCATTCCCTGCATGCATGCACTTCGTTGAGGAATCTAGGTGTGAAAGTAGAATTGTGCAGATAGAATTAAGTAAAACTGTACAAGTACAGAGTGCTTAAGCTGTGCATTTTTGTGTTTCAGAACTCACATTGCACCAGTTAACACCGCGAACAAAACTGTGATAATCTTCCCACCACTATAGCCTTTGTCAATGATTAGCTTTCCGCCATACCAGAAAGCTAGGCCATAGCTAGAGAATAAGATGCAAAAGACAGATCCTATGCCAAAACCATTGATCAGGCCTTCCAAAATATCAGTCTTGTATGCCTTCTTTATTAAGTTTCTGTACATTGCAACGGCTTTGCTCTCTCCGTTAAAGGAAACTACCTGCATATTGAAACAAGATAGCTTACTAACTCATTATCTAGCAATATTATTGATATACGATGAAATAATTGACATAATCTGAACTCACTGTTCTTATAGCTCCAATAGTCTGTTCAACAGTGTCCCCAGCTTCTTCATAAGATGTCAGTTTCTTGCTAGAAATATTTGTTAGAAACTGAGCAGAAACTACACCGGCAATTGCAATTAGTGGTAGTGATGTTAGCATGACGAGGGTGAGGAGCCAGCCTCTTGTGAATGCTATTATAAAGCCACCAAAAAAGGTTGATGAGAGTTGTATAAGCTTTCCGCCTGTAAATGATAATTTAGTAGATTCATGAACTTTTCAGCAGCAGCAACAGCACAAGGTGATGGTGAGACTGGATGCGGTGTATAAAAATAATGCAGTTAGTTTTTCTAATAATTAACAATAATGTATGCATCGTCTCGTGTTTTTGCAGGTCTCTATGCACTTGTGTTTGCAATATTCGATGGAAAGAAAAAACATATAATACCTTCTCGCCAAGAGCATCCTGAATCACGAGGGTATCACTGGACATCCTAGAAACTGCTTGGCCTGTTGTCAATTCTGTGTCGAAGAATGCAATATCTTGCCTCAAGACCGCATTAAGGTATAAAGAACGGATTCGAGCTGACTGCCTTTCTCCTGCCATCGTCCAACATGACACCTCTGGGACAAGTGAAAAGCTGAGCCTTTTAATTCAACTGTACAAGCAGAAGTAGATTCAAGAAAGAAATAGGCGGAGGAAGAATATGCAGCAAGCTTCTTTTGAGACTGAATCTTCTTAAAGCATGATGCTATATATTTTTTTTGCAAAGGACGTAAGCATATGATGATCATCATAAAGATTAGTTTGGCTGATGAATGTTATATTAGTTCATATGAGTAATTTTTATGTCATACACTTTCATATGGCTATTTTTCCTTCATCGTTTCTTTACCACAGCTTGGAATGGATTGAATCCGAAAAGAGTGTAAGATTCAAACTTACGAAGAAATGAGGCTACAGCTGCCCCGATGCCCAAATATATGAAATCCAGAACAACCTGAAGGAAGAAGAACTACTGTTAAGATTAGCTGTTCGTCAATGGTGCTTCAAGATAAAATCGGGCCGTTGGTATAGCCACTACTGGCAGACGACGATGCTGAAGCGTGGCTCCTGGGCGGCCGCGGCCTGTCTATCAAATATTTCTCGGGCATGCACTCACCTTTCTGACACTGCGGACGATGTCCTGTGAGGTGCTGTCGCCGAAGGAGTTGATGACGTTGCCGAAGAGGACGGTCATGAGGGCTCCGCCACGCCGTTGGCCAGGGCCCCCACCGTGCCCACCGCCATCAGCAGCAAGTCCAGGCGGTCCGCGTACCCGAACATGCCGAGCAGCGACACCTTCTTGGCCGGCGCTGCACCACCCTTCTTGCCCTCGTCATTTTCTTTGCCATTCTGATCGCTGCCGCCGCCGGCGGCTCGGCTAGCCGTCGCATCCATGGTGGTGGTGGTGGTGGTGGTGGTCGTGAAGCTCTGCTCGTGGAGTACACAAATAATGATCAGGTTCAGTGCTCCCCGGCCCAGCCACGGGTCAGTGGGGGGCGCTATATATGCGCATTAGTTTTGGTGCGAGAGGAGGGTGCAGGCGCTCGACTTGTCGCCGGTGATTAGAGCCCGGAAGCGACCCGGAACGATCATTGATCACGGGGAGATTGCGACGGTGGAAAACAGAGACCGGCCATACAGGTCAGGGCAAACAGGCATGCAACGCAAGCAAGGTGCGGTTTGACAAGCATCAGTATCAATTCCACAACACAGGCGCAAGCTGCAAACTAGAATCGTGCTTCTTTCAATTCCTTCGCGGTTCGGGCTTTTACCTATTTGATT